>JXOR01000501.1:0-345191 GCA_001014335.1 Coboldia fuscipes | reverse complement strand
CGCTTCATTGAATCTGTGAATCAATATATTACAGATATATTAGAGAAACCTCTTACGTACTGACTCTCTTCTATATAAAGATAGTGCTGTTTCGGTCTTCATCTCTTCTTAGTATTGATATCTCGTAACAAGACACTGAAATACAGAGACCATATACTGTTTTCAAATCCGAGTTAGAAATTTCAATTTCGTCGACTGAATTTTATAATCATTTTTGCGTTGAAATTCACTGAAAATTGGTGTTGTTTGTTTCTAAAAACTCTTATAGCTGCCCATATTTCTTCGAAGACGTGCCACATACCATACAGTAAGTGAACAAATTTTTCTCATTACACCATTCTGCATTTGAACCATGTTTTGCGTTGAGAACCACTGAAATGGTATTGTTTTGTTTAAAAAGCATTATATCTTCCCATATTTGTTAGAAGTCATGTTATTCTGCATATAGTTAGTGAATAAAAATTCCCATTTACACCTATTTTTCAATTTTATGTTTTCGACGCATTCAGTTAATATATAACATACAATCTTAGGTACTGACACGATAAAAGTAAATAAATAATATTTGGAGTTTTAAAATTTAATTTTTCCAAATAGATTGTATCGTTAAATAAGATTTAACCCAAGACCTGACACAAGATGGCATACAATTACGAGGATATGAGTTGTTCAGGTGAGTTGAAAGGTCGAGAGACTGCCAAACTATGAGAACATAATCCACTGCTTTCATTGGACCACGCACTTGTATTTGGGTTACAAAGCATAAATTACAATTGATTTAAATTACATGAGTGAATGAGACCGATCACTAATTTAACTTCTATCCGGTCGTAGATGTAAAAGAGTTACTCCGAAAGTGGCGAGAAGATAATGAGCGCAAGAGTGACGAAGTAGTGCTGTTATGGGAAACAGTATTAGAGGAAAAGTGCCAGAAACTAGGAAATGAGAAACACTTGATTTTAGAGCAGGTTGCCATTGCGGCCCTCGACTGTGGCAGTCTGAATGTGGCTGAGAAATGCATTAAACAGTTATCGGCAGATTTCCCTGGTAGTTTAAGAGTATTAAAGTACAAGGCGATGCAATTCGAAGCATTGGAACGATACGATGATGCTTTGGATATATTGGAGGCGATTATCAAACGGGACGAGACTAACGCAGCTCCGCGTAAACGAAAGATTGCTATTCTTAAAGCAAAAGGACTTACAACAGAGGCTATCAAAGAACTAACAGAATATCTGAAAAAGTATGCAATAATGAATCCACTTCTGTCGAACATTTGATTAAATTCATCTATTTTCTTTTAGATTTATGTCCGATCAGGAAGCATGGCATGAATTGTGCAATATGTATATGCAAGAAAGCGATTACGGCAAAGCAGCATTTTGTATGGAAGAAGTGTTACTTCATAATCCACACAGTCATTTAATCCATCAGCGATTGGCCGAAATTCGATACACCATGGTATGTACAAATGTCATGATTATTTTATCTATTGTTCGTGTTGAAAGCATAATACACTTCTGTTGCAGGGTGGTCTAGATAACATTGAATTAGCTAAGAAATATTATTCACAAGCATTGAAATTGAATAGTAACAATTTAAGAGCATTATACGGACTTTATTTGGTGAGTATTACAGTTTAATCGATATTATAATATTTTACTATTGCTCAATTTGATACTTTTGTAGTGTTGTTCAAATATTGTCAATTCAAAGGCAGCAGTTAACAAAAGGAAACAAGCACAGAGTTTAGCTGAATGGGCACTGGCACAAATAAATGAAAAGACAGCTAAATCATCAAAGGCTAAATCTAAAGGTGGCAAAGTCGCCGAAAGCAAAGTAGATTACGTTGGTGCCCTGGAGTCGGCATTTGGTACATTAGATATTAAATTAAACTGACCCATCGCACTGGCAACCACAAGCATTTCATTTGTATAGTCAATGAACCAAAAAAAGTATAAAGAAAGAAATCGAAATAAATGGAATGGCTAATATCTATTAGATGTAAGGTGAGGGAATCAATTTACAATTACTGTTTGCATCTTTACGGTATGTTAACAATTCAATTGAACTGTGAGCCATACGAAAAAAATAACAAACAAAATATTTGGCTCTATTTAACACATTCATACAGCCATCAATTAAGTTAATTTGCCAAGAAAACGAGATTTTTTGGGTTTATAGTTTAATTCGTGTACTTCTGTTTAACCACCATGTTACTATCTATTCGAACGCGTTTATAACATTTAATAATGAAACTATCAATTTTAAATAGTCATTATTCCAATGATATGTAAACCTTAATGATTAAGATGTAATAAATTTCTAGTTTTAGCAATTTACAATTGGTGACAAATGAGTATTTATTTCTGTTCTTTTCAACATATATCGATAATAATTAATTGATGGTTTTATAGCATTTTTATAGCGATTTATCAATATAAATGGCGTATTTGTTTTTAACTGCTATAGCACTGGAATTTTAGCTAAGACTTTTAATGGTAAAAGATTGCTTATCTTTTCCCTATAAAACGTATTTACCTTAAAATAATTACAATAAATTAGACTAAAATATTTAAATTCATAAAAATTATTTAAAGTATTGTAAATTATATGATTGATCAGTTGGTGCATCAAAACCACCGTATGAATGATCTTTCCAATATGAGAGATCTACTTCTGGGATTGCACTGCATGGAACTAGTTGATTACTGAAATGGAAAATTATATCAGTTAGACACATTGAGATTGAAGTGATGAAAGATCTTACTTGGCTGAAATTCTTCTAAAAGCATGTGGTTGCATTGTTTGGATATTGTTGGCATTGTCACAGAACAAACGAGCTATGCTTGCCTTACGAATTTCACCGAGTTGTTCTGCAAAATAATTAATTATTTATCAAAAAGAACTTTAAAATAATTTGTTTGCAATACAAACCTCTGGTGAATCCTACATCTGGACTTCCTCTTTCGTAGAAGAAACGGTCACCACAGCGTGTACGGAAGAATTGTTCAGTTAAGATGCACAAGAATGTTGGACCAGCTAAAGTACCTTGTACATGTTGTTCTAAAGTACCACCGACCATTAGATCAACATCATCAACTGTGTTGTACAATCGTTGTAAATTGGCAATATCCTTTGGTGGAATGTATTCAGACAAATCGGACCAAGTGTTGGCTCTTGGCAAACCACAGAATGTGCGCATATCATTATAAGTAGCCAAACCATGATCCCGTCCTCTTTGAATATCGAAAGCTAACAAATCAAGACCGAATGTCATGTTACGCTTGAACAAGAAGTGTTTGATTTCTGGATCATAATGTTTATCAGTCAAATCTTCTGGCTGAGTAGTTAAACCACGGCTCAATTTATCGTAATTATCCCCAATTTCAAGAATTGCAGGACGATTCAACCAGTCACTCAAACGAGCTGCTCCATCAATACCACGGGCTTCATTGAATAAACTAAAATCATATTGTTATATCAATATATAATTCTCTTTACGTTACCCTTCTCGATAACTTACTCTAAACGACCAGCAATTTGTGAATGGAATGATCTGAAAGCAGCAGTAGCATGTTCGTTAAGAACTGATGGATTACATGTTGGATCATAATCATTAACGTAACTCTTTAGTGATCTTTTATAAATCAAACGGTTTTGCAACATATTGTTTTGACCTAAAGATGGAAAATATTTCAATTATATTTACTAGGAAATGATGAGTATTATTTCATACCTAAGAAGATTGGTAACCATTCATAGTATGAGATATGTTGATATTCAGCAATATTAATTTTTCTACATTCTTGGAAGAGAAGTTCATCATCCCAATGTGGATTCAAACCTGATAAAATTCTGGCGCAACGATTATGTTCTCTCATCAACATTGTTTGCATAATAGTAAGACCTGGATTCTGGTTAGTACGCACATCACCAGACTGATAACAAGCCTCATTGAAGTCAATTAAATCGCAATCAACAGTTGCGTTCTGGGCACGAGGAAGCCATTCAGCACCATTACGAACATCTGATATCATTCTACCACCTTGGAGTAAACGGAGTGGTCGATTTTGTGCATCACTGTTACCATAAACTAATGATAAATCCATGTAAGATGTAACAACGGACAATTGTTCAGCTTGACTAAATTGTTCATGTCCTGGACAGTTACGGTCACGATCAGTCAAGGTACGAACAAAGTTCATACATTCAGTTCCGACTTGTGCATGAGCTGGATCATTTGGTGGCACAATAATTGGGAAACATGTTTTATGAGCACCGGAACTAATTAGTTTTCCATCATCAGTACAACAACGAGTAGTGTGTTTTTCTGTGTTTATAAAAGTTTAAATTTAAAAAGAAAATCTCTAAAGTCTACAAAAATCATTGTAGAGATTAATTACATACTTGATTGAGTACCACCAGCCTGCATGCTCATGTCGTGAGTAATGATTTGTCCCCATTGCATATTAGCCAAAGTAAATTCTGGATCTGGGATTGGTTGTTCACCGAAAGCCACCAAAGACACGACACGAGCTGGAGGAAGTTCACTACCATCAGCAGAACGGGATGGTGCCGAAACTCCATCTCCATAATTGGGAGACAATAAGCGGGCATATCTAAACAATTAAATCAAATATCGTTATTATATTTTCCCATTTAAATGTCATCCAATTACTTGTTATTAGCAAGACCCCAAACTGGATTCTGTAAATTATTGCAAGAACCGTCAAATGAACGGTAACGTGATTTTAAGCAATTGGCTGGTGGAATGGCACAAACAGTTGCTGGATTTTGTCCTTGAGTCAACCCCGGAAAACCAAATGGTGTATTCAATGATCCGGCTGCAGACGGCAAATAATTACTGCAAAAATGAATTTTAAATATAAGCAATCAAATCGGTAAATTAATACAAAACCAAATAACAAAGAACCAAAAAATAGAAAAGAATTAAAAATCAACTGTTATCCCATTTGAAGGTTAGGTCATACAGAATAATTGATTGAGTTGATTAGATTGCACAGTAAAATTAGAACGTATAGACAGTGTCGTGATGTGGATTTTATAATTTTATCATTTTTTTTTTAAATATCCTAAACGTCTAAAGTGGTCCAAGGTGTTTTATGCTATTGTTTTATGTTTGATGTATTCGAAGTGTCTTGAATTAACGTTTATTTGAGAGTAACTAATATTGCAATTAACCCACATCAAACATGGAGTTCCTTTCGTTCCTGCCAGAAGAGAGATTCACTGCCGTTCATCGAGAGGCCACAGAAATGGATCAGTTGAGACCCCTCATAACTGATGCAAATTTATTGTAAGTTTTAGCATAAAACAATATACTCGGGGCAGGTCTCAAATTCACTTAATTTTAGACGTTGTGGAGATATACTTTACTACATAACACAAAATCAAATGAACTACCCTGAAATGGTGGTCTCATTACGTCCAGTATATGCGAAAGCTGTTTATTATAGGAGTAAAAATGATGTGATAAGTACTCTCAAGGAATTAAATTTTATTATATCAAGAGCACCGTTAATTTGCGAGGAATTGTACTTGGCAATCTTTATGAGAGGAACAATAATGGTTGAACAGGGCCATTACGCTGTAACAATGATTTACAGTTATTTAAATCGACGAATGAATATTAACATTATTAATTTTTTTAGGAAGCGCTTGAAAATTTCAAATTTGTTTTTAAAGCTGTTATTGATATGGAACGGTCATGTGAAAAAATAGAAGTAATTGGAGCTATATTACAGTGTGCTTGTGTCTTAGGAGATGTAGAAGAATTGGAGATTGGTTTAAAGAATCTTAGAATTATGTATGATTTTGTATTGCATCTGAAGAAACAACAAATTATGGATCCAAATCAATCGATAAAAGCAAAGCAATTCTTAGAATTATGCGATAAATGTAAGTGTTGAATGTGTTATGTATTGTTGCCAAATAATAATGCAGATACTTGTAGATCCATTCGCTGCAACCCTTTGTGAATTCACAAAATGTTTAAAAAAATTGAAAGAAACTGGAACTACTGTACGAAAAGATTTTCGTACGATGGTTTATCCTTATGTCGGATATTCAATATACAATAGCATAAGAAATGCATCAGTTGCATGTACTTATATGTGAGTTTATCGAAAGTAATTTCTGTACCAGAAGTGGTAATGTTAATTCTACATTTTACTGACTTTAGGAAAGAAGAGGATAAACTTAAAGTAGTAGCTAACAGAGATATACCTAAGAATGAAGTGATAGTGTTTGAACCGCCGTACGTTACTGAATATACAGTATATGCAACACATTGTGATGTATGTCGCCGCTATCTCAAACTACAATCATTTCCGTATGTTAAAAAAGAATTATCTTAAGTTATGATCGAATTGGAATATTATTATCGATAACAACTATTTCTAGATGCTTTCAATGTCATTACATGAACTACTGCAGTGTTAAGTGTCGAGATGTGGACCATTTTTATCATCGATTTGAGTGCCTTGGATACAGAATTGGATTATTCACTTTATTCAATACTCGATTAGCAATACGTACCACTCTAAAAGGATTGCATTATATGCAACAAAACGTGTTTAGTACAATAGGGTAAACTGACAACTATTTCTAAAGTTATGTTAATAGTTATAATCAATATGCATAATTTTACAGAGAACATGATAATATATTCCAATTCTATTATGAAGTTGATAAAAAACTGAGGACTGGTCTAGGAGATTATTGTTCTCTCTACAATTTAAATCATAAATTAGGTTCTCTCGATGATGACGATTACCAGGCATTGGTCAGAGTAAGGAATACATGAGTATCGAAATTACATGTTATTTTAATAATATTTTCTATTTGTCGATAGACATCTTTGATATTTGCAGTATACTTAGACAGTTGCACTCCTGTTACGAACGATTTCTTAGCAGATCAAATTAAACTGTTTAAACAAAAAAAGACATATATATCCGTAAGTATTTAAACTGTAAATATAATGTAAATATAAGATAATGAATCTATAAAATTTATACTTCAATTTTTAGCGATTCTTATCAGCTATAATATTAAGACATTTGGGTCAAGCACTTGCTAGGAGTGTAGAAGTAAGTTTAGGTTTAGGAGTAAGTGATATTTCGCGAAGAACAACGTTAAGTCAATCTGAAATTGAGAGTGATCTGGATGCAATACGATCAGCTGATTCAACCGTAGATGCATGGAGCAGGAATGGTAGTGAAAAAGTAACACCGTGTAAGGATAATCATAACATTAAGAATGAGAATGATTTAAATTTGCTTGAAAAGGAAGAAACTTACAATTCATCAAATGGTATGATTTTCAATAAATTTTTATCAAATAGCTTTGTTAATTGCATAAAATAAATTTATCTTTAGGCAATAAAAAAGATCCAACACAACTCGATGGCTCAGAAAGAGATCCATTATTATATGAGTTTGAGGATGAAAGAGATGTAAAAAGATTAAAGGCAATTAATAAATATATTGGAGTTATACGTGAAAAGTATGATAATCTCCGCCTAATGTATGGATAATTACTAATATCATTGTTCTTAATTTACAGGAAAGACATTAATACAGAGAAGGACTTTCTTTATACACTTGCGGTAATGATTACTGTTCAAGAACGAAATCAGCGATTTATAAGTGTACCGGGTCATCCAATGCATCAAGTGGCCCGATCATTCTATCCGACTATTGGAAAATTTCGTCATTCATGTATTCCAAATACATTGGCATCGTAAGTATTAAATAATTTTAATTTCAATTTAAGTCATTATAATTTTGGTAAATTTTAAGAACCACTGATGATGGTTATATAATACTACGAGCAGCTATGGATATTTTTAAGGGTGAAGAGCTCACCCTATCATATGGTCCACATTATATGGTCAGTTCAGTAGGTAAAAGGATTGAATATTTGAATACAATCAATGCTGATTGTGAATGTATGGATTGTTCCGCAAGTTTAGATATTTGTGTAAGTTTATATTTTAGTTAATTATAATAGTACGTTATTAATAGAGTTGGTAAATATTATTTATAGCATTTGTTGACAAATATGAGTATAAAAACTAAAATGGAGACAAGAGATGCTATGGAAGAATCTAGACCAGCACTTTTTAATCAAATTCCAATACCCGTCCAAGAAATAAATGATAAATCAGAAGAAGACATCGTCGATAAACAGGAAAAGGAACGAAAATATAAGAAAACTTATAGGAAGAAAAAGGTAAGTGAATTTTCTTTTAGTTATAGTAGTTAGTAACTAAAACATTATTCATTTTAGCGTTCATAATCAATGCATGCTATCAATTTTACTGTAGCAATCAATTTTTTGTATTTTTGATTTAATTGTTCATAGTTTAATTATAATTGTAAATTAGTTTTAAGTGTATAACTCTGATACACGAATATTAGTCCAAATTTTTATTGTTTTAAAACATTATCGTATATTTTAAAATATTATTATGAAAATTATAGTAATTTTCATAACAATAACGATCGAATGATATTAATAAAGTGTTAATTACTTACCGGAATATACTATCACCACCAACAACTGGACTGGCAGTTGGGAATGAGTGTTGTCCTAATGAATGTCCAAAGAATGGGTTGCTACTATGTGGCGTATATGGTACAGTACTATCTAAATGTTGCACTATACTACTGTAACTAGTCGGATAGTGGATTGCCGTAGACGCGCTTATTAAAATAAGCACGAGAAAGTACTTCATCTGAAATAAAACGTGATTCATTAAAAGTCAACGAATAATTTGCATCAAATGTATTTATGTAAATCTCTCTGTTTGATGTTTTTCGTTAGTTTTTGTGTATCTTTTGGTAGAAACAAAGTTTCATTATGCAAATATTCGCGAATAAATTCGCAGTAGAGAATTGAATGATTTGATGCTGCGGAAGAGTTGTATCGTGTGAAATGGGGAAATTGGTGTTTAATGATACGTTACGAGGTGATACAATCAATTGAGTACACAAACTAATTAACATCTTACTGTCTCGTAAACTTGATGTCATCGAGCTTTTAGTAAGTTTGACTTTCATTCAGTGTTTATTTTAAATCAATGACCGTTTAGTAATTCCTTTGATGGCAATTAATCGTATTCACTTGTTAGAGAAAAAATGAAATTAAAAGTTGATATTTTGGTTCAGTTAAAGAACTAGTTATTGGTCAAATATTTCTATCACATGACTTTATAATCCGTGTCAAAATTCATAAATATTGTTCCGAACTGGTTTATTTTGTTGTTGTTTATATTGTCGGTTATTACATATTTTAATATCGATTTCGTTTAATGTCTGTTGCTTAAAAGAAACTGCAATAAAAGATCACTATTTATCACGTTTAAGAAATTCCTTAGTGTCGTTTGTAGTGCATAAAACGAATGTAATCCAATGTTTGTAATGCATAAAAATTAATTTTCCGTACAATTTACATTTCTTCAGACTTTTATTTTCAACGTTAACCGTCTTGATAAAAATTAAAATTCAATATGAAGTAATTAATGCTTAATGAGTACTGTTGTATTTTTTTTATTACAATTTTCCTTGTTCTCGATGTATGTAATCTAGGGTGTTGTCAATGGCAAAGTGACTACAAGTAGTTCATGTAATATTGTTATTCATTCAATTCTCAAGTGGTAATGTTTTCAGTTTCGTTTTTAATTGTCATTTGAATTCATTACAACACTACGATTTATAATATGTAAACGTGTAGGGCGAGAAATCATATTACGATAGCATCGAGTTCAAATTTGAAGTAATGTAAACCCATTATTTTTGTTTATAATTTTGCGATTAGTTCACATTGATTAACATACATTACATGTGATCTATAATTAAAATTTTCCTTCTTAATGCACCACAGACTGTAGGCTGGTTCTTCATATTTGCGTTTAATATTTTTAGATGAAGAAACCGTTGAATGTGAAATAACGAGACAAAATAAAAAAAAAAATAAAATTTTAAATCAGCACCTTATGCTCAATTTAATGCGTATACCATACAATTAAAGTGAATGTAAGTTAATTACAACTGTGACATTGCGTCTGATTTTAAGTTTACGCAAAAACTGGAGTACATTAAAACAATGACTATAAAATAAATGTTACCAACTGTGGATTGCATGCGCTATGCAATCGGTTAAATTGATAATATCGGTCTCATACAAGCAATAATATTTATGAATCAGATTTCATTGCACACCGGAGGATATAATTATTGAAAAATCATTTCATGAAATCCAAATTCTTATTGAGTGTTGCGGTATTTTAACAGCTATGGATTCTTAATACGTTTTCTATGATCGAAATATTTATGTGCAGTTATGATTTTAATGTGTCATAAAGTGAAAGAGCGAATGAATTGCATGTGCAGTTTAAATGCCATGCTCAAGGAAAATAAAAGTGTTGAAATAGCTATAAGAATTAATCGTTATTGTGGTTTTTATACGATTGCATAATTCTATCATTTGATTTATGTGGGTGCATAAAATTATACGTTTCGAACAATATGATTATAATGTTTTGTTAATTCAAATGTTGTGATAAATAGACTTCTAATTCCAAATTGGGATGTTTATAGAAGTCCAACCAATTCATTATTCTCAGTAACTGTTGATAGTTACAATTTATAATCGTTTGTATCTAACGACGGTACATCATTAAAGCCATTCATCTGAATAAACTTTGAAATTTTGGACCATTCGAATTAGTGGTAATTTTCCTAAACAGGCAAAATGAGTTCACCGCACCCATACGATGACACATCACGATTAACTAGCTTCTCATAGCATCCACCAATGTTAATGACTTTTGTTTTCATCGAATTTAATGAGTTGTACATTTATTTTTTTTGCATAAAACATCAAATTAAATTCACATAAAATTTTCTTATTTTGATGAAGAGATAATAAATCTACTGGTCATTGAATGATCAAAATGAATGTCAAATATTTATTATGATGCATTCAATGCGAAGTTGTTACAAAATCAATTAAGAATCAGAATTTTATGATTTGATCAACCACATTAACACCTTGAATATTAATTCTTTTAAATAAATTGCGAATAATCGATGATAATTGAATAATTACTGTATTGTTGAAATTTTTAATAAAATAGAGTGACACTTGAGACACGTTTATACTGAATCATATGGGATTTCATTGAATTGACTTAAGCATGTCTCTTGATTATCTCATTTAATAAAATCAATCAATGAATGGATGGGTGCACAAGGCTCACATCTTGTTGGACTTAACCCATTCCACATAATACATATGGTAAATAATAATTCGCTTTCACAATGCGATTATTCATTAAACGAAATTGCTCATTTATTCAAGGACTTGTTGGAATGGCCGGTAAAAGAATTCTCACATATGCTACAAAACGGTATGCATGTAAATGATTATGTTCCAATTTTATTATTATGGTAAATGATTAAATGATCTATTCAATGGCAATCTATTAACGATAATGGGAGGAGTAAACCATGTACGCATTGGAAAATTAATTGCTACCAAATACTTTTATTGTTTATTTTTAATACTTTTTGGAGAGTGAATAAGATTAATGTTTAACGATCAGTTTTTAATTAATGATGCAAACGGTGTACTAACTATTACAGATTTTAATGACATTTGACTCAAAAATATCACATGATCATGGACCTTTTATGTATTTAGTTTAATGATTGTTATCATAAACCGGAAATTAAAATGAGACAGTTTTGAAAATGAAAGTACCTTTTATGTGGCAATCTAACACTGAATGTTAAATAATAATCTTACAATAGGTTGGATAATAATTGAGTAGTATGAAATAGTGACGCATAAAATATTGTGACCAATAAATATGAAGCGTGAAAAGTGAAATGGTGAGTTGATCAATTCAGATTGAAATAATGAAAGAAAACAGTAACAAGTGATCTCGTAAGTGTATCTTTCTTGACGTTTTGTCTCAGGCTTTTTGTTAAAGCTTTTGTCAAATGTTTTTTCACCTTTTATAATGTATGATTTGTTGTCTTTTTGTTAGTATTCTGTTTGCGTGCGATCTTAATCAGTAATAATAATTTAAATGATCGTCTAAATAATAGAGTGATATAAATCAGTTGAAACCGATCCTAATAAATTATACGTTATGAAGCGATGCATAGTATAAGATAAAATGATATCAATTTATTTCACTTGAATTGGCCGAATATCAATGATTTTTAATCTTCTGGTTTAAATTATTGTGGATGTGGGAAATTTGGTTATGCAGTGCGAATGATGAGTGTGTGGTTTTTCGTTATTTCGAGAGATTTAACATCCCACCTTGGAAATATTAAATATCAGGTCAGGTGTCTGCATTAGAGAAGGATATTGTGAGTGTATTTTTTTATACGAATTTATTTACGACTTTCTACTAAAATTTTTGCCAATAAAATGGTAAAAATTTCATTAAATTAGTGTTGCTTCTTAAAAAACAGAAATAAAAACGATTGAAAATGAATCAAAGAAATATTGTATTTGATTATTAACATTTGTAAGCAAAAAAAAAAAGCAGTTTACTATCGAACATTAAGTTGCTTTGACTGTTGCAACATCAACTGATTTTCTATGGTTCGGACGGTGAAATTACGTTATGTTGAATTGCACATTTTCGAGGTCTTTGATCGAACTATGATAATTTACTTTTTTTTTTTCTTTTTATTCATTTCATTTTAATGTTTCTTTCATCATTCAATCTAAACATTTTTCATTAGTTCGACAGGAAAAATAAATAAAAATTAAAACTTTTTTATATTTCTCATTAAATGAACACGCATTTTTATAATTCAACAATTAAATTTGTTAAAATAACATTATTAATCTGTAACTGGTTAACCAGATTCATTACGTGTGGCATAAACCATTTCCAATTAGCTTGAATTATACCTCTTCTTAAACGATTCAAATAAACAAAAAAGCATTGACATTGAATTACAGCGCTATGTTTAATAGCATGAAGATGATTACGTGAAGAGTAATAGCGAAATAATAACAGAAGTTTCCGTTAACTTGTTTGGCATTGAACGTATAAATAGTTGAGTAAATACTGCAGTTTCATATAAAACAATTTTCATCTCACTTTTCAATGGTACATAACGATGTCTATCGATGTAATGCAATTAATGTGTTTAACATTGAAATAAATCGTAACTATTTATGTTTCATACGGTTTTATGTTGCACAAATGCTGTTGTGATAAATATAATCATATAATCATTGTCTATCGTAAGATTGAAATCAAATTAATCGACACTTGTTTGATCGTATAAAATGAAACCATAACACTGACAATTTGATGAATTGTATAAGACAATTAATAACTTTTTTATAGTTTTGATCGTATTATTACTCCTCATTAAAATGAATCAATTGAGTGAATTTTCGTTTATTCGGTAATCAACAGTGTATCACTTTTCTTTAAATAATTTGGATAAAAATTGTTTTATTTTAACAGTGAAATTATCTCCACGTGATCCGATTATTCCATCTTCTGCATAACATATGCTACACACATGATCATAATGATCAATTTAAAAAATGCTTTTTATATAACGAAAATTTATCATCATCATCATCATTGCATAATTCAACACTGTAACATTGCGATTATTTTCCATTGGTGAAATTATCATTAAATGATCTACCCAAAAATCATGTATCCAATAAATAAAAATTCGTTTAATCCAATTATTAGTAATTATGTTGGTCGTAAATGATTTTCAAAATTTCACTGAATCACTCGTTATTTCGTTTAAGGAAATATATTATAAACTCAATTAAATTGCAATTAAAATTCAATGTAATCCATAAGATGTATAAAACAAATCACATAAAAATTATGATTTTCTTTTCAATAAGAAAGAAAATAAAAAAAATAATTCACTCACTTTTGCTTTTCTTTAAAGTACCAAGTAACCAATGAACTGTACTAAATAAATTCTTTTGTGCAAATAAAAATAAAAACTTCTTGCACTTCTTTCACCGACCAAATGTGTCCAATAAAATTTGATCAACTGGTGAAACCGTTTCTTGTTATTTATGCTTTATATATTTTCTGTTCAATTCCCTCCACCATCCCCATTAATGTGGAGTTACGAAAAGCTCGCCAAAAAAAAAAAACAATCTTTTCCATACATTTTCATAGTTTTACCATCACCATCGACCAACTTCTTGTACCAAAAGCGTATACCAACAGCCACTAGCATAAAGAGAGTGGTAAAACATTAAGTTCTGTTGGCGGTTACCTTTTCATATAATAAAATAAAATAAAGTAAAAAAAAACGCCATTCATATCAATCGAATATAAGAAACAAAAAACAAATAATATCAATCGGACTATTCGTGGATTATTGAAGTTAAAACTGAACTATCGCTTTTTTAGTTATCAACAATCGTCGATAGATTTAACGGTTTCTACATTTGCTATTTCTATAATTGAGTGCAAAAGGCAAATATAAGTTTACATCTATGGGAACCGGTAATTCTGTATTACTCATGGGGGAGTTAGCACCAGAACGAATTTATTGTTAACAAATAAATCATGTATTTACTCACCTCAAGATCAACTTTAAATAATAATGGAAATACCTTTGTTCTTATTACTGAAACATTTAGTTATAAATCATTCAGTTTGATGTGTTATTTATTGGTCAATTGTCTAGTGACATTATCATTGAATATTGAATATCTTATTCTATAAGCCCCTTTACTAATCACTAATTCATCAGGATTAATTCAACATTGTTGATCGAATTTTATAATAAACAATAGAATCGTTGTTGCTGCCAACGATTAGAGATATTAATCAATAATTCTGTATATCATTTTGGGGCTGGTTCACGACCAACTGGAAAATGAAAAGTTTAATTATATAGATTTTCAACTAAACAATTTGAATAATGAATAGTTGATGGATATTTATGTTTATGCATTAACATTATATTTTAGTATTTTAATGATATAAGTTTAAGGTTGTTGTCTTAAACAGAGAAGAATAATTAGTTTACTTGGTTAAACATTGCAAAAATCAACATTTTCATTAATGACCTTTTAACAATTTTAGTGTGATTTTTATAGTTTTATCTCTATGTTTATAATCGATGCAAAATCAGATAATAAAACCATGAACCACACATAAGCATATTGTTGAATGCCTTTAGAAGGCGCTTATTTACATTCAATTTTGGGTGTGCAGTTTTTGACAGTAAACTTCGCATGGTGAAAGATAAATAAACATCAGAATTGTGCAATTTTCATGTCAATATATGTAAAGAAGTCATATGGATTTTACAAATTAAATGAAAAACAAACATATTAATAAAATAGCGGTTTAATGCAGATTAGATATGAAATCTGCAGGTAAATTATTTATTATTGAATATTGGCATAGAAACGATGTCAACTAGTGATTATGTTTAAGCTACAATAATACAAAAAAAACCCAAGCAATAAAATATACATAATCATTGGATTTTTTACCTAAAAATTTCGGTAACTTGAAATCAACTGAAGCGGAACCCTAAAATAGTCATCTAACTGGTGACTGCAATTCGGTGGTTTTTTTTTAGGGAAAATTTTTTTCAGTCACTAAACCAGTGTGTTACTAAGTGAATTACCTCATACGTTGAATAACTAGTGGACTCGGTTAACTTTGAGGAGAAAAGAAAAAATCAGATTAATTACATGTAATGATTACGGTTTCATCAAAAATTTAAAATAAAAAAAAACACAATCGGAAAATTTATTATTGGAACATATTGAAATTTCATTCAGATGGAACACTTGACTCCACATTGAGTTAATAAGCGTTACCCATTAACACAATAATAACAAATGAATCGAATCTATTATAAACGATGTATGATGTATAATAGAATATTCAATATTTGGATGACCGATATATTCATATAAGTTTTGTTTTAATGAAACTTTAATTATCTGATGATGAATGAAAGTGATTAAGTAATCGAAATTGAATAAAACTATTGGCTGAAGCATTAATAGTTAATGGCCCATCAGATTTAATGCGGGATCATATGAATCAATTAGTTCACACAGTAAATTTATGAAATCGTGGTAAACCAATATGTTTATGTTAAACAATCTAATGCAATTGAATTGGTTAGCCAGCCGAACTTCATTGGAATTATTAAAAGAATTAACTAAAAACCAAGAAGTTGGTAGACGGCCTTAAGCAATTCAACTGTTAGTTTTTGTCTGGAAAACTTGTGTTTCTTTTTTATTATTTGCACTCATGTTCACGTTCATTACCTGTATGCAAAAAATAAAAGAACTGAAATTACTGAGGAATGGAAATAATTTAAATTAGTTTTTCTTGATGTCTGAAGGTATGTTTTTTATAAGAAAACCAAAAGACAAAGTCTTTAGCAACTTAAGGAAAAAAAATCGACTGCATGTGCCAACTATTGAATTCCATTCACTTGAATATCTAAAATGGATTGCATGTGGTCAATGAAGAGAACTTATTTTTTTTTGTAGTTAAATATTTTGGGGGCTGCATACAAAAAAAAACAGTTAGCAAGTCATATGTTTACTGAATCGATGTTGTTTATTTATTTTTTTACTCTAACTTCTTCTTAACATTCCACAGATTTTATTTAATTATATGTAATTGTAGCGAATAATTTGAATATCTTTTATTGTGAAAGATGATGAATGAAAAAAGAAAAATTAAAGAGTAAACATAAACTCTACCGAACGATGAAAGAAACATATTGTTGAAAGAAATGAAAAGTGATCAAATCATCACAAAAACATAATGTGTATACCGTTAAATAACATAGCGGCAATTTATTGAGTTGCATAATTGTTATTGTGTTGTCATTTTGCTATAGCATAATTCATAATTAAAATAGATAACCTACGATATGTGAATATCACTATAAACTGTAGCGGCAATTGAATTGAACAACGATATCATATACTTTGTACTTGTTACACTTTTAACCGCCTTTAGCCATATAAAGTAAACGAAATAGAGATGCATAGAAATGCTTTTCCTAACGTTTTTCGGTTTTCTTTTCTATTTGATACCAAAAATTAATTTCATTTTACTTTCATTGAGAAACTTTATAATTCGATGAATGATATTTGTCTCACTGTAACAGTGTAGTGTTTTTCCCAAAATACAAATAAAAAATGACATCGATTATAATTTCGAATTATAATGTAATGTTTTTTATATGTTGAATTGATTGAAATGTTAAGTGAAGTAAGCAAGTATTTAAACAAAAGAGTTTTACACTAACAAAAAAAAAAATGGTCAACATAACATTTTAATATTAATTGGAACAAGTTTAGTTAAAATATCAATCTTATGTTATGTCTAATTAAACATAACACTGAAGTCATGTTATTCACTGTTTTATGACGAATGACCATTAATGAATTTTAATATTCAAATCCGTACAAAAACAACATAAACTTAACATTATGATTTCCTATAAATTGTATGAAGCTACTTTTGATTACATACGCCTGTAATATAAAGCATTTCGTTAAATATGAATATTTTTCTTAAATAAAATTACTATCGAATGAATGATATTAAAACTGTTGAGTATTTACGATTTTCATAATTTATCTTGGCCACAGTTTATTTCGATTATGCATTCAATTGAAATATTATTTTCTTTATAATCAATGTACAAATTGTAACTTTGATAAGTGATTTTAATTGTGTTTTACCATTCGGTACAATTACTTCCAAAGGTGGTTCCACTATTAACTTTCATCGAATGCAGTTTGAATTGCATTGAAAAGTTTAGTGCTTTTGATCTATGATTTAGTTTCCTCAAATGGAACAATGAAAAACTTTAATTACTATAAACAATGAAGTGCCTTATAAAGTGATATGCATATGTAATAAGACACGCATCACTTGGTTACCAAGTTCTTCCGTCAATTAATAGACTTCTTCACGTAATTATTTATGTTTTCACATGGCATAATCTATAACCTTTGGTATAGTTTTGCATTTATTTATTTCCGATAATTTATTATTTCTATTTAATATGTAAAACACCGATTTTGAATATAATAACATTAATCTGAATTATAGCTGCCGCTAGAGAGGTATTCAATGATTGATGCCATTGGCCTTTTGGGGATGGAAACATTTAATTAAATATCTGTTAAGTAAATGAATTTTCGTTGATTTGAATCAAGAAAATAAAAACTCAAATTTATGTATGATATAGTTTAACTGTCTCTTTTTTTTGGTAACCGTTAAATTGTTTCTTTGATATGGTAGCATATTAAAATCTATTAAATGATTTTAAATTTATGTTGTAGCTTCGCTTGCAAAAATTGAATACAAACTGTTCGGTTAGTGTTTCTTTTTTTTGCTTTATCTAGATGATGTAATGTAACATTCATATAGAAAATATCTGATTGTGAAAATTGCATGGTAGTTTCGGCATTGAAATTAGATTAAATGTGGACTGTAAGACACGATTATTATTGATTGTCCGCTCAAGTTAACCAGATGGATTGACTTAAGTGAAATTCATTCACATGAATAAAATTTCTTTAAACGAAAGGTGAATTGTTTATGATAAATGATGGAACCACTTTCCTTGATGTCGGGATTTTTTTTTTTGCCATCAACACGAAGAGAAATGCTCTCCATTAATTTTTTTTTCTTTTCGATGTGTCTTAGATGGATCGAGATAGTCAAATCTATGCTGAAACATTACAATTTTGATTTCATTTTAAATGGGTATAATCGTTTAAAAATTCCATATTTGGTGTGAATAAATTAAATTATAAATAACATGTAAGAAAAATTTCATGCCATCATCAACCATTTAGTGGTCAATTTTGTTGCGGTTTCACGTGTGACATTCGGAATCTTATGATGTTGCACATCATCAGAAAAATATTTATGTTCCAAGTTCCATTCACTGTATATCACAGTGATATAATGTCTAAAAATTTTCCAACAAATAGAAAATATTTAAAGATTCAAATGTCTATGTTGCTTTTAATCACTAATAGACAAGAAAAAAATAAGTAAAAAATGACCTGTGATTTAATTAATTGACACATTGATTAGAATATCGAATTTATGTAAATTAATGATAAATTATCAACATTTAATATTCGGAATAATCTTTTCTATTTTTCGCAACCGTTGGATTAAAAATTCATATGAATTTGCAACTATTAAACGAATGCATTCCATAGTTGGATGTAATACAAATTTAGTTTGTCAGCTAAATTTGATTTAATATTAGAGAGGAATTAATGTGAAGGTGCCTCAAAAGGTTTTCTAATGGTCAACTAATTGGCTATTGATTAAAATCCTTAAGTAACAGTTTTTTTATATCAATTAATCTAATGGGAACACATAGTCATTAAACTTTCATAGTCATCACTAAACTTCAATGTTAGCTAATGTAACAGTGACTAAATACTTTAACTAGACTACAATTTTGCAAAACAAAATTAGTGCAAAATTCAATTACTTATGCCACATAAACAAAATTAAAAGTAATTTAACAATTTACAATTTAGTGAGTTAAACAAAAAAAAAAATGAAACAATATAAACATAATGAAGAATTAGATCAGTACATGACTTTGAATCAAGGAAATCGACGATTGCAACTACATCCAACACACTATAGAAATCCATATTAATTGTGAAATAAAAACGAAAAAATAAAACACAATCAACATGTACCCCATAATAAAAAGAAAAGAGATTGGTACATGCCAGTAACAGGTCCAATCGAGTGGACACACAAAGCACTAAATAAAAAAAACAATAAAACTATTCGGCTGATCATATGATATAATGTGATCTAATTACCGAAAATGACAAAGGTACCTGTACACCGTATAACAAGATGTCTTTGTTTTATGTGCTTTAATACTTACGAAACGTGGAGGCGTTACTATGAACTAAAAAAAAAACAAAAGTCTCATAATAATGTTGGTCGCTGCATAGGAAAATTTGAATCAAAATAAAATTGTTGATAAAATTGTCACCCAAATAAAACTGTTGAAAATGTTGTTAAATGGATTTGATGGTTATCAGATTCATATTAATAGCCCAATTATTTAAGAGAATTCACCTGTTTTAATGGTTTTTCAACAGCACAAAAGACATTAGGTTAATGTTAAACAAACGACCAAATTAGATTAAACTGAATTCATAATGATCCAAAAAATGAATTATGAAGTTATAAACAATTCACACGATACGGGAGTCTAAGAAGTCGACGGTAATTATCATTAAAGAAACACTGAAATAAAATTATATCAAAATCTTATGGTATAATTACAATCCCCTTCGTATTGAAGGTTTTTGTTAGGCATCTATTATTCGTATTCATGTGCGGTTAAAATCATACATTGACCACATAGGCATAGGAAAAGAGATTCCTTGAGACTCCATTATAAATGCTGCTGGTTAACCGCAGAAAACAAAACTCTTTGGCAATCTAATTGGATCATAAGATCACGTTTCTAATGTATGTAAAAATTAACTGTATTGATTTACTTGAATAGAAAAATCATAATAATTATTTATAATATTATTACACACATTAATAGTGATTATAAATTGACACTCCAGAGAGGTATGACTAAATCAATAATGTTTGGTTTCAATTCTTTTTTTAATGTTAACTCTTGTGTTTCATATATTTTTGTTATTTGTAAAGTGAAGGTAAACATTGAAACATGATTACAAAGAATATAATCAACGATATAATATTTGACGATTCGTAATTGGTTATGGGCCAATGGTAACACATACGAATTACGTATTTGTTTCACCACAATTAATGCTTAATTATACGTAAATTGTTCTTAAATCTACTACATATTCTCTTATGACTAAATTACTCTCTGATTGTATTTTTTATTTGTTCATTCAATATGAGTTGTAGGTTATTTCTCTGTTTCATATATGAGATTCAGTGAATTATTCAGAGTATAATATTTCCGTTTATGTTCCTACTATACAGAGGAGCAATTTACTGTTGGATTCCTACAATATGAAAATAAAAACATGATTGAATCATCCATTAAGCGCATGTAACTTATATTTCCGTGCTTAACACTTACTTAATTGATGGTTTTTGGAAAATATTCTTTGGCACAGACTCCAATGACGTTGTATCGCATACAAATTTCGTACCAGTATACGATTTAATTAAATCCAATGTTTCCTTATCATCAATAAATTGGTAAAAGTTGTTGTCATTAATACGTGAATTTATGAATTGTTCCTCTGAAATAATACTTTCGATTAATAAATAAAATTCAAAATTTCATGGTCAAGTTTAAACTAACGGAGAATCCATCTCAATGTAGGCCCAACCATTGAACCAGTCTCCACTGGCTCTGACAACAAACCCATTAACAGATCAATGTCTCCAATATTTACATATAAATCTTGTAGCCGTTTCAACTCCTAAAATAAAATCCCAAAGGTGAAATTGGCAGTGTTTTTAAAATATTTTGCCAATAAAAACCAGCTGTGTTAGATACATATTCATAAAGTGCGTTTGATTATGCGTATACCTCTGATTTAATATGTTGACGTAATTCATTCCAGCTGTTAACTGGTACACCAGTACGTAAACCAATATAATCCACATATGAACCAATGCCATGATCACGGCCCCGATTTATATCTAAAGCCAACGCATCAGAGCCAACCTCAATCAGTAGCTTATGTTTAGTCATGTAAAGTTCATGCGCTACCTAAAACCGATTAAACATTTAATCTCACCGTGTATTATTAAATGCACTTTAACATTATAATTAACATTATACCTCAGGCACATAACATGTGTCAACTGCCATTGCTGATTGTGTTAAGATTGCTTCTTCAAGTCCATCAAACTTATTCGTATCATTAATCAAATTTGGTTTATAAAATTGATCTTCTAGTTCAATTATGTCTTCACTATGAATTGAAGAAAAAGTAAAATTATTGTTTTTAGAATTGACATAAAGGTTAAATGATTGTATATAATTACTATGGTTTTGTAACAATTTGAAGATGATTACGTCCACCGTAATACAATTGTGAACCAGTGATACGAATCTCACCGGGAAACATGGTGTAATAGAAACGGATTGCAACATTTGCAAATTCATTGCTAACCAGTTGATGATCATCATCATCATCATCATCCTTTTGTGTATCATTTGTATTCTTTGGTGCTGACAGTATTGTATCGCTTACAGTTTGACCCAATACCGTTTTAATCCATTCCTCATAAATAATTTTTTGATAAATTGCCGTTGTTATTTTTCTAGCATTTTGGAATATCGACTCATCATCTGTTAAATTTGTATTAGTACGTTTCACATGGCGGGCAATATGATTATGTAATCGTAAAAACATTGTGTATAATGATGTAACAAATGGGTTTGCATTTACTCTCGAGTCACCTAAAATCGAAACAGTCATTCAAGATGGAATTATAAAATTTGATTTTATTTAATAAATTTTATTTGTTGTCTATCACGCGTATTGAAATAAAAAATGAAACGAATAAAAGACAATAAATTGATTTATACCGCGGAAATTATTAGTGCCAAAAATATACTTATTAATAACACTATGATTAACTGTCCACTTACCAGCTTTATAACAGACATTAGCATTGGTTAAACAAAATTCAAAGCTCTCATCATCATCAGCTATTGGCAAAAAATCACTACCAATGGCATTTTCATTAGATGCTTTCATCTCACCATCAGTTAAAGTGCGAAGCTTTCGGGTCACCGTATCATCAATACCATACAATTGCGATAAATCAAATTGATTTGTTGCCTGATTCAACTATAATTTAATTACAAAATTAAAAATCAATACGTTGCAATATCAAGTGTTTTATATTTTTCTAACATAGAAAAATCCAATACTTAACAGATCACAATTTATAGATTGAATTGTTTAACTAAATACTTTGCATAACTTTCATACGCAATCGATTTAGTAAACCAGTTATTAATGAGAAAATAACAAATGCTCATTGAAACAACAAAACAAATCTTTTAAATAATCTAATAAATAGATCAGCATCAATACCTTTGATCGTGCATCAATATCACGGTCAATTGCTGAATGATTTATTTCAATAGAAATAATCTCAAATACAATTACCAAAGAATACGTGATTAAATTACATACCTGTTGAGCAGCACCGAATTTACATTGTGAACTGACACCTAATGCACTACGTACATAATTAATGCATGTTACATCTTTATAATAAGTATCAGTTTCATTTAATCGTAATGGCAAACAGGACGGATGTTTATATCGCGGTGATGGACTTTGCATATCATATGAACAGCATTCAATCGGTGTTCCATCACCTAATAAATTTTTAAATTAAATGGAAAATAAAAAAAAAAACAATAAATTTATCAATTGATTGTAATCCCATGATTTGTAATACAAGATTATATCAATATATTGATTGACATAACAATGCATGTGACTTAGAAGACGGGTTAAATTAACGTCGATTTGTAATAATAAACCTAAAAAGTAAATAAAGTATTTTGTAACATTAAGATACTAACGCATGCTTTGTACAACCGTTTTAGCCAGATCATGTTCAATAAATTGCGCCCATTGGACTACCGATAAACTACGTGTTAAATCAGTAAAACGTTCCGGTTGTGTTAAATACGTTCGATTATGTAATTCAAAGAGATAATCACTAATTGCCTTTGGCGTTGGTATCCTCGGATGCATAAATATCTACAAATGAATAATGATACGTTCAATGGATATGATTACATGATTATATATCGCTATTAATTTTTCTCACCGAATATAATTTATTTTCATATTTGGCTGGTAATAAACGTCGATAGCTGTATAATTTTCGATCATCATTTATTTCCTGACATTTATCCAAAAGTGTTGAGTTTGGTAGTTTTATTGTGGACAAATTCTTGACACATTCTTCTTCATAATCAGCCCTATTGCGATAATGTTATTAATGTTGGAACGTAAATCAATTTATTAATGAATTGTTTTCTTACCCAGCACACTTTAAATTATAAAGATAGAGAGACGCCTTTAATATATGCTGTGCCACTTTATCATAATCTTTAGCTTCAGGGCTTGGTAAAGAGTCTAATAGTTGGGCGTGTGATACAGTGCCATTTCGCAAATAAACATTTGAATCAGCTATGGTACTTTCTAGTCTAGAATTTCGGAATAATTTTATTATTCTAATTCAATTGAATTTTAAAAGGATCAAACTTACGTATTCATACGATAAATGGATTCATTTGCATGATTGACAGCCAGTATAAGTTCATCATTGGTAAATGTTGGTATATCAGCATCTGAATGAAATAAAAATGTTTAAATTTGTTTTGATTAATTCAATTAGATGGAGCTTTCTTATGTTTATGAATTTGTTATTTGCCATTTAAATATTCACTGTCACTGAAACTATTTATGCTCGAACGGAAAGTTTTAATATGATATATCGGTGATTCTTAATGCCAATCTATTAGTGTTCATATTTATATGTTATAACTAGAACGTGATTCATAACAATCAAGTATTAAATTATGCTTGAATGGAATTTTCCTTTTATTCTGTGACGACACTTAGTCAACGGTTAGTGCATCCAGTAGATTCGATTGAACGTGTGAAGGACACAAGATAATTCGATAATATTGACATTAATCGAATTCACGGAACCCACATTAATTTCAGTAATTCTGTTATCACTATAATTTAAATGACTTAATTTGTATATTCAGCATGTCTTTTAATGATTTTAACTTGTGCACAATAGATGAGTATTAATTCATTAAAAAACAAACTGATGGTGTTGTATCAACAATATGAATGAAATTTAATGAAATCACCTAAGGCGTATTTCATTTAATTTCGGGTCATTGAAATCAAACTGATTAAATAATTACTTAATTCTCTATGTTTATTTCATTTGATTAAAAACCACAAATATTTTTTGTTAAGTAAAATCTTACCTGTTGGTATCAAATTAATCACAACCAAAAGTGTGATTAAATGACCAATAAACATCTTCATATTTATTAGCAAAAATTTCACACGAAATTAACAATAAAAATAAATTAAATTAATTCTTCAATCGTATGAACATGTAGACAGTTTATTATTAATCTTCACAAGTGGTCTTTTCGATGTATCAAATAACACTCATAAGTTGTTGTCTTTTCGTATTAAAATCACTAATCACGAATGCAAAAAAACACAAAAAAATTAAACAACAGCTATCAATGGATGATGATATTAATTTCTCATGTAAACTTCAATGGAATCACTTTTGTTTGCGACTCTTGCTGGTGATCTTTTGTTTGAAGTTTAACAATGAAAAAAGTAGAAAAATAAAGTCCAAAACACATGAAATCTCTTAATACAATTAAGTGGAATCGTATGAATTGTTATCACTTGTAATATCCGCTAGTGTAAAATACACAATGATAATTATTTAACTGTGTATAAGAACAGTATTATTGGAGAAGATTTTAAATTCTAAACTGTTCCAAATGAACGACCGATTACGACTGAAAAGAAATACGATTTTTATTGTAATCAACCGGCTAAACACTTTACTGTTGATTTAATTTGTTATTCAATATTAATTGTATTACAAAATGATTGTGCTTTATCATTTGACTCGTACGGTAGTAATTTTGATACTGAAACTCATATTAACTCTATTCAGATGAGAAACAAAACAAAATACTTAGCTATTTTGTATTCGTTTAGTTTAAAATTAATATGGGGAGTGATGCATGCAATCAGAATATGAATTCTGATGCGCTATTTATTCTGTATCACGAATAACTAAACAGATGAGTGAAATATTGGAGCCGAACGTACATCGGTTGGATGTTAATCAGATTACTTGAGATCTGTTAATTTGGTTGGTGAAGAAATAAGATTTTGTTTGCGCCACTATCAATGTTTGTTGTTTGATTAGCGGCTAATGATATTAAGATTTGATGGTCTATCAATATTTTCTGAATTATGCCGGATTCTGAATCATTCATCGAGTTTTCCTGACCATTTGCCATTATATTAATAGCGAGAGGTTAATAATTAGTCGTAGTGTTAAAAATTCACATTGATATTATAAAACAGTGATAATATTGGACTATAATTACTATTAATAGAACTAATTACGAATGTATGAAAGTATGTATCATGTTGATATTGTCTGATACAAACACTTTAATCAATGATGGTAAGTTATCTTTGGTTTTGTATTGATTGGTGTCAAGTTTAAATTTACATGTTTAATTAATCCGTAAAACGATTTCTAGTTTAACGAAAATTTTATATTTTCAGAAACTAATTTATACCGCCTGCAGATACGCAATGTTTCATGCTTTAACTGGCTTGAGTTTTATGTTCGACATACATATACTTTGGGACATGAGCTTGGAATTGTTCAAATTAAAGCTGAACTGGATTTGAAACTGATTTGAAACATACAATATGCTGGACACATACGATTTATGTTTGTACTTAGGTCGGTGAAAAATAGAAAATCGATCATAGGTTTTCAATTTTCAAATAAATAAAGAATTAAAAATGGGATAATATTCTTGCAGTTGTTCCTAGAGTAACATTACTAATACTAATAAAAATTTGTACCTCGAAAAGTAACAAGGATTACAACAACAATTTTGAAACTTATGAATTTTCAGTGATTTTCTTGTAGTTTTCTTAGAAATGGTAGAAATTCACCAATATTAATGCAATTTGGTACACCGACACGGAGTATTGATTACAACAACAATTTTGGAACTTTTGCATTTTCAGTAATTTTTCTGTAGTTTTTTTAGGAGTGGTAGGAATTCACCAATACTAACGCAATTTTTACACCGACACGAACCATTGATTACAACAACAATTTTGAAACTTGGATTTTTGACTTTTTAGATTTTCTGAATTTTCAGAAATGGATTTTTAAAAGTTCATTTAATATACTAATCTCCCAGATGAATATTTTCATCCTGTTCTTATGCTCGCCTGTTCATACAATTGAGTCGAAATTTTCTTGAAAATCTGTAAATTTGGAAATTTTTTTTTACGATTGGAACAGGCGATAATAACACAAGGACGAAATATCACCCGAAAATTACTAAATAGTTAATTTTCTGGAAATTGGAACAGGCGATCATACATGTAGCAGGCAATTATACAAACGATCCAAATAAAAATTTCATCTTTTCAAATGTACCTACATACTTGCTAATATTAATTATTCAATACAAACGATCAATAAACATTTCTTTTTGAATTTATGTTTTATTTATTCAATTGATTTACATATTCTATCATTCTAGCTTAGATTAATATTAATTTGCCTAAAATTAAACAATATTTTTTTAAGGAATTTTATCGCATGAAATGTAATTAATCAGACTTTACAATTATGTAAATAGAATTCTGTATCAAAACGAATGAAATCAAAAAACAATAATAAAAACATTCAACCGGAAATAAATGCATTAATAGGCTTCTTATACGGTAAGTACAAAATCATTAGAATTAAAATTTTACATCCAAGTTGTATGTAAACTGGGCCAATGAACACACAAAGGAAAATTAATTAATTATTATAAACTGTGCGACGAGATGTATGTAATTTAAGTGACTCACCAATTCAAATTGGGAGCATAAATGAACATTTCTCATTGCCCTCTACATCTGTGTCTCATACACAATACAGAGTATTTGAAATCATTGTCACATTATTGTCTAATTGTCTCTAAACACTTTTCAATTAGATAAAGAAATATTCTAATTAAATTCTCATTGCTTATCATTGTGTGCACACCTAAATATTAACTTAACAATAGGACTGTATACATTTTACATTATTTACAAAGTTATTATTCAAAAGAAAATTACATCGAATCTAGATGATCACTTAATATCGAAATGGGAAATACAGGGGGAGAAATCTACCAATATGTATAATATGTAAATCAAAATACTTATTCATTCTTTGTTGTAATCCTAAAAAAAAAAATTGTATCAAATAACTTATAATCTATAGACAATTTCTAGAATTAATATCACACTATTTTGTCATTAATTTAATTACAATCATAATGAAAACGAATATTATTTAAAAATAAAAAAAAAAATTATTTATATAAATTGGTTCAACTACATTATCTGGCATGATATTTATCGATATTCGTTGTTCTTTTAAAACAATTTCAGTTGGATTTTTTTTTGTTATTTTGTAATCAATTTAAATATTTATGAAACGAAATCTAATATCCGAGGACACATATCCAATATATAATAACGTTTCACTTAATTTATGTTCAAATTATCTATCAATTTAATTGCACTCGCATCTCATTTATCCTCACAATTCATAAGGAAATAACTTTTTTTCTTTAAATAATATTTTGTTGTAACAGTTAATTTGTGTTCACAACTTTGATATCAATTACAAAACGATCTCCGGGTAATTTATATTATTAATAATTCTTCTTTCATTTTAAAAATGATTATAATTATAATATCGCATGAGTTTCTCTCTCTTGAAAACATTCCACACATTATTTTCAGATCAAATAGTTAACATAACAATTACATAAAAAAAAATAATAATAAATAAACTATAAACTAAATGCTTAGCAGAAAGATTTTACAAAAAAAAAAAAAAATATATAAAAATATTCATATTATTTCTTAGTAAAAACAAATGAGAGTTTAAAAAAACATAAAATATTAAAATGATAATGTTTCACAGAGCAAACTAATAAGTGAGTGTGTATCAAACTTAATATGTTCAAAATACTGTGTTTTACAGACACTAATTACAGTATAGTTTCTTTTAATTAGTTAATATTAAAACTGACATATTCATAACACTAAATTCAATGATGAAATACTCTGTTTACAATCACTGTGCTAAAGAAAATTAAAAATCTACATTAAAACCATTCATTTCATTTGATGGTTTTAGCTCATTATGATAGCATCCGTTTGCTACACATGAACTGTGAGAACATCTGATGATGGTGGCACCGATTGACAGTTAATGGAACGTTTGCCAAAATCTTTGTGCGGACTCTCTAACGAGCCAACAATATTTTTCCGCATATCGGAATTTTGTGCTTTGTATAATAAAATTTGTGAACTACGATGTGTCGCCAGCTTTATATCTGGATCTTTTTCATGATCACATGGCGGATATAGTGGCTGTGAACGATGTAAAGCACTCGGTCCAGCCAGTGTTGAGACCATTTCAGCACCAGGTGATAAATTTAATTCCATTGCACCACGTAACGAAGTGGCACTGCCTTTTAACGGATTCGCATACCGTCGAAAGTTCTCTTCATTTTGTAGATTATTTGATTTTTCATCCTCATGCCGTGATGAATCCATAGATGATGATATATGTAGGCCACTTCTTAATTGATTTAATATTCTATGCCGCATTAAAATCACTATTATGAGTATCATAAATATACCAGGTAATGCAATACCACAAATAATTGCTAATAAATAGCCGGTGCTACGTTTATCTTGTGTTATCAATGCAGTTTCAACCTAAAAACCAAATTATAAAATCATAAAATTAATGGAAATTAAATTCATAACAAACAACTATACCTTCACTTCAAGTATAGCAGCCAGGGGAGCTGCTTCTGCTTGATCCAATGAATATTTAATATCCACTGAATTACTTTGTCGCGATAATAATTCACCTAATATTCCAACTGAATCCGATACAATTTCTATACCGTCTGATGAATCAACAGATGACTAAAAATGAAACATGTAAATTAAATCGATTCCAAATCCCATAAGAGTTACAATTCACTTACCACTGTGACCTCAATTGTATCGGTTGTACCATTCTTGATGTCACACAATACAATCAATAGCGGTGATTCTGACATCCTCATAATCTTTACCAGACGAATACCCAACAATGTTCGTAGATTTGAACAAAATCCCTCGACAGTTGTTCCCATCGGTAATCGTTTATTCTCTAACAAAATAGACAATCGAGCACAATTTTCATTCAATACAGCTTGATTGGGCCAACAATTTGTGGATGCCGGCAATTTAGGTGGTGCAACACGTCGCGATGGCTCTAATGCACGACAATCACCGCGTGGTTCACACGGCGGTGTTAAACATGATTCCTTCAATGATGGTACACATACTTCATGGTTGGCACAATTTGCTGCCGATGAATTACTGTTACTCAAACAATTCGGCAAACCGCACCATAAATTTGAACATTTCGGTTTACCATTCATACAAATGCATGAATTACAATTTACATCATTTTGTAATTTAATCTTTTTCGTTGTTATATTTCCAGTTGTATCATCTTTATTCAACGGATTATATGGCGATAACGTTGTTGTATTCAAACATACTGATGTAGGATCTGATAACACTGATCAACATAAAAAAAAGGTAAATGATTAATTAGTTTTCAGCATCTTGATGGCTAAGATGAATGAATCTCTACTTACGAATTTCGCATCGAATACCTCGGCGACCGGGTGGACAAATGCATGTGAAACCGCCAATACCATCTTGACATGTGGCACCGCCAAGACATGGTTGCGGTGAACATTCATTTACATTAATCCGACAATCTGGCCCAGAGAAACCTGGTGCACATACACATCGGAACCAACCGGTACCAGATTCACATGTGCCACCATTATGACACGGTTGACCTTCACATTGATCAATTGGTTCAGAACAAAATGGACCACCCCAACCGGCTGTACAACGACATGTTGATGCACCACCAAGTTGTACAGATGGTACACATGAGCCACCGTTTAAACATTGTCCTACCACACATTTCGTTATCTGTTCATTACATGTTTTACCTAGAAAATCAAATAATAAGCAAAGATTATTTAATTATCAATTAATTGTCATTAAGTCAATTGTTTTTCCCGTAAAATGGTACAATTATCTACTTACCAGACCAACCAGGTGGACATTCACATTTAAAATCTCCATCACCGTCAATACAAATACCAGAATTTTTACATGGATTCGGTGAACATTCATTTAAATCTGAAAGATAATAAGAATTAAATGTATTAGACTCTCATCTATGTGATTGCAAGACAGAGAAGAAAGAAAAAAAAATCAAAACACTTACTGTGCTCACAATAAGGTCCTGTAAATCCTGAATGACATATGCAATACATTCCATTCACGGTTGTCTCACATTTACCATGGCCAGTACATGGCGGTATCACCAGTGAATTATTTACTGTAGTTACTGCGCTAGCTGGCTGTGAACAACCATCTATACGAAAGGTAAAAGTGAAATACAAAAAAAAACAAAATTAAATAAGGAAAAGAAGAAAATAAATTATATGAGAAATAAAGAAAGAATAATGGGATCAAGTTGAATAAGACAGAAAAATTGTGTAAAACATTTTGTTTCGATGGGCTGGAGCGCTGCTCTTTTTTTTTACGCGAAGGTTAAATTGTTGTTTCAGTTAAATTGCAACTACAAATAAACAGAAAGAACATAAAATATTCCCTTTATGATCAGAAACGAATATCATCATATCAATGTAACTGATCTACAGAGTGTACATTGGATATCAGTGAATAGTTAAATGCATCCAATGAGGATCGATAACAATTCGCCCCCCATTGCGAAATTCAACTGGCAATAGTTGACTCTATAAATTGTGTTCTAGTCTATTGCAACGCGCAAATGAACTAAGAATGACTTTGTCAACGACTCAAATAAGAAGAATATAACGAAAAAAAGGGTTAAATTTCATTTCAATCGGTCTTTCTCTACTAACAGTGTCTTTCTATCTCAGCCTCTAATCGATAACAATTTAACACGACAATTTTGTTTTATTTTCATTTGGAGATAAACTCACCAGAGAGTATGTTGAATTATGTAAATCAATTCAAGTGCTTGAGATCATGTTATTAAGCGAAATAACATCGAAGAGAAATGACTATTGGTTAACTGTTGTGTCGTTTTATTGATGATTCTTTACGATCTTTTTTTTTCTTAGATTGTGATCTTCTGTTAAGGAATTAAAATCGATAAATATTTTTGGGTTCTTTTGATTTAAATTTTGTTAGTCATCACCCACCCAAGTATATGGAAAACCACACATTTACACATTAATGTTATGTATTTCAATTTCTTTGTATTTTTTGTGCGAATACATTTGCAAAATGGTAGAAGTTTTCATCCAAAGAAGTCTTGTTGTTTTAAAATTTAACACATTTTAACTTATTAATTAAGTGTAAAATTCTTTTTCATCACAAAACCGATGAATATTGAAGGGAAACGCGAAACCAGAATAAAAAAATTTAAGAGTCAATTCTTCCTTTATACTGAAGACAACAACTGTGAACTCTATGTGAAAATTCCATTAATTCGTAACGGCCGTTGTCTGGGTCAGGTATTTCGCATTTAAATTTCTTAACACCGTCGTAATTTGCAATAAGCAACAAAAAGAAGGCAACTATTGACGGTGAAATATTAAAGTCATAGTAAAAAGAACAACCAGTGATCTTATACGAGATGAAGTTAATTAAAGACTACATATTTTTATCGATTCAGTCTTTACACGTTCTTTACATATTCAATGTCCTTGTGTCCGGCTACTACACCATATATTTTAATAGGCATATTTAGCTCCAGTCCAATTGCGTATGAATTAAAACATATTTTATTGTATCGGTCAATATACCTTTCTGTGTCCAACTGTTTAATTGCATCCAAAGCTAAACATAATTTTTCATAAAACCCATTTTTGATCACATAAATATGAATTAAAAAAATTACATTTTCCTTGATCCATACGAAAAGGAAAACATTCCTACTGAGTTAAGAATATTTGAATTGTGAAACTAAATTCAGAATGTATTGCTTAATTATGTTATTTCTGTTATTTTATGAAGTCTCTTACCATTTTATAGGTTTGCAATAAAATATTATTTACATGTTAATTTCTTTTACGAATATTATGTTTTAGTTTCTTTTCGTTTTGTTAACCAACAGACAATTCCTTCTGTTTTACTAAATAATATTACGAGTAATGTATTAATCTGGTTATTTTGCTTCCATCTTAAATCATGTATAAAATTTGCAACGGATAATTGCAAACATAAATCTCATTTGCAGATCATTAAAAATAATTTTTGTTCTTTTCAAACAAAAATAAAACAGTTTCGTTTGAAATCATATGAAAAATCAATTCCGTTTTTCTTATGAAATTTAATATGCGTGGATACCAACAAACAAATATTCAGAAGATCATTGATCCCTTAAATAAATTTAGCTGCTTGGCTTTATTTCTTGTTGTTCACTTTACCATTTGAGGTCTTAATCAGTTACGTTTATCACTTCATTTTAATAATTATCAGTAATCATTTTATTAGTTTTTGTTTTTAAATAAAAATTTTTATATTGAATATTGAGTATGTAAGTGGTTGCCCATCTGATTTATGATACCATTAAGGCCTACGATGGTCACCGCTTGTGCGCAAAGGTATACACTCCAGTGGATTAGTTTACCTAAACATATTTAGAACATCATACGATAATCGTGTGCCAAAAAATTGTTCAATATGATTAGTTATACATTCCAAAATAAAAAATGTTTCTTAATCAGAACAGAAGACACAAAATGTTTTTAAGTGAATCAAACAACTCAAAATAAAAGAAGAAATCTACGGATAGACGACGACGTAAAACAAAAAAAAACATTTGAATTAAAAATCTTACCGGATTATTGAATATTATCATCGAATGACCGATTAGATTGTTGTTACCTTATACGAATATTTGTTGTTTTATTTAGCATAATAAACTAATTATCGTAAGTTAAAAAAAAAAAAAACGAAAGAAGTCATCGTTTGCATAATTTCAATAATGAGTTTGATCACTTCCATTTGGTGAGACTTAGCCTAATGTAGTTTTACCATCGTTTATTCATTATACATTAGTTTATCATAGAAATATTCAGGTATAGACAAACGGAAACATTTTATAAATGAATAATACACATTCATTCATATGGAGCTAATTGATGAAATCTTATGATGCGAAATTTATTACAATTTATTGAATTTTATTCCAGCAAAGACTGAAAAACTATTGATAAGTCATTCGCATAAGAAAACGATTAAACCAATATATTGGACGATAGAAAATTAGTGACAAAAGCTCTGATTTAGTCTACGATCAGTGATAAAGATAATTTGATGAGTGATATGAAATAGCTAAAGTCAAATATATGTGACGTTTCTTAATAGGATTTTCGTTATTTTGGCCACACTTTATACATGCTGTGATATATGAATCGATCATCATTATTTAATGAAATGAATACCAATAAATGAATCAATATATTGGTAGACTTGACTGCTTGGCTACGAATATTTCTTAGCCAAAGACACCTTTTTCTACTAAATAAGACATTAAGATAATAAATAGTGATCGATGTTGATTGCTAATGTAATAAATTTATCAATAATACTTTAGTATTATGATCACAATCGATGGTGATCGTATTACGTATCCATCTTTCCGTTCGATCAAATATGAAAATTCAACGCAATTAAAATACTTCTCCTTAGTTACGATCATTAATTTCCAATGGAAATGTGAACAATTTGACCGAAATATAAAAAAATTTCAATGAATTACGAATCAAATAAATTTCATTGTTGAAACCATTAGATGAACTTCTGTGAATATTTAAATAAGTAAATTCCCGTTTTTAACCGAATTTGTTAAACAATTAATAAAACTAAAATGAAAGAAAACGGAATATTCGGAATAACCATACAAATAAATAAATTAGCTCCACAGAGATCAGAGATATGCACTTGATGCTTCTGCATTTAATATCAAATAAAACATGGTGAGAATTGAATTGAATATAGAATGCATAAGCCAATTATAATAAATGTTATTATTATTTAAATTTTTATTATAATTAATTTAAATCGGATGGCTTAAGCGTTGACCATATTGAAAAAGATAAGAATCATCATGAAATGCAAACTTTATTTGGTACTGTAGAAGATCCGAATATAAGAAAACATAAAGAACACATTGAAATTATGTTCTTTCATTATTCGTTTAACCCATTGCGTCATACATTGTAACAGGTAATCTCATTATAAATGATGATAATTTTATAGAGCAAATTATTCTAGTTATTCCACCAAACCCAATGGAATAAACAAAACGTTTACACAATGCGCATTCACCATATTAAATTCAATTTAAACTACACAATTTCCATTAGAATTATAATTGATTTACATAAATTCATCTGGTTAAATGAAAAAAGAAGACTAAAAGGTAAGAAAAAAAAAATAAGAAAATTATTAAAATCTATAACTTACCATTACATGGTTGATTGTTACACGGTGGTTTTGCTAGTTCACAATGTTTACCAGAACGTCCAGGTGGACAGTGGCAATAATAACCGCCGGGTGTATTAAAACAGCTACCGTCAACACACGGTGACGGTGTACAGTGATCTTTTGCTTCCTGTTGATGAGATTATTTAATCCATTAGTAACAGAATTATACGAAAAAAAAAAAACATAAAAATTGTTAGATTGGAATTCATTGAATAACTCAAAATGGACACAAAAAAAAAGAACATAGAAATTAGAATAAAAAACAATTTAAATTTTAAATAATAAAGAAATTCTTTTAAGCCGAAGATAGAAAGAAGATCCAAAGGATCATCATTAAGAATTTATACGGTTCCATTGATTGTTCTAATCGAATGTAATCAGTCGGACTACATAGTACAACTCATATACACATAAATAATTTATGTAATAAATTTTGTGTTCAAAAACTTAATATATTTATTAAATAAATTAGAAAAGAAACAGAGAAAATGAACATCATAGAGTTATGGTGTGCTTTTTTCTTACGTGCGAAATGGTTTAGAGTTCAAGTCATCATTGGTTTTATATGCGAATCTTTTTTCTTTTGATTTGCAAAAATATTAGTGTGAAATGTTACGAAAAAAATTATGCGAATTATAAAACATGATGTTTTTCCATAGATTTTTTTCGTTATTTCTTATAAACATCCGAATAGAGACAAACGAAAATAAAAGATAAGAAGCAATTTTTTTTCCTGTGCTTTCTTATAAAAAATATTTCTGTAGTTTTTCTTTGGAACATCAGATTTACCTTGATCTTGAACGGAGGGGCGGTTTTCAATGGCATTAAAGTAATAACGATTATGGTTTTCCGTTTTGGTATGCAATCCTAGTTGTTCTTAGTGTTTATTCTGTAATTTTTTTTTCTGTTGTGCCCCCCTTATTAAACAACAAATGGCATTATCATTAATATTGATTAAGTTCTCATTATTGATTAAGTAAATTTTGTTGTAGTTTTATACATTCGTTATAATGTGTGTGGTCTTTTACGGTCTTTAAACACTAATAACATATTCTTCGATACCTTTTAGTTGTTACTCATTGAGAATGAATAAACGATTGAGGGGGGACAGAAGCATCATTGGTATTTACGCTTACATAACATAGATGAATAGTTTTATCCATATACATATTCGATAGGAATTATATGGTCAGATAAGCGCATTCATCGGAACATAAGATGACCAGATGAGCTTTAGTCAGTTGATTATTAAAACATTTTCGTTTACTTATTCTTTTTTATTTTCATTCTGTTCAGTGTTGTTCCGAATTAAAGAAAAAAAAATGGAACTACATTCAATGATATACTCATTCAATGGTACAATCAAAACGTATGGTTTTACATTGGCATCTTCATTGATTAAAAACTTTTTTATTTTATATGGAAACGTTAAAGTGACTTAAGCTAGTAGAAGAACATAAACTGTGTATGACACAAAATATAAAACTTAGACGAATTGTGGCCAAAGAAATATTATCAAACAATAATTGAGGATAATAGTCACCGTAGGGTACTTTGATTTAACATTAATAACAAATTCTCTAATCCCCCTTGTAATTAATTGAGTTCATTTATTTTAATTTACTTTAAACTTATTCATTGAATCAATGAATCATATTTAATTGGTTAACTGATTAACATTGTTGTTCACAACATGATAGAATGAAAATACATTCTTTTTCCGATTAAATTAAATTAGATTTCAATAATCAGTTTGGTGGTCTTTGACATCAATAATCATTTTTGTCTTTGGAATTCTCTTAGTCACCCGATTACGTTTAACATGTTCTGGATGATGATGATGAAATCTTACAACTAAGAGATATTCTAATGGAGTCACCAAGATTATTAAGAATACCTCCAAAGGGATTATAACACTTTTACATTCAAGAATCATTAAGCATGATTGACATTATTTTTTGAATGAAAGATTTTTTTGGTTAATAAATCTTAATATGAATTTAATCATAACACACAACTAAATCAGTATTTTTTTTTTCTGTGTCAATTATTCTGTCGGATTACATAATTCTCTTGGTACATTGTATTACCAGATCAACTGAAAACAAATCATATTGAACTTAACTAAAATAAAAGAGAGAGTAAAAATCCAAATAAAAACCAATTGAATGAAAAAGAAAATTAACACTGTCTTATTGGTAACAATAGATGAAGACAATAAATCCATCATAAAAGCATTCCGATCAATTTAATATAAGAAGTTATTAAACAGAAAAGCACTCTAATCTCCATTGTATTGGATTATTTCAGTCTTTTTTCTTCGTTACTTCTGTTTATAGTTCGTGTAAAGGCGTTAAAATTTTGTTATTTTCTTTTAAATAAAAAAAAAATAAATTTGTTCAGTTGATCTGGATGGCATTTTCACAGTATACCAATCTGTCGATCAACCCCAAACAGAGAATCATTTATTATATTTTTATACTGACACATTGATTTCTGTGATCTTGTACGTGTCATACCCTCTGGGCTATCTGTTATTTTGAATTATTGCCAATAATAAAAAATTCCTATACTTCTAATTTTCTATTCAAACCAATTAATTAAATTTGAACCATTTGACCATTTACAGACTATTGATTTGTTATGAGAGAGACTTTCTCATCGAAATAAACAAAAACACTTTGGTAATTTAATTGCTCCCACAAGCAATTGATTCAAATACAAACATTTAATGTCCAAAAATAATAAATAAAATGAAAACAATCCACTATTATGAACTTATTGACTTTAATTTAATTAGATGCCAAACATTTTATGAGACACTTTATAGTCCGAGGGATAGTCAATGATAGAAATAACATGATTAGTGTACTCACCTCACATAATGTTCCTGAATAGCCAACGGGACAAATACACTTAAAGTTGCCAACTAAATCAACACATTCGCCACCGTTTCGACAGGGTGTCGCAGCACATTCATCAATATCTGTCTCACAATCACGACCTACAATAAGAAAGTGATTTTTCAATCATTAGTAATCAATCGTAATCTAAATTTTATTACATAACGGATAATTTAATAGAATAATAAAATACTCACCGGTAAAACCATTGGCACAAGCACAATGATAACCATTCACTAAATCAATGCAAGTGGCACCATTTTTACATTGTCCAATACAATCGTCAATATTTCTAGTGCATGTGGCACCACCCCATCCTTCAACACATGTACAGGTGAATGCACCCGGTGTATTATGACATTCCTTAGCATTAATGCATGGTCCTAATGCCGATGCTGAATTTGATTCACACTCATCAACGTCTGTCTGACATACATCACCCGTCCATTCTGGTGGACATTCACAACGAAAACCGCCGACCAGATCAATACATGTGCCACCGTGTTGGCAAGGACCCCCAGCACACTCATCAATATCTGTGAATTGGTTGAAAAAAAAAAAAAAAAAAACGAATAAATAAATTGAAATCCATTATCGTATCTTAATCTTTTGGAATTGTTGGACCATTTAAAAGGTTTTCCTTTAGTTTCTTCTCTCTTTCTCTATCTTTGACCATTTATTAGTTACATTGTTTCAAACAGCATTAAATCACGCATTCATTCGGTAAAATATCATATAAATCAATGGAGATAATGTGAAGACGCATGTGTACTTTCATCACTGATATTTTGTATATTTGTGTACCAATTTATTAGGCTACAAATAAATACGTTAAATGGATATATTGAATTAAAAGAAATGAGCTTTAAACAGAAAAAAAAAGAAACCCAAAATCGTAGGTGCTGGATTATGTTTATATCCACAAATATTTTATGATCATATCAGAATCATAAAAAAAAACACATAACTGGCCCAAAACATTAAAACACATAAAAAACCGAATAATAATTCAGCGTCCATTAGAGAAAGTGTTAATTAATTTCGTTAATTTTGTTATTCTCTCTCTATTCACAAAATCACTATTGGCTTATTGGTAAAATAAATGGTTAAATGACCATAAATGCATATGTTTTATTATGTATCATTGTTATGTTTCATAACCAATGTAACACAAGATTGAATAATATAGCGTAGCACAAGAATAACACAAACAAATACAATAGAATCATAAGAATGACCCTCAGTCCAAAACAGATCTCCTAATAATCTCACCTAGAGATAAATCACATATTTCGTCGATGAATAATAGACGGTAAACAGGCATACACAATTCAATATCGTCTTTTTAACTATTATTTTATGTACTTTTAAAGAGTTTCTGTTGCATTTGGATCATCTTTAAGAATAAAACTTGTATTCATCGTAAGATTCTTATTCCATCTTTATCTTATCATTGGGAGAATACAAAACTCTTTTGTATGTCATATACGATGGACATACATTGTTGTTGTTCTTTTCTATTCTATTTCAACTGTTATTGTATCATTGGAAAATTAAAAAAAAAAGAAATGATCTGAGAAATGGTTAAAGAAAAACTAAACAAAATAACACACATGTGAAATTAATAACAAGTATAAAACAGACGACTTTTAAAATCTACATTGTTTAAATATCCCATAATAAAAAAAAACGACGTAAAGCGGCATCAATTCACCTTAATTTTTTTCCAAACAAAATAAAAACGAGATCCCCAGATGCATGTAATACCTATCAACCTCCCCGATATAACTGGAGGCTTACGTGATATCAATTGCACTCTCTCACAACAAATAATATTGGAATAAAACCACACCGACATTAATATTAAAGAACTACTATAAATCGGTATCTTCTCTTATGTTTTTTTTGTTATTATTCCCTTCAATTGATTATTATTTGTGTGCAGATCAATTCTATTTAGCCGAAGATTTGTTTGATTACAACCAAACAAAAAAAAAAAAAACGATTCACCTTCTTTCACTCTCCTCATACGAGCACTGGGTGTTTTATACCCAATTGCAACAATGTGAATCCAATGAAAAATAAAAAGGCAGCAGTTTAAATAATTTTTAATGGTTTATCGGTGAAACACCTCAATCGATATGTTTAAATTGCATTAAAAACAAATCAGTACGTGTCATAAAGGTAAAAAAAAATAAAAATAAAAATTATTTTGTGCACAGATGGAATTACCAATTTGATTTATCGTTGAACAGAAAAGAATCAATTGCCAATAAAAAATGATTTTTTTTTTTCTATACTTTGTAGTATGGATTTTTCAGTTTTAAATTGTATAACGAATAGATACATAAAATATACATTTGATCGGTTCATATTTACATCAAAATGAAAAAAAAAAAATTGCAAGTAGATTGGCTTTTAAAGATTCGAATGGTTTTCTGTTTATTACACCAAGAGATAAATAGAGAAACAAAAACAAAAAATCATTACGATGCGCTCATATAAATCAAATTCTTATTAATCTTCAAGATATCAGAATAGTGATCTTATGTATGCGCTAAAATTGATCGAGAATTTTATTTTATTTTCATAGACATTGTGGTTTTGTTTTTATATAGTTTCCAATACTTTAAAGGTTAACATTCTAAGTTCAAATCAATTGAATGATTTGATGCCATAATAAAAAATGAGGATTAATTGGTTATAAAATACAACAGTTTAGTTGTGTCATTATTACCAATTGCAGATCCTTTACCAAATCAATAAATCAGTTATCGTTTTACCATTTAGAAAATTGATTTTAATTTTCTTTCTATTTTTTAATTAAATTACCATTGGTTGTGTTTTGTTCATTAATTAGATTTGAAGGGAATGTTGAACTCCAAGCAACGGTTTTTATTGCGTATCCAAGAGAAATGGATACAAATTTGAACTTGTAATAGTTAAGTATGACTCTCTTATACATCATAGCAGTTTATGACCTTTTGGGTAACTTATATTCGCCTACCTAAGATCAAGTAATTGAATAACCAGATAACCAATTTTTATTCTTAATAAATGACTAACTTCTCTATATACCGTCTATCATCTTATACACAATTTCATTTGTTAAAATACTAATAGAACATAAAAGAGAAAAGTAACAATTACTTGATGATTTTATAAATAAAGAATAAGCAATACATCTTTAACACATCAGGTGCATATTAAAAGGCAATTTCCATTATGTTCATTCAACATGAAAATAAAAGAATACAACAACCATTTGATATTCTATTAAGACGATGACAAATTTAACGTAATTATGGATAATACCAAACAATTGTTCAATTTATTCTTTCGTTCTTTTCAGATCAATTTAGAAAATCCCCCTCCACACCAAAACAATAAAATAAAAATTTAGACGCGAATAAGCAATAAAGATTTTTCTTCTGTCTAATTGAAAAGAAAACGGTTGAATGAATTTTAAGAGATCCGTACAGAAATTATAACAAAACGTAGATTCTAAGATGATATTCAATTCAATGACAGAATGCGTATTGAAAAACGTGAACTCATTTATGTTGTGTTAAAGTATTTGGAATAAAAAGATTTCATTCGTTTCAGGAAAAAGAAGTTATAGGTGACCAAAATCAAACCAAAGAGATTTAATATGATTAATGATGCCATTGTCTCATTCAGTTTGTTGTGTCGCGCGTTCTCATGCATACGAATGAACCGCGTAAAGGTAAGAAAAACCATATCACGATTGATTTTAACCTGAGACAAAAAGAAGTACAGAAATACGGTAAAGAAAGAAATAGAATCCAATCCGAGGGATGGTATCGCTTCATTAATGATGATTAGATGAAAATCACCCGTATAGATCACGACTATTGAGTTACAGTGTGACAATATTCGTGTACAAGTTAAAGATCACTGGGTCTCATTCTCTCAGTTTGATTGATGTTATCTCTTCACCGAGGAACTAAATCAGGATGAAAATTTTGATAGTAAACTGGGCCACAGCAATTTTAATTCACAATGAAAATATTTTGATTAATTATTCAACGAATAAAACAAAAATAAGAAACAACCAAATTGTCAGTATGAAACAAAAAATATAAAAAAAAAGTTAAACTACTGAAGTAGCATTGGTTCTGGTCAATCAACGTGATCATCTAATTATGTATTTCTGTTTTTAGATATTACTATCCGCCTTCTATTACACTGTGTACGGTAACAGATAATTAGACCGAAACCAAACAGGTAAGTGTTGTGGCTGTTAATCATCATTCAATATTCAATGGTCCATACGATTTTCGTTTACGTTAATTTCTATAAAAGAAAAACTTCCAGTAAAGAAGAGTGTAATGATGATTAGAATGAAACAGAAAAAAAAAACAAGACCAAAGACCGCAGACAATTATTATTAAACAATAATCAATTCGAACCCTTTAACTAATTCAATTGATTTTCTTTTACGAATAAAATTGTCAGACACCATTGATGGTTTATGGTTCATTAACAATATTTTATATCCATTATCCCGTAGTTTTCATTACTACACGTAGCATATGATCGAATAGAAGTAAAATAATTAATTTCTAATGTGTAACCAATTGCTTAACTAATCGTTTACATCAGAGAAAATGCATGTGGAACAAATTCACTTATTGATGTAATAGAGAAACTGATTATTCATATTATGATCAAGTGAATTTTCACGATCGAAAGAATTTTATCTTCACATTGAATCTATTCGATAATTGAGATTTGTTTCTTTCGTTAGATTGATAATTAGTTTTGCTTGTTCAATAAACACCGATATGATGTAACTGACAAACAAATGTTCTTAGAACAAGAATTGAAAAAAATCAAATTGAAGTTCAAATCACCACAAAAGGATGAGAAAATAGTTGTTTCTGAATCATAATTTATTTATTTTTCTTTTTGCAATTCAACGGTTATCATTATAAATCATAAATAAAATCATTTGAACGATAAGCAATTGCCAAAGAGTTAACAAACAAACAAAAAAAATGCTAAAACCCACACAAATCATAATTAACGGCTAATTTGTTTCAACGTTCATTTCGGTTATCAACATAAATGGACTGACCACTTCATTGATCTTCTATCAAATAAGGAAATTATCTTTGATGTTTAATTTGGTATTTGCCGCACACTTTCTTTGATATCAATAATTAGACGTTAAAAAAGAAATGCTTTCCTTTTAAAATCGACAAAAATTGATCTCCTTACGATCACCCACAATTTATTTACCAATCAATTAATAACAATATGATCTCAATGAAAATATTCAAAATATTTATTATTTATGATCGTGTAATCAAAATGTTTTTAACTAATCAACATTAATTTTTTTCTTGTGCTTTTAATATCTATTTGGTAGAAAAACAAAAACGAACACATTCCATTCAAATTGTTCATCTGTGTGCAGTCAGAGAGGTTTTTAAAAACTAATTTAAATAAATTAATCGGATCTTTGTGTAGTTTTTGTTTTTTTTTTATTTTCTTTATAATTCGTCAGTTAAATTAATTGTGAATAACAGACGAAACACACATTGTAATGTTCTATACGAATTGGTATGCGTAAAGACAAAAGAAAATTGAGGTTGGCGGAAGATCACATTATTATGAATGAATGGCAATAAGATAATGTTGTGCCTATAAAAATGCTAAATTATGTTGTAGCCCATTAAATTGTTTCTTATATTTCAATATAAATTTTATTTTCCTTCTAGTTTTGTTTATAATTTTTCTTTTCGTTAAGTTTTTTTAATAGCAAAAATAAAAACGTTAACTTTAAAGATTTTTATACCCGAAAAAAGAAAGAAGTGAATTTTTAATTAAATTTTTTGTTTGACGCCAATTTAGTGGTTTGTTAACCATTCAATAATATTTAAATAATCAACAACACAGTGAAACGATAAAATCATCTACACAATGATCTACTGAATTATCATAAAAATTACTATTCTCTATGATAATTTATTTGAAACATTTGAAACAATAGAAGGGGGGTTAGACCAACAACAGTGTGTGTTGGTAGTTCATCACAATTAAATTAAATTGTTATTATAAAATTGGTTTGACGATTGACATCAATTAAATATAACGGAAATCAATATCACCTGAGAATGAAATATCTTTTCGATCATAAATAAAACTATTGATCATCAGTTAAATTGGATTGAAATATTCATATCACGACAAAGTGAAAACATAACACAATTAATAATGTTACTTTTTTCAGTCTAAAGTAAATCAAATCTTTTATTTTTATGATTGAATTATACCAAATATGGTTGAATTAAATCGTGATATTTCTTTCGATTGATTAAAAACCATAACACCTTCAGATTTAAAATTTATAGAATGATTATTGTTATTTTTTCAATTAGACATCAAAAAATACTATGTAATTATTATAATTAACAATCATTGGTAAAAATATGATGAATTTGTAGTAAATTATAACAAATTTTACTTGAAAAATTGAAACTTAAAACTCAAAATAAAAAAAATCAGACAACATAACAACAGAAGAAACAAAAAATGATTATGATTCTTTCAATGTTTAAATGTGACGGTTTACTTATACTGTTTATATGTAACATGTCTTTAAGTCGTGTCTACAACAAATAAGGTGTTGCCCAGCCAACCGTATAACGATTTTAGAGAAGCTTAAACTCAAATTAATCTTGTACGGTTCATTTCTAAATGAACGAAAAAACTTTTAAAATTAAATGAAAAGAATAACAACCAGAACCTGGCCACATTTAATAACGATTTCATTTATTCATCGTTGTCCATAATAATTCCTTCGATGGTTTTGCTTGCGTTCATTAATAATGTTATATACGGATCATTCCAGTTGATTTGGGGGCCCTAACAGCAGCCGCATTTGAAGAATATCATAAGTAACAACAACAACAAATGAAAATTATAAATAAAACTCTATAAATTATTATGTTCATCAAATGTCTGGGGTGATCGTATATTTATTCTATTCTTATTATCGGTGAGGTAGATTTAAATCGGTTCTTCTTTTATGAATGTATGGTGGCCAAACCAGGATTATGTATGTTGTATATTTGGTTGAGCTTCTGATTAATCTATGAAAGGCACACGTTTACCTTTAGCCGTTCATCATCTCCCTTTGGTCTCGTTTTTATACACAGACGGTTATGGATCATAAAACATATAAAACAACGCGAGAACAACAACCAATTTCAATTAAATATCATTCTTCCACTGTTTCGGGGGTTCTCTATTTATCGAATCATTTAAACATTGTTATCTTCCAATTAAATTTTTTAGAGGAAAATTATTAAACTCTTTTAGTTTGATTCAATTGAATGAACGATTAACAGATTATTAGAATAACACGAATTTAAATGGTTGATCGTAAATCAAATACAATGATTATGATTTGTCTGGCACACGCAATGTCGTTTTTCATCCTTTTAACCTCCTCATAGTAACTGGCAAATTTATAGTTTCAATGAACAATTCAATTTGGCTTATTCTGTGTAATATTCACAATTTAAGCCGCATTTTAGAGAATTAGAATTAAACAAAAATGGCAAATTAACGCATTCCAATGCAAAAAAGCAAACATAAAATGATAAAATCCAAAGAAACTACTGAAGAAATATTTTTCTCATCAAAAGTTTCAGTTCTGTGCGCTTTTTGTTCCCAAGAACAAAATTTGTGTTAGTTGTTTCAAAGGCCAAAAAAATTTGGTAGAGAAACGATGCCCATAATACACCTCAGAGTCTCATCAAAATCATTATAAGAATTATTGTTTTAAGAAAATTTTCTAAATATCAACGGTTGATGACCATCCAAATAAAACAGAGAAAAAAAAATTATTTTTGATTCGGCGACTCTCATCATACGGTAATATTTTGGTTCAAAGTGAAGGAGTTATTAACGATACATTGACTCCAATAAAAAAAAACCTCATTGAATTGATCAATCATATACAGGTAAACTAAGAGAATAAAAAAAAAAACAGAATGTAAATAATAATCCATGAACGATGATCGGAAACAACAGTGTGATGAATGTTAAGCGTTCTAATAAATTGAACTATTTCTTCTTATATGAATTTTCATCCACTCATGGGTAATAAGTCAAGTTCACTAACGTAACGTTTGTTTAATCGAATTTAAGTAAGATGAATCTTTGATGTGATGCACAGAGTTTAAAAGGCGAATATTCAAGAAAAATTGAAATTGGTCTGTGTTGATTACACGTGAAGTACAGGAAAAATAAAACTCATGAAGATGGTGTAACTACCTGAACAAGAAATTGCGTTTCAAGTACACACATCATCACAAATATCAACTATACGTAACTATAAAATACTTTAATATTCTTATCCCCTCAGTTCAATGGATATCCAAATGATTGGATTGATTAATATAAAAATTCTGAATCTTCCACTTGAACGGAAAACAGTGAGGTGTATGATTATTTCTCTCATTTTTTCTTAATAAAATGAGATCTCTTCCACCTTCCAATTTAATATTTTCTTTCCTTATGTCCAAATCATTTCACACAATTTCATCACAAGAATTGTAATACTGTGGTAAATATTCAATAAATACACCGTGTAATCTTATGTTTAGTTTAGTAGTCGCACATTAGATTATTCATTTAATACCATTCTTCAATATCTTGTTCGTTATGTACCATTGGTCTAATCGTTGTATTCTATGCATTCAAGTATTGTATTATTACAAAAGGTCGAAACACAAAAATATAATTTATAATATTGTAGATAAAAATTAATGACCATTTCAAATCGAATTGGTAATTGCCAATGACTTGAAATTTAACAGGCAAAGTAAAAAACAAAATAAAAAATATGATCGAGCGAGAAAGAAGTCAAAATGTAAGAAATATAAACACTCATCAATACGTTTGGATCAGTTTAGACTGTGTCTTACCCAAAATCCACTGTATTTGGGTAAAGAAGTCTGTGTAGAGTCAATGTTAGTAAAAGAAAATTCAATGTTCCTCTAGACATGATAGTTAATTTGTCTGTTCTCTGTGCTTTATCTGGAAATACATTGATGTGAAGATGACCAATTTTCATCCATATAATGTTGTACTTAAGTTAATTTTCTCATCTAAAATTCACACACATCCAATGAATCAATCGAGATACAACTAAGTGATAGTGTTCAATTTCTACGTTACTTTTTTTTGTTTTTGCTTAACTGATCGGATGAGATTACATGTATGATAATACAAGTGAAATGTGTACATTAAAAGGTGAAAAACAATATTGAATTGTTCACAGTTTACGAAGTTTGCGGGCGGAATGATGCACTATTCCACTAAATAAAAAACACAACAAACCTCATTGGTCAAATTGTTAATGATTCGTTATTTTTGTTTTTCATTTAAAAATTGATTGGATATACATAAATTCACATTCTAATGTTCTTGAATTTTTATGTTGCACAATTTTAATTCAATGTTTAAGGTGAAAATTGCGAATGTTCAGTGTTTTTTTTTTTATCTCTTGTCTGTTTCTTCTAAACAGATAATTTAAATTTTCTACTTTAAGATTGAATACTTTGTGTTAAACCTATAAAGGTTCAATGTAACCCAAAGAATGCCATAATGAAGAGTGTAAAAACGTTTCTCAATTTAATGCAGCAAAAACAAAAAATAAATAAATAATCAAGAGAGAAATGAATTAAAATGATTAATTTTTGCTGTACTCACTTATTTCACAGGTGGGTCCCGTCCATCCCGTTGCACATGAGCATGAAAACTCAGCTGGTGGTGCCACAGTGACAGCCTTTGGACTAATCAATAAATTACTATGTCCTTCATTTGGTGATGATCGCATGCTGACTGGCTTCCCCAGTGAACTCATTCCACGCATACCGCGTATTACTACCACTGATGTGGTTGGCTCCTCAACACCATCATCTGAATTCAATTGCGGTGATGATTCATATTTAGCAGGATTCTTCAATGTACAAGTGCCACCATTTTTACACGGTTGTGTTGCACATGGATGCTCAACAATTTCACATCGTAATCCTGATAATCCTTCAGCACACGTACAACGATATTGATCGGGTGCTGTATTTTCACATGTCCCACCATGTAGACATGGTTCATGTGTACCGCAATAATTTAAATCTGTAATTAAAACAAACAAAATCCATTAGATATTTATCTATTATAAGAATTATCAACATCTGTGTCACTTTTGTTACTTTCAATGAAATTTAATGTGTACAACATCACAAACGAATAAAAAATACACAAGAAAAATGTTTTTTAAAATAAAACTCTACAACAAGTGAATGTGAACAGACAAATGTTACAGTAGTTTTTAATTGTAAACCATTGCACTTGATATATTTCGCACAGATGATCAGTTAGACCGCATAATTTTAATGTTTCTGGTAAATAATGTTGTGAATTAAGCGCACGAGGACAATGTAACATAATCAGTAAAAATGTATACCATTAATACTGCACCATTTACCATTGGCCCAGATAACATGATGGAATTATTATTCTATTGATTGTAAATAGTCTAATTCATGAAGGACATTCACTTGTCCTGCTGACACAGTTTCACTTCCTTGTACTCAATAAATACAACTGTTCTCTATTTGATCCCTATTCAACATCATAATACGAATAACACGAGGGGTGAGATATTATGATTTATTGGTTTACCCTCTGTCAATTGTTGCGCAATCAATAAACAATTGTTCAAGTAGTTTTTGTAACAACCCCTCTCGTTCACAAATGCATTAGGGTCTTTCACTGATCATCTAATCCCAATCATTTAGTCTATTAAACCATTTAACTTTCAGCTCAACTATTTCCCAAATTTAAATGTTTATTCAAACTTGATTTTCAACTGGCTTCAAATAATCGACTTATATACGTTCGGTAACGTATTTAAATAAAAGGATCAAACTTACCTTGATCACATAATATGCCACCCCAATTAGTATCACATAAGCATTGCCAGGCACTACCATTGCACGAACCATGACGACATCCCGGATAAACTTGGCATTCATTACACAAGGGACCACGCCAACCCGGCCGGCATCTGTAATAATAAACATAAATAAAATATAAATAATTGAATTGTTAACCACGAATACAGAATCACTTTAAATCGACCAGGAAAAAACAAAAACAAAAATTGAATGGCATCAATTCATCAACTGATTTTATGGTATATGCAAATTGAAATAAAATTAACATTTCTTAGTTTATCGTCTTTAAGTTCTTGATATGACTATATTGTATTGCCCAGGCATATATTAAACAGGAGAGATCACATAATTAATTTATAATGTATTTTAAAATGTTTATAATCTTAAAGTTGAGAAAAATATTAATTGAATGTTTATAAATTAATAAGAGTGTTTCGTTTATTTTGCATGTCTAGTCGTCTCGTGTCCATATGATATGTTATTGTTGATACATATCATTATGTGTGGACGGTTTAATTTAAACCAATCAGAGATTATGTTAGACGTATTAATAACATCAACATTTTTATTCTGTTTTCACATTTTGTATAATAAAATTAATGTGGATTAGCTTTTAAAACACGAGTCAACTAATCTAAACAATAATCTACGACTAAAAACTAAGAATGAATGTTGAATGAAGATAATATATTTCATTTTCCATTAATTAGGCAAACGAATAAATCGCAACATTGCCATTTGAATTAGAGCGTTTGGAGAATCGCTATGTAATTAAAAGAATCAAAACTAACAAAGTGAAGAAGAAATACCGAAGTTATTTGATTGTGACGAAATAAAGAAGATAACCATTGACCAAATATGGTGAATCAAATAATTCCATTAAGTTTATCATTTCAGTACTTGACTGGGTTGTCACATCTTTTATCGCCCGTTGAAAGATGTGACTTCTCATGGCAATTCATTGTACTCTGAAGGGCAGATGATTAAAACCCAAAAATCAGTCACTAAATCAAATTAAATTAAACCGCAGAAAAAACGGTGCTCAAGTTCACATACGATTTTGAATGAGAATCATTAATCGACAAAGGTGCACACACCGAATTAACGACATAATAATATGGAAACCTTTTAAACTTTATTGATGATCGATTTAAAGTTTCTACCGAATAAAAAGAACAATACATAACACTGAAGTTATGTTTTATTCATTTAGCGTTCCATTTTTTTCCTTATTCGTTTGATATAAAAATATCATTAGAAGTTACCTGACAACGCACTTAAATTGAGTTGTTTTCTTTTCAGTTCATTTAAGATTTCATTTTCATTTATAATTCGATTTCTTTATTATTTTGAATTTTGGTATTAAAATAAGAGCCACCCATGCCACCAAAAGAATGATATTGCTTTTTATTACATCACATTCACCTTTTAACTCTAAAATTCTTAATGCGTTTTTATGCCAAAAACAAGAGAAAAACAAAATTTATTAACTGTTTTCCCATGATTTTTGGTTACCTCACAAAAATAAAAATAAAAAAGTTAATGAAATTCAGTGTATTTTTTGTCGTTTCTTTTTGATTTTTAACCGAAGGTAACAACAACAACAAAAAACAATAAAGTCTGAGGTGTTTAATTCATGACTGCGATTTTAAATAGTTACCAATTTTTATTTGAGTAATTAAACCAACTCAGGTGACAGTTAAATGTAGGAAGTATCATAAAACCAAAAGATTGAGTTATTTTTCCAGTAATTGATGTGATCACCATAACTCCCCTTCTTGTTAAGAATTCGATTAGTCAACGATGAAATGTACTCAATGTTCATTCAATTCACTTGGATACTTGGGATGCTTGGGAAAAGTATTACTGAAAACGGATTCACTTATAAATGAGTTGTCTTCATTAAATTTTTTTTTTGTTTTTGTTCACATTAACAGTACGTCTTTATCATCTCCCCCGGTCCAAAAAATGAATGAAAATTTTATTAAAGACTTTAGTTTTAAGAAGACCTTCAAAAATCGGTACAATATTAAACGATGGTTGTTCGCAATAAATAGTCAATATTTCATCCTAATAAATTAATGTAAATACAATTAGAAGGCGACAAAATATCAATATGGTGTATTGTATTTCTTTGGTAAACATTCACTTCACTCGGTTAAATAATTTAGAAAATGAACTACGCGGATGGTAAGAAATTTTTAAAATAATAATAAGAAAAATTCATTTAAATCAATGAATAAACAGAGACATTTAAGTTACTAAAATATTAAACACATTGCTCACCATTGTTTCGATATATTGGAATATACCAACAGAGAGACCAATAGACTCTCTCTCAATGAATTATGTCACTTGGTCTGGGATTTTATATGGTCATTTATATTGGTACAGTACAATTGTTTTATTAAAAATAAAGAAAAAAATGAAAAATCAAATCTTTAAGTTATTTCGGTCAATGTTTGCTGATTACCGTGGGGAATGAAATTTATATGCCAACAAATAAACAATTTGATAGAGAGTTCTTCTTTGGTATATATTTCTCACCACACTCTCATGAGGATTATGACCATGAGGTCTCCATTTAGAAAAATTAAAATCCATCGTATAACAACAACATTTCAATAAGAACATTGCTAAGTTTATTAAAGTGAACATAATTGATTAACACTTTAGGAATGTAATTTATGTAAATTTGCCATTAGCTTTCTATCTTAATTGCAATCCGCTAAATATCCAATTAAATGAAGTTAGTGTATATAGTTTTATTATGATTTTATGTTGTATATTATACAATTTTATTTATCAACTCTTGTATTTCAATCCAAAGAAGAAATAATCACCTTTACGTTTACGTTTTTTCTTTTCTTTTTATGTGCCATCATATTGGAATCTTTTAGTATTATAAGCGAAAAAGAGATGGATGAATTCAAGAAAAAAGTAAAATGTTTATAAGCAATGGATGGTTAGGTTTTCACTTAAGTTTTAATTTTTATGCTCTATGGGAAAAATTGTCATGTTTTTAAGAATTTACAGTATAACGGCGTAACCTTTTCACCACCAAAACCGTATATTCACACAACAGCACACTGCCAATTCAATATTAACCGAGACACACTGTTTAGCTGACATCTAAGTATTTTTCATTTTATTCTTTTTGTCTTTGTTAAATCGCATCTAATCGTAATGCTTATTGGATTAAACATTAAACAGAGAGACAGTTCATAATCTAATACTATATAATTCCAACTATGCGCCGTATGCAACTCGTTTGTTATTCGTATTTTGGTATGTCTTGTTTAGTTGTACCATCATCATCATCATTCAGTTGTTGGGGCCCATTTGATATAGCAGGTAAAGTGAGCACACACTCAAATACACCAATTTTCAGATCACACAGAGTTAAAATCATGTTACAACATTGCAATGCCAATTCGTAATGACTTGATTACATTGACATAAACATCACACTGAAATAACCGTTTTGGTCATTTTAATTACATTTCCTCGAAATTAAGCAATTAAATAAAAAATTTTGACCAAAAACATATGAAATGCATTAAAAGTCCCATAATAAAAAAATTATTCAAATGTTATGTTTTCTGTTTTTTTTTTTTTCATCTGATTTTTAAATAATTCTACCTGTTGGGTGTTTTTATGTCTCTACACTTCACATGGTATGCAGTGAATTGACTCTGTTTTTAAGCGTCTTTAAATATTTGAACATAAAATTCTTCATTTATGGAAGGAAAATAAAAAACGAGACAAATGTTAATAGACTAATATTGAGCCATCACATGAACCATAGATGCTGAATGCATTTAAACAATTTAATAGCAACATCAGATAAAGCGTCAGCCTAATCGATTTCTGATCTTATTATGACGTTTCGTGAATTTTATTAGATCTCATGGTGTTCGATTAACGAAAATTCATAAACTGTTTCACCATAAAAAGAAAAATTATTAAAATTTATTACTCTAATATTAACAGCAAATAGTAGTGGGTACGGATAGACAATAACATGACCGGCAAATAAATCGAATGGTATACAGTTATCATTCCATGAAAGTAATTACACCTGAGAAACGGCAAATTTACTAAAACAACTAAACAAAAAAAAAACGAAATCGGTAATATTCAAAATGCAATGGATGTGATCAGCAACAAAACAATAAGAAAAATCATCATTTTCATGTTTCAGTAAAATCATTGATGTTGTTTCTTTTTTACTATCCAGTTGAGTTTTCAAGATCATAAAATGTTTGGTTTGTTATTTATCAGCGAAACGAAACAAAATAAAAATAACAATTCTTTGATCCCGTTGATGTTACACGGTCAACATGCGGATTCACCTCACGCATATTAAAATTATAATTTTTTTTTCGCTAAAAATGCAATTGCGTTTAGTTTTTTTTTCTCTCATTTTTGTTATGTTTCATTGCTATGCAGTGTAATGAACAGAAATACCAAACGTACACTATACTGATTATATTCGTCGATGTTAATCGTGAAAATATATAGAAAAGAATAAAATGTTTAACATAATTTCATGTTAATGGTTGAATTTTGATGCAAAAAAAAAAAAAACAAATTCTCGATCTCTTTTCACCTTTTTCTCTCACTCTATCGTTATATAGCCAAATATCTTTTTTATTTAACAAGAAATTGCATGATCTAATACATACGATTTGTTTAAATATGTATAAAATTAAATTTTAATTAAAATTTCACAGTAAATTATAACGCGAATCAATAGCGAATGCAAAAATTATGATCGTTACATTATGATTGGCTATTGGAGAATTTCAAATAAAAAAAAAAATCTGCACAAAGATAATAATACAAGAACTATCAGTAAATTCACATTGGCTGTATTCATAACAGAGATTTGGGTGCACGATGGGTATACAGCCACAGCATGCTTTTAACCATACCACCTTTCATTATGATGGGCTTTTGCATAGATTAAAGAAAAATACACTCATTGGTGATGGCACTCATACAATCATTTTGTTCTTTACAACTATAAGATATTAAACAAATGGACAGAAGATATAGATAAAATTCCTTATGATTTTCTTCCTCATTGAAATGGATTTCTTTATAAAGATTATTTGTAACCAGTTGCACAGTATGGTATTCACTATTTCGTTATTACGCTTCACTCTTACACTAAACTGGATATATTTGATAATAAGTAAAAAAAAAAAAAATTGTAGATGAATTTTAATAAAAATAATGGCATAGCATGCATATTACCATCCAAAACCATGTAATTTATCCTGTTTCTTTTAAACTCAGTACACTTAATTTTTATATCGAAAACCGATTCGATATGAAGAAAATAAAAATTATTAAATCGAAATTACACTTGAGTTCCATATAAACATTGGAAGTGCATGTTGCTAAAACATCAACAGAATATCTTTCTCTCTTCTCATTGTACTATCTCTACGAGATCGTATACATCACAACTGGGCAATGAAATTTATATTACAGCAACAACAAAAAGTGTATCATAATTTTATAGTTCAACATCTCAAAGAGATTTGAAATACTATGTCTATGTAAAACAGTTAATTCAATTCAACATATCGTCAAAGATAAAATATAATGAAAATCGTATATTCAGTGTTGCATTAAAACTCATTTAAATTGTTGTTTCATTTTCTTTACCATCAGTGTGATTACAACGGAACACAACCGATGATCTTTGGTAAAAATACATGTGAATCCGTCCAGTATAATGGGTCGAATTGCAGAATTGCAAGTGTGTCTTGTATATTCCTCGGTATATATCAGAGATCAGCAGGTAGCTGAAGATTGTAGTCCGAATAGAAGTCAAGTCGTCGCCAACCGTGTGGCAATTATTATTTGAAATCCATTTTGCACGAAATTGCATGTTAATTCAGATGTAATTTCTACACCATCGCATCACATTTAAATGTTTAAAAAGAAAAACACAAAAGAAAATGCTCCATAGAGTAGAACATCAGTCTCAACAACTGGATTCCTTTTTCTGTTACCTTTCAATTGATCATCAGTGTTGTTACAGTACAACAACAATAACTGACTTTAGGAGTATCGAATGTTGTTATCTAAAGTTCTCATTATTTGATACACTATTTATTCCATTACATTTAATGATTGTTCTATTTTTCCAATGATGAAGTGTATTTCTTTGTGATTCTCAGTTGTCTGTTGAATGCCAGTAGACCAGAGACCACTATTTGATATCAATTGGACTAATCTGATGTGAAAACCGTTTGTGACGACATGACAAACGGATCCAGACATAACGATCACTTTGAATAGAATCTTAAAGTGTTTATGGAATAGCAATTAAATTTTGCTATGATTTTTCCTACTTTATTCTAGAAAAGAATTCATTTTACTCAAAAATTTAATGGTCAAAGTTTAATAGCCAACAGCCACTGTATGTATTTGGGTTCCTCGCTGTATCGGCCATTTAAATCTTTCGTTTTTACCGACAATCAATTCAAATGTTTCTTCAGATTCTATTTTCTATCGTCATTACAGTAAATTATCACTCGTTTATATTGAATAAAACACTTCGTTTAAGAGTGTTAAAAAATTAAATTGCGTTTCGTAAAGTCTTTCCTTTTTTTCCTACTTGGTAATTTGAAAGCAATTGACACACTCTAAGAAATTACATTTGTTTTAATTCATCTCTTTTCATTTTATGATGTTCACTAATTTCCTTTCTAAGATACTTCTAGGTGTGCTGCCGTTGGACGATTTCATAATAAATTTATCATTTTCACCTGAATATCCACCACTAATGCAAGAATTATTATAAATGGATACTTTAAAAGTAATGATGCAAATAAAAATGAACTCTCTTCTCAATACCACTTCAACTCAAATGTTATCTCATGCAGTGAAATTTAATAACTTCATATATTATTAAATAGAGTTAAATTAAAACAAATAAATCAAATAAAACGTACTGAACGTAATATAAATAACAACAAAAATAAAACCAGATTCCAATTGCTCTTTCTTAAAGCCACACGATGAATACAGAAGATATTGGACTAAGATAATTCACTTATATGGCACAAACAACACACGTAGAATTAAATGTACTGTGCAGAAATTGTGAAGAGTCTCTCAATCGATCGTTTATAAAAACGCGCAAAATAACACTTTACGAATGGCCCAATAGCCAAGGGGATTTACAAATGGAGATTGAAATTCAACTAAAGAAGCAACAGAAAAAGAATTGCATTATCAATCCACTACAGAATCCAAAGTGCAGTAGTAGAGGACCCTTCAAAAGTCTTGGCAAAATTAGAAACAGAAACGCAATCACTTTTTTTCACAACGCACACAACTTGTCTTGATAATCATTAGATTACTTGAGGCTCCACAATTATTTCCTCCGGTCTCAATTGACGGGCGCATATACACACTGAATTCATTCAATATTCTGAGTGCGTTTGGTGGCTTTGTGCTTTTATTATTATTATTTATTTCTTATGTTTAATGTTGTCTCCCATTCAAAAAGCTACAAATAAACCGAAAAAGAGTTGTTTGTGGGTTACCAGTTGAACACCATTTGAAGTGGTTCTCTCTCTCTTTCTTACTCGGTTTTTCTGTTCATCTATCATATACGAAGAGTGGTACATTGAGTATCCACAAATGTGTACTCATAAATAAATGATATGATTATAATTACAATAAATGCGCCGTTTATGAAACCGATCATAAACATTAATGAATTATACAGAAAAAAAGAATTTATGATTATTATTATTATCTTTATGTGTTATTAATCGTATCGATTTGTCATTTCCCTTTAATATTTAATACACACAATTAATTACATTTAATACCATTTAGTTTCTATGGTTTATAATACAACAGATTATTAATATTATTTACACATGTCACGTTGATTTGTATTAATTATTAACCAATTAAAATGATGAGAACACCGAACTGAATTCGATTTCAAATTCGATTTAACTGTGGGGGCAAAACAATTTCATCAATTTTCCAATTTCCGGAATAGATTTTCTTATAAATTGCAGTACATAAATTATAACGGAATTTTTAAAAATCCTTCCCCCGTTGTGTTTCAATACTGAATGAATTCCCATTAATATACAATCAGTTTGAGTTCCAATTCTGACAAACGAATTTTAAAATTGTAGCCACTTTTCTCACATGACAACCAAACATAAAACGTTGTCCAGCAGATAAATGGGAAGAAACTTCATCACTATTCACATGAAAATTTCTATCCAATTTCATAGTGATACATTTATCTTTTTCACTCTATAGAAATTGTTTTTTTTTTATGTTTCAAATAAATATGTAATAACAAGTAGGTGACATTGCAATGATAAGGATTGAAAGTTTCATAAATCCGACTAACATTGAAAATAATATGAACCGTTTTAAAATACTTAATGAATTTATTCATTTTCATATAGAAAAATCCGAAAGCATGCAAAACATTAAAATGAATGAATTGAACCGTAATGCTGCTGTCAACTGAGTAAGAGAGACATTTTGACTTAGATGAATGTTATATGTTTTCCAAGTCAAATACTTATCTTTATGCTCTTAAACATTATTTTTTTTTTTCAATTACACTGCACTGTTACTTGTCTATATGAACAATAAAAGTTCACCATCTTTCTATGATTTTTTTCATTTTGCACAGTTTTCAAAATTTCACAATAATATTCAACACAGCAGTTAAGAGTTTATAAAATACCTGATGAAATACTAAATAACCCGAATAGACTTTCAGAATTGCATTGAAACGGAAATGTCTTTAGACATTTAATCAATCATACCGTACATATAAACACTAACAGATCATCTATCTATTTATATTGTGATTATACTTACAGTGGAGCAAATAGATTTTGAGTAATTTCTTAATAGATGAAAAATCACTGTGAAAACAGCCCACCTGAAGAAAAACGAATTCACCTATCTCACTCTAACGTTCAATACTCTAACTTCCCTCACAATTGGTGAACTCCAGTGTCTCCAACTATTACTATTTTTCTTTCAATTAATGATTAGACTTAGTTTTTTTTTTTCGCATTACATTATTATTCTACTCAGTGAAAACTATTCAAACGTAATTATCTATATGATGTGCATTTATCAAACAACTTAAATGAATTAATTATAATGCATTTAGTTACGTTTTTGATTCAAAGGAGAAGAAAAAATAAATAAATAAACGAACACATTATGAATTATTAATAAATTGTCTTTTAGATTTCACATTCCATTACGAATATGCGATTAATTACAACCGATGGAATGTAACCACGATAACAATTATTTTTTAATTAAACTATAGTTAAGTGGTGGTATATACAATAAAATCCGTTACCATAACACAAAAATGAAAATATAAATTGAATTCAATTTTATTGCTATGATGAATTCATCTCTAAATCATTTTACATATAGAGGTAAAAATGTTTCAGGTATTTCATTGCTTGTTAACTGTGTCTCTCATAGTTTTTCTTCTCAATTTAATTTAATTTTTTTTATTTTTGTTCATTTCATTGAATCAAAATCTGTAGTATTTTGAGTCGATATGATACTTGAATCATGTGCGTATAGAAGATCAGTTTCTATGAATAAATATACCTCCTACATATTTAACGTAAGTAACAAAAAACAAACCGAAAAATTATTCTTTTCTTTTCGAGTTTCCAAACAAATGAGAGAAGAAGTGGCAATTCACCTTCATTACCGCATAGAAAAGTTCAATATTCGATTGATTTTTATTTATTTGACCGGTCAAATTTTTATTTGTTTAGTATTGCCATTGGAATTAAATAATAAAAAAAAAATAAATGATTTATTTGGTAAAACGCATGTTCCTGGAATACAAGACTAAGGTCGGATTCTCTCTATCACCCAGGGTTACCGGATTGAGGAGAAAACTCGTATCGCCTCTGGTTATCCACTCATCAAATTATTCAATCTTCAATTTCATGTAAAGTGATAATTTAAAATTGGAATAAGAAAACACTTACGGCATTTACACAAGTGGGTACAACACCACTCATCAACTATACACCAAATACTTTATCGATTTGAAACCAAACAATAATTGAAAATATATTGGATCTCGTTTCTCTGTGTAATATTGCCGATTTATTTAGCATGTAAATTTGATTGATTATTGAATATAGAATTTACAGGTAACAATTGATGAGACACGAGACTGTTATCTCCTTAGCTGAATCTTGATGATTTTGTTCCGTTTACAGCTTTTTTTTTCTTATTTTAAATGAAAAACTTTTGTGAATGACCATTTGTGTTGTGATTCATTCACGTGTCTCATAATTTTCACAAGGCCCCTCCGAATAAAAAAAAATTAAACCGATAAAGATCTTTAATTTTCAGTTATGATGATCCATGCTTCAAAACCGAAATTATAATTAAACATAATGACTAATGACTAAATCTGGTTCACATTTGAAATTAATATGTTTAATATTAAGCTCCAGTGTATTACACTTATTTATGGTGAAATAGTAAAATATAAGAAACGATATTTTCTATGATTCATGAGCATAATAAAATAGTCTTAAACTAATAATGACCATCGATAAATTCAAATAATAGAATAAATTTGCAAAACTAATTATTATCTGTCATACAGTTAAAGGCTATAGACATGTACTATAGTTAAAGTAACTTAAGATTCATTAAACATCTATTATATTATGCCTTCAAGTTAATAGTTAATCTATGTGTGTATAGGGCACTAATCCAGTTCATGTTTTGCATAAATGAAAAAATTTTAACGGCTTTTCGCCTACCAATGATATTAATGCGTGATTCTTATTGGCAAATCATTGAGATCACATTTACCGTATGTTTTCAATGAAATCTAATCACGATAAGAACTTAAACTAAGTACATGGGAAGAAAATTACAAAATGTACTTACTCGCATTCTCCGGGATTATCACATTTACCATGAATAGGATCACATCCTTGTTTGCATTTTGCTAATTGGATAAAGAAATAATAAAAAAAATAATATGAAAGATTATACAATAAATAGATTAGTTTTTACTACACAGATTTCATATAAATATAAACAACATAATAAATATTCTTTAATATGTAAATTAAAGTGCACACAATTCAAATAAAAACTTAAAGGTTCAAGCAAATCAATTAACCAAGAGAATAATTTTACGTTTAGCATTAAAATGAAAAAAAAAATAATTAAAGAAACAACTCACCTTTCTCGCAATTAGCACCTTGCCAACCATCTAAACATACTTTGTTACCACGTTCACCACATGTATAGTGGCCAAATTGATCATTCCTTGGACGACAGAATGTCGTGCATGTTGTATTATAATAATTGGCTGCGCATAGAACGCGTACTCTAATAATAGACAAACAGAATTATAATTAAACATGGTTCGTTACTCATTAATTAATTCAGTAAGTCAATAATAAAAAAAAAAACAACACAAAAATCCATCATTACCTGTATGTTATACGGGCATTTTTACCAATATGATCCAATGTATTCCATTCAGTTGATGGTAAAATAACACCGGAAAACGATGTTTCTTCTACCAATTTTTCAGAATCTGGAATTTAACAACAAAAATTTAAATAACGAAACAAAATTCCAATTTAACGAAACATGAATAAGATCACATTTAACTTACAAATAAACAAAAAAGAAAACTAAATCCAATCAATAAAGGTAGGAGACATACAAAATAAAAAAAAATTGTCATTTGAATGCCATTAGGTAAATTCAAACGATGAAAAATTGAAATTTAATGGTTCTAATTGTCTCTAACTGAATACTTAAATTGTGAATTGGTTATTATACTTAATGTGCGTGGGTGATTCAAGTAAATTACTTTAAAAAAAAAAAACTTTTGTTACTTGAAATCAAACGATGGCCATTCAATTATATTCAAATTTGTTGAATATGTTTACCAACGAGACATAACACCAATGAGAGACTTGATTATTTTTCGGAGTGAAAAATCACTTTTGATTCCATTTATTTTTCTGGTATCGAAGATCATTTACCAATTCTGGTTCAACATCAACAATTGGCCATTTAACCGTATACAATATTTTTAAATGTTGAAATCATATGCACACAGTCTCTTGAAAAATGGTTTCATTACAAATAGACTGATTTAAAATTCAATTTAGTGTGAAAGATAATATGAAATTGAAATAAAAAAAAAGAACAACAACCATAAACTAAATGAAAACGTAAGATATTTGCTGTTAATGATACACTTTGAGGTGTAACATGCAAAGGTATCAAAAACCTCCGAGTTTATTTCATCAGTAAAACCGTTTTACCATTTAGCTACTTGTTTTAATTGTCTATTTAGACGGTAAGAAGATTACCTCTTCACCATTTCGCATTCACACATGAAATTTATATTAAAAAAAAAAGAAGAAATAAATGGTAGAAAACCAATTTCAAATGATATTGTATTTTCACATGATAGTGCACCATAATTTTTACTGTTTTAAATGAAAAACTAAAAAAAAAAACGAATGCAATTTCCTTCAGTATACGTTGGTTAAATCACTCTATGATGATTAGAAACATTCAGCAACAGAAGCACATAAATGGATATAAACAGTAGTCAATTTAAAAACATAAAAATTGGTTATTTGCAATGTTAAAAGTACACCTTATGGGTATTCAAACCACACTATATTTCGTTTTATTTTAGATAATTACCTGGATATGAATTGTTGTATAAATCCAATGCTTGCAGTATCAGCGTAAATGATTTCTGTAAGAAAAGAAAAAAAAAACGAGAGAGATGAAATAAAAATTCATTTAAATTGGCGGTAATGTACGTTAAACAAAACAAATATCATAAGAATGTGAATAATTAAATCTTAACAGACAGAAAGAAAAGAATACCAAAAAACTTTTCTATGTTTTTCCTTGTTTAGAGTGTTGACCAATGTCCCATAGTGTACTTTAGGTACAAGACACAAATTAGTACATTCATCCAATAGTGTTCATGGAATTATCAACCAAAGACTAATACAATTCCGTTAACAATTAAATGCATTTTAAATGTTATTTCACCTCAAACTGATCAACAATTTTTGATTGGGCAAAGGTGTAAGAATAAAATCCTTTTCACCGAAAAACTAAACCAAGAACTTTTGGCCTCAATGTAACTGGCTAATAACGAATAAAGAAACACAAGACAAGAAGTGATTTTAATTAAATAGCATAAAATTCACATGGAATTTCGAAAGGCCGTAGATTGTCATGAACCAAAGAATATTTATTTCATTTCTAAAAGCTCCGCTAAAATCGTGTAGTCAAGATGTTTTTGATATGTTTCTTATTTAAACATAAAAAACACTATGATTCAACTACAATGAGTTATTTCTTTCACTACAATTTTTTTAGTTCTCTTTTGAAGATTTCTTCATTCTTGTCAGCCGGAAACGGTAATTTGTATTCTAATGGATCCATTGTAATCGAATTAATTGTAAAGACCAAATATATGAATTGTTACGTGCATTTTAAATATTTTATATACAATTTAATAGTGTCCAGTTATTACAGTTCATAAATTTTACTTTGGTGGTACATTTGATTTGTATGTTGTTTCTTATATTATGGCACACTGATTCTGTGTAAGGTAAAATCCGAAAATGTTGTAAAAAAAAAACTCTGATGATGATGATGAGTTTTCATTCATATTCATGTCAATATTTCATTATGAAATATAATGGATTATTTAAAGTCATCTGTAAATTGATTTTGATTCTTGTATGATTTGTTATTTAACAAGAATGGGATTTATTTCTTACAAGTAAATAAATCTTATTGAATGTTAAAAGAAAATAAAGTAATCCAAAGTCTCATGAGATTTTGTGCGAATTTTTTTTTTTTAATAAAATAATGAGTGAATGTATGAGTATAATTTAAATGGATTCTGGTTGATTCATTTCATAAATCATAAATGTCATTATTTATGTTAAACATTTATCATTCTTTAGATGATAGTTAATCGTATTTGATCATATTGTGTGTATACGGTATTCATATTGTTGAATTTGTCATTGATATAAGACCAGATTTCTTATAATTAGTTAAAACCAGATACCATTTGATAATTAATCGATTGAAACTTCACGTATTTTATTTAATTGACAAAATCACTATTTAATATTTGTGTCTTATTAACCTTCTTGTCAGCTTCTTAACTTTGCTGATTAGTTTTATGATGATTCATTCAAACTGCTTATGAGAATATTGATTCTGTGTGTCTTCAAGACCCATAGCTTTAGGCTTTGGTCTTGGAATAATAACAATAAAATTAAAGATCAATGAACGTATGCAATTTAGTTTTTGTATATTAAGAAATATACAATACAATAATTATTAAAAGTTAACCAATAAACTTATTGATTTCATACAATTGATTATGCGGTTACCACGACTTTAGGTCATTAATTCACTACAAAATCTATAATATTGTAATAAGGAGAAGCGAATTGATGAAATCCAATAGCAAAAGAGCCAATTGAATAATAGTTAAGATAATAATGTAAACTATAACCACCGTCTAGATTGCTATTTAATAATTTTTATATATTTTTGTTTTAATATTCTTAAACGGATGAATATTCTTGATAACCTTGCCGCTGGAAATTAAGGAAGATCTTCACTGATTCTCTTCCATTTACTTTAGTGTAAACCGTATAATAAATGAAATGAAAAAAAAAAAGAATTAGCTCATGAACTGGTTGAATATCGGCCGATGTTCTTACCCTGTGGCATTACAAATTCGTATTTTATTTCTCTTTAGTTACTCTCACACTTTGTACATCAACCGAATGTATTTGTAATCCTACAAGTATTCACCTTAACTCTCGTTTACATTTTTACTGTATTTTCAGTTTAATAATGCACATATCTACAACAGCATTTAATAATGTATCTCGTCTTGCATAAAAACGAAAAAAAAAATTATGCAGAGAAATATTAATTTTAATAAATACAAATTATGAATGTATCTCTGGTTTAGATCTATACGATCTGTTCATATTCTCTTTTATGGATTTTATGTTTAATAATTTGTTCTGTTACAACAGTCTGTTATTAGGAATCAGCAACACTCTTATATTGTAATGGTATTTTGGTATTGCCATCCATCCCTGTTCCAATATGTTATAGTTCAAGAAGGAAGAGAATCATTTTGGTGGTTATACCCAGTTCACCTAAGGCGCTCTACAGCTTCGGGTCAAGTAGCTCTAACTGGATCTAGTTTCTTAGTTCAATGTATTCCTCTTTTACAATATTTCGTTACATTATATTATCCAGTTTGGACAATACAAATTTATTATTATTGCCATAATTCGCATAATTATATGTACATGAAGGAATACTGCAGCTTATTTTGTTTATGAAAGAAAAAAATGAATTTGTTTTATAATTTCGTGCTTCTGATTATGAACTCTAATATCACACACAGAGGGAAGCCAACAACCATTAGAGAATAAATATTATTTCCCTTGGAGGCTTGGGAACGCGACTAGATTTTTATACTTGATATGACTCATTGTAATATGTTAAGATATTATGTTGTGAGTATCAACAGTTTTGTATGCAAAAGCGAAAAAATCAATAAGAAAATTTGAATAATTTAATTCAATTTATTTATTTCAAAATTGGCAATAAGAAATTAGATTGAAATATTTCGATAAAAAACCCCATTTTGGTACCATAAAGAGGCCCCCAATATTATAAGAGAATGAAAAGCGTTTAGTTATGGTATCCACATGAATAGGAAGGACGTCTATTTAATGTGGATGGTACGATTAAATACAAAACGATTAAATTAAAATCCAATAAAATATTATTATGGCTGTGAATTTGTATGTTTCCGATGGTTAAGTAGCATAAGGTTAAAGACAACCATAAGGAACAATATTCTATTAAGATCAAATACGGGGATTATAGACTAATCTGCATACAATATGAAGATTATCGCGCGTTATTCTCATGTTTAGACTGATATTAGGAATTTTAGTTTCTTTCTTTTATTTTAATTTGTTTCTTTATTTTCTATATTCCATTTGCCGGTGATGAATACAACAAAAGGTTATTCAAACCAATATGGCTTATCTTATATAGTATTTTATTAGGAAGTTTCATTACGTATATGAAAACCAGCCTATGTCATTATGTTTTCAGTACCGAGATGAAACAAATATCAATTGTACGATGGATTGTGGGGGCACACCAGAGTGCATTCTTTAACACAAATTCGACAAATAGCATAAGTGGTATAATAATTGTTCATAATTGAATTACCTTCTTCTATCTTCATATTCGGCCTACAATATTATAAATTTGGTCATACAATTATTGTAAAATAGCGTTTTTCTTCTTCGTGTTCTCAATAACTGATGAGTTTTTGAATGAAATCCATCAATGAGGTAATTCACAAATTGTTTGTTTAAATGAAATTCATCTTTCCCATTGAAAGATTTCGTTTTTTTTTTTTTTTAATATTTTCATGTAAATTTATGATAGTTGGCGGTTATTGATTATACTGTGCAAAATATATTCAAGGTGAATTGACTACAGTGTAAATTATAAGTACACTGAAACGAACAAAATATTATCCTTCTCAACGTGTCCACAAGGTGTTTAACTCATTTGCCTGTCAGTGGCTTATAGGTGAACAGATTTTTACTGAAACATTAAAGTAGATAATGTGTGGATTTTGTTTGATCATAAATCAAAATTTGAAAATATACAAATCACTTGTCAAACATTTAGACTTTATGATATTTATGTTTCACATTAGAGGAAATATTTATGTTTAGTGTATTTCTTTAGCCAATTTCAAAAATAATGATCGTAATGACAAAAAAAAAATTTTTGTTTTAGTGTAAATAAAAACCGATCGACAGTGATCATGTTTCCCTAATCGATAATGCTTAAAGCTTTACAGGGTACAAAAACATAAAGAGGAATGCTATAAATTGGTGATATACCTTAGAATCAACAGAATGATCATCATGAGGTCGGTTGAATAAATGTTATACTGTGAACAAAATGCGTGGCTCATAAACGGTGATAATTGATTAAATTGTCATAGTAAACAAAACTTGTTGTACTCAACGAAAGGTTACATGCGTAAATTTGTAACTATCATGTAGTGTAACCATTTCAAATAGTCGAGAGATGGAGAACAACACATAACACTAATATTTTAATGGTTTTATCATTTAGTTAGATGTTTTATATTTTTAGTTCATATTCGTTGACTTTTTAAATTAATACTCTTAAGACAACGGTGCACTATGTAACACATCGTCAAATAGATAATTATCGGTTTTTGTGGTTTACCTAATTAATGTACAACCATTCCAAGGTGTACCCTGCTGTGTGACAATCGACTAAACGACAAATTTCTATCACAACGGTTGGCATTTTTGTTATTCCTCTCTTTATAAATTTCATTTCAAAACGAATATGTTGGCGAAATTCAATGAACTCATAAATGCATGTGAACATTATTAACAAGAAATCATTTGTACCAAATGAAAAACTTTCCTTTTCTCATCGTCAAAAAGCCAATATTTATGAATCATCAATTTGAAACTACGAAACATGTTTTGTGGTGAAAATCAGTTAAAAACATTAAAGTAAAACAATGAAAAATCATTGGCAGACAAAAATTGATCGATATGAAACAATTCGGCATCACAAGGATCAAAGACCAAATGATTAATCCAATTGATTATTAACATTTTGTTGCTTCATTTATTTATAGAAACGAAAATAGAAGAAATGTTTTCTTGTTTCATTAATTAATCGATAATGATATTAAGAATAATTGCTTCGGTGGTCATCAAATGAAATATTTAGAATGGAATACAACACAAAATCCCAAGACAATGACGAAGAACTCTGATAAAGCACCAAAATAATAACATTGAATCTCATTAGATGGGAAATAGTGATTTTCTTCTATTGAATAATACCGTTGTTAGACGCGTTGATTGAATCATTTTGATAAAACTACAAAATTGAAACAACATTTTCGTTAATAATCTTATTTCATTTTGAATCATAGAACATCACTAGAATTATTCAAGATGAGTTGGTAAAAATACAAATCTTCCAAATATTTCATTTCAGTTACAATATTTGTATCATGTAAGAAAAAAAAATACTAAAAACGTTAAGACATAACCGCGAACAACTCGTCATCACTTTGATGATGAATCTAACAGCTAATCTTTTATTTTATTTTGTTTTTTTTTTGGTTAATAGGTAAATACCAATATAATTTCAAATTCATTGAATCATCCGGAACAATGATAATTGTTCAGAATAAGAGATATTTCTTTAATGTGAGAGCTAGCTAAGCAAGTCTTTCTTCGAAACCAGCATCCAAACTCTCTATGTACATTGGGGTTCACTATCTTTTTAATCCGAATTGTGGTTAATTCACAACATAAAAGTGTTGAAAATGGTTACATATTATAGTCAATTTGTTGTGTATGCATTGAGCATAAGAAGTCAAATAAAATACGGATTTTTTTTTTATTTTACAATTATATTCAATCGTTTTGAGTGATTGATGGCTCCTGGTTTATTGAGGATTTATTTCTTTGCTCACGGCGTTTCCATTAAAGAAATATCAAAAATATCTACACAAACATCAAATATAAAAGATCCAACTTAGCTATTATTTAAATATCTGGTTGTTATGTTACCAATATTATAGACACTAATATTTAATAATAAATTGTAAATCGCGTGGTCGTCATTGCATGGAAAAGCTCTCTTTTCTTATACATTTTTTTTCTCTTATTTCTGCTACATCGCGGCTGATTCAAAATTCAATACCACGTCCAAACAATTAGTATTATTAGATGGGAAGCTGAATACCTTTGTGAATTCAATAAGTTTTCTTTTTATTTTTGTATTCAACATTCGTCGTTGTTTTCATTCACCAAAAACAAAAAAAAAAAACAAGAAGAGAAGTACACCGTTATATTGAAAATTCAATGCAATTTGGAAAATGTGGAGCCACAACCAATAGTCTTTTTGTTGTTGTGGAAAATTGAAAAGAAGCACGCCTTTTCATTTATCTTGTCGGTGAGGAAGCTGCTCACTAAAAACTTATAAATGATATTTGATATTGTACCGTAATATTCAATGGGAAATTAGCAAAATAATCAAATATTTTGATCAATAAATTTGTTGCTATTCCTCTACTATTGAAATTTCTTCCCACTTTTGTGGTTATAGTACTTCTATTTAAATCTGGATTTCTGTCTTAAGAATCCAATGAAATATTAAAATGAATGCCACACGATGATTTATGAGCTCATGTCATGGATTTCATCTAATAAATATTTAAGAAAATATTGTGAAATTGGTGATGATCATAAATAAAAAATTCAAATTGTTTGATCATGTATCAATATTTACAATAGTTTTCCTATTTAATAACGCTTTAATATTCAATTGTTTTACTTTCTTTTCTTCTGTGTGTCTCTTAATTTTCAATCCATCAATTATTGTGTAGGAAAATCAATTGATTAAGTTCACATAAAAATATAAATTCTCTCATAAATAAATTGTTCAGCATATTAATCTGATCTCGACCGAGTTTTAAATGCTTTTCAGCCAACACTGATCCACAAGTGACTGTTAGTAATCAATATACTCTATGGCCATCATCAATTGAGATTTATGTAACTTACAATATCATTGATGCACAAAATAGAATTACCACAGCAGCAACTGAAGACATTTAACAAATGAATTGATTTTTCGTTGTAAAACAAGAAATATCTCTTCTAGAGACAATGTATAGCAATAACACTATGATGGACTACGACAACTTATAATACAACGATCAATTGATCTTCCGGATTTATGGATTTTCGTTATCCACAAATTTGTTATTCAATTGCACTGAAAATTGTTCACAACATGATCGCGTCCCATTATAAACTCAAAACTTGAACGGAAAAAAAAAAACAAAATTTCCCATTAAAATATAGTGAAGAATTAAAATTGATTGCGTTCATTTAAATCGCTATGGTCTCTGATCGTTGCATTTCATAATTCGCTACGTTCTCTTCTCAATCATTTATGTGGTTGAGCTTTTTTTGGTTTTTTATTTTGTTAACAGAAATTCTTTATTTAGACACCTTTTTACCAAGAGATAATTTACCTTCGGTACAAAATATCAAATTTCCAAAGTGTTAGATATAAAATATTTTCCATTTATCTGTGTATGTACGTCCCAAGTATTTGATGATCATTTTTATTAATTTCCCAAGTCTATCAATTGAAAATCAGTTGAATAACACTTAAGCATCCAGGAATAAAACCTGAGATTACTCAATCAATTTTTCTTCATATAATTTTAAGACGTTTGTTTTCTTTTTTGCATTAAATTGTTTATGAGTCCAGTATAAGAATTTTTTTTTTTTTAAATTAAGATAGCTGTATTAAATTGCATCAAAGAATTAAAATTTTATGAAACTAATATTATACTTTACGGCTAATCACCAGGTATACAGATATGATTAACCCATTTATTTGTGTTGGCTATGATAATAATACTAAAAAAATATAGGAAACAAACAACCATAACATTATAAAATTGGATAAAACAATTTTTATTACACTCAACGAATAGTTCGTTATATTTCAATTGTAATTTAATTGAAATTGAGTGCAAAAAATTTTTCTTATTTTTTTATATAAAAAAAAAAAACGAAAATCAAAACAGGAATCGTAATATTCAGTTTTGTTATGATTTAGTTTCCAGAACACAACAAGTTCCATTAAATCTATCCGTCGCAATTTTCATTTATAAATTATAGATTTTTAAATGTGAATGAGAACGTTCATTGAATTCATAAAAGATTTATTACAACAGTTTTACCTGTAAAAATCATCACACAAATATATTGCTGTTAATTCGTCTCACTTGTCTACACGTACACGTTTCACCGTTTCAAATGGAAGTAAAACAGAATTGTAATTCGTTCTTGATTATCAAAAAACGGCGATCTTTTATTTTTTTATTTTTTTTAAATTCAGCGGCAAAACGACACAGGAAGACGATTGTTTATGTGCGCGAAAAGTGTGCAATTTTTGCATTTCAAATCATCCTAGAATATGATGGTAACAGTCTCATTTTAACTTCGATATTATGCTGCCCTTCATCATCATCACCATTGACTGAATGATGTTTGTTATGCCGTTTGGCTAGTGGTTCTGACTTCTCTGTGATCTTCTTTTCTTTATTTAATTTATTTCTTTTCATTTTGATTTTACCTCAAAATGTTGTTGATTTTTCCATCGTCTACCGACACAACTAAATGTAATTGGCAAGTAAATTTACTTTAAATTTTTTTTTTCACTTATATCGAAATGTAATCCTAACCATGTTCCCATTTTAAATGCGTTTTATGAATTCAAATGAAAGAATACGCGATGAACTAAGAAAACCGGAGATCTTTCGTGACTAGAACTTCTATCAACTAACCGGCTTCGATTTACAGCCTTTCCATACCGAATGAAACAAGCAAAAAGGAAAATTTTCTATCAATTCTTCTTCCATGGAATTATGATTCGCATAGACAAACATTTCGGTATGCAAAAAATGAGAAAAAAAAAACGTTGAATGCAACTGAATAGTAACTCCTTTTCTCGTGAACTTCATATTTTCGCTCTGTATTTGATCATCAACATCAAGAGAGGACACAACAAATGTTACATAAAACAGATATTTTAAATTGTTTCTCAATACATATTTCATCGTAACATAACTAATAATCAATAAATAATGAATATGTTACTTTTGCTAAGTTTTATAATACCGTCTCGTTTAACTGAATCTCTTTTACATTATGCTGGCTGTCTAGTAAATCAAGAATTGTGCATGAAATTACGGCACTATTGCAATATGAAAACATTCGTTTTATGCTCCACAACCAAATAAATATGGGGCTTCTTTCATTACATACACTCCCCACTATATAATCATAGAGTTAAGTTTTATTTTTCTTAACTTCAACAGAATCAAAATAGAATATACACCATTTTAAATGGGAAAAACTACAAAAACAAAAATCGTGCAACCTTTCCATTTAAAAAAAAGAAAAACTAAATTGTAACGAAAATGATTCTTTTTTTATTTATACGTCATTTATGGTTTCTTTTCGTTGTAGACGATCACCAACAAAATAAAGAATAGTCAATTGAAGAGCCCAAATAAAACAGAATTGTATATCTTCTGCGGTTTCTAGCCGTTGACAATAGAATTATCATATTTCAGGAAGTCCGTGGTACGTTCAGAACCCATTCTATATCTTCTAGTATTTTCATTTCAAATGGGGTGATTAAATGATACTATTTTATTTGTTTTACAACTGGACACGATAAATAAAGGTTTTATCCGTTTCAAATATCAGCTATGGTTTAACATAAAGTGAAATTAAGAAAGGCACCAACAACAACAACAACAACAACAACAACAAAATACATAAAAGATCAATATCAAAGAGACCAAATAGCAACTCTGTTCGCAGTGATAAAATACTGATTCTGACGCTATAAATTCGTTTTTTGGTTGTCTATTCGGTCAAAATGGTAAAATAAGAACCAACAATTGTACCAAATGCAGAAAACGTTAGTTTCACAATTGTCGCTTGACACTTTTTCCTAACATTTAAATATTTATTATATTTTCCTCTAAATAAGCCACTCATAATCAGAGTGAAATGTAATCCATAGTTAACGAAAATCGTGAACAATGTCGTGAAAATAAATGAAGAGAGAAAAAAATATAAAATTTTTGAATTTAAGCAACTTCAGATATAAAAAATCGTCTTAAAAACGAGAAAAAAAAAAGAGGAAAACACAAAAATAGAATTACGAATGATCCAACACACGATGCTGGTTTACATCAACACCAGCAACAACAAAAATAATATTGTACTCTTTTAAAACACCATTTACCTGTAACGTACCAGGTAGAGAGAGTGAATATGATCGAAATGAAGCGAGACACGAGAAAATTTAGTCATTTTTCTATTAAAACGTGAAAAGAACACGCGGTAATGATCACACTCGACAATGAAAATTAAATATTATTTTGTTACAAATTTAACGTTCAACTCTTTTTTTTTCTACTATTTAGTTTTAACTTTGATTTCTTTGGTTACCAATCTAACAGATAAACAGAAATGTAAAAGAAAAAAAAAATACGAAAAATAAACCCATCACAACCGCAAATGAAAAACTCTCATAGAGTAATATGATTGTAGCATTAAAATAAAACATGCAATCGATGATATTACATTACTGGAAACATGTCTTTATTATTTCTTATGTTATTTTTGTTTTTCTTATGCTTTCGTACAAATAATAAACGATCGTTTGTGACAATATGATTCTGGTGTTATACCCCATTTAGAAATACAAACTTTTTGAAGTAATCATTAGTATATTCTCGTTTTATTTCTTTCCATTACCATCTTATTACCAATTGTGGTTTTGCGTGATCGAGATGGAAAAAAAGGATATGCCAAAATGGTCTTATCACACAATTGGTAATACCAAACACCAGGGTATGAAAAATTCACAGTAAATACCGTTTCCCATTGAAAAATCATTAATGAACACATTGAACCAGTCAAGTTAATAACTATTTTGTCGTTAATCGCGATTATTAAACCGTAATGAAATAATCAACAATATTGTCATTTACAATGTATTCCATTATTGTTTCACAATTACTACCCTCATATTGACTCATGGGAATAAAGTCATCGTATACCGTATGCCAAACCAAATTGTATCCGTAATTAGCAAGTTTAAATATGAAAAAAAATCCATAATTTCCATGGTTTACCATTTAAAATAAATGTGTTATTTGCCAATTTCATAATCAACAAAGTGCATCAAATATAATTTCAAATTTACTTGAAATTATAATGGAAATCTTCCTTCCTTCTTTTACTTTATCATTCGAATTAAATGCTTAAGAACATCAGTATTTTCTTTCATTTGCAATGAATTTAAACGAATAATGAAAAAAATAAAAATAAATAAATAAAAATTCGTAACCAAACCGTAAGAGAATAAAACATAATGTATAAGTATTAATAAGAGGCTTATAGTTATTTTATTTAATTTGCTTTTATTTCGTTTTAGCACACTGATCGCGACTAGATATTAATGTTAAGCAAATATGTTGTAATGTAAATGAAGCTCTTAAAGTCAATTCACTTTTCTACCTGTGAATCAAACCATTTAATGAATTGTACAGAATATGGAAACGACACATAAAAACGAAATGGAAATACAAACTTTTATTCTTAAAATAATAAGAACTGAATCTTGTATATACGATGAACGAATTATTAGTTGTAAATGCAGTTGGGGTTTATTAAAGAACCGCGCGAAACATAGTCCATTGGGTATGATCATGGGAAGAATGCAGAATTTAAACTTTTTATTCGTTTTCTTCTGTTGCTTCAATGCATTCCAATTCTTATTATCATTTCGGATGATTCGCAATTTTTATGGTGAACCGTGAACAGTAGAAGTGAATTATACGATGAAAAAAAAAACTGAAATTAAATGTACAGTGACAGGAATTCCAAGTGTAAGGTGGAACAGATGGAAAGGAAATTGTGATGTTTGTTCATAATGAGGATGAATTTACAATTTTGATTGTCTAGAATTCTTTCGTTCTATCATCATTTTGTTCTTTATCAGTATACGGTTAGACTGTAGTAACTGGATTTAACTGAATGAAATTATCATGTGATTACAATGTGATGCAAATTAAAATAAAACATTTCTAATGTTTCTAAATCGTAAACATCATTGAATTTATACACATTTTACTGTATGATATTTACTTTCAATAAATTCAGTCTAAGCAATCAGCCGGTTTGGCGATAAATTACTTCCTAAATGCGCGGGTGGTAAGGAAATGATTTACATATAAAAACAACAAATTCATTCAACTAAATTATTCTAGTGTTTGTTATGGAGATACATTCATAGAATATCCGAAATTGATATGTGAAACATTCAAAATGTTTATTTTTATTTTCTTAAAATTTGTTGACAAGTTCAATGAAAGCAATGTGATGGTCAGATCATATGAGATAACAAAGTTTACAACATAAAGCTAAACATTTCCATTGTGACCGCTATCATCAACTTAAATTCATTCTATTGTGATTTAATTCTGTAGTTGTTGCCCAGCATGGATGCGTCAGTTAACTGGATCTCAACAGTTTTGACCAACAGCGAATTCTTTCATGAATATATCAATCTATATTCAACCTCATTTTCAATACACTTGAATCTTTTACATTCCCCCCCAATTCCGACCTACAGATCATCATACAGATCACTTTTTTTTATTTTCATCAAAACATAATCTAGAAATTTTATCTTAATTGCTGTCTTGTCTTTTCATTTTAGGTGGTTTCACCCAAAAACTACAAGAACACAAAAATATCTACACCAAAGATATTTAAATAAAAATGTTACATGCAATGCAAACAGAACAAAAACATTAATGAATAACAAACTATCCAGTGTATATAAATCGAAATAAACAAATATTTCTTTTAATTTTAAATTAAAAATTTACTTTGAACGACGAATAACCAAAAAAACAAAAACAAAAACAAAAAAGAGATACAATCTCATACGATGAACAGAACCTTTGTTGAATTTATTCTTTATTTTATCCAAAAGTTATTCATCTTGGGTCTTATGTTTCTTCAGATTCTTTATTTCAGTTCTTATTCTCTTGTTGGTAAACTGTTCTCTTCTTGTTTTAATCGAAAATACCGAACGCGTTAAACTGTACAATTTGATTCATTAAAATAATGTGTTCGCGGGTATAGCGACGATCGTTTTTGGTGGTTTAATATAAAGAGCTTAAAACAATATCATCTGAATTATTTTATTATGCTCAATAGAAATATCTTATTCTTCATTCAATTCTCATATGGTCTTTTGGTAAAACCTCTAAATAGGATTCTAAATAGCACTCCGGCCCCATCTCGATTAAGAAAAAGAGATTCATTATCAACGGAATATAAAGTTTGTGGGCGAACAAAATCTCAAATGATCATAAAGTCCGGTTGATCGAATTAAATCTTATTCATTTGTTGTTGTTATTTATATCCATTATCTTAGTTCACCATTTCATTTTAATCGGTTCATATTCAACCTGTGGTTCCCATCGATATCAGCCACACGGTAATTCAATTTATTATATTGCGGTGAGTTTTATATTTTGTTTTTACCTGTGTGTAAAACCCGCTTCATAATGAAAACACACATTGTAATGTAATGATCATTAACCGTCCACTTTGTTCGTATTAATAAAAACCTTTAAATTAATATAAAATTGAAGAGATTAAATGAGATCACATTATTTGAATTGAGGGAGACGAATTACTCAGATTGTTTGTTACGTTTTACACTAATTAATAGCTCAAATAAAAGAAATATAAATTAATAAACACAACTTCTTTAAGTAATTCGTTTAAACGTTAAATGAAAGTGAATGTTCGCCAGAAGCAACATATTTATATGATGTGAGATACATTTTCATACCCACATGAATATGTAATGCAACGAATCAGACAAATACGATAAGAATTTACGTTGATTGAATTAATTTGCGATAAAACGTATGGAACTGTGTAAACCAGCATCATGAAAACGGTTAAATATCAACAAAAGCAAATAATGATTTATTGGATTCCGATTGACTTGTATACAATATAAATGATCTGTAAACTATCTATTATCGGTAATACGTAAAGCCACCAATAAGTATGTTACACTTGTACGGTATAACTATATCAAATATAAATTCGTTTATTGCAAATGAATCTAAATGGTCCATAAAGAATCTCGTTTTTATTTTAAATGTGCGCTTAATGTCAACTAAATTTATCATTTTCAAATGCATTCGTAATCACTTTGACCAATAAACATAAAACCATTTCAGTACCACTCAACGTTAACTAACAATCATAGGAGATGATGTGTAATACTCGACTAGAAGACTTATGTATTATCATAACAGAGTAAAATACATTAGAAATGATGGTTATTTTGATCAATTAATTATATTATACTCCATTAAGGAATGCTGCCATTTCATTTCATATTGAATGTTGAGCACAAAAAACTAAATCGTACCACTTTATGTATAAGTGAACCTCCTGTGAAAAATTATACTTTCGTAATGATACACGTACAAGCTATTAGATCTTAACAAATTTGATATTATAAATAATATTTAATAATAATCATGTTTGATATGAATAATTACTATGAATGAATTAATCACACATGAGCCTCAGGTAATTCATAATACGTAGTCAAACAAAGACAACCATCATACTCTATTAGCGTCCTCTTTAACCAAACCATATAAACCATTACAAATGAAATTGAAAAATGATACCAATTAATACATTTCATATTATGCAAATTTATTTTTATACAACCATTACTTTTCATTAAACCATTATACTATTATGAGGAAAGTTAACTGAATTTAACATAAAACATATGTAACCGATCAATACGGGTGTATGTTAACCTGTTGGCTAACAATCTGTATGCCATTTCATTAATATTCTATCTGGTACTATACAGAAGCTCGCCTACATCTAATTTTATTTTCTCTATTTCTTACATTTTAACCAGCTAATGCTTATTAATCGAACTGATTTCCATTGATTTGCTGTTTCAATTCAAATTGGAAAATAACATCTATAGCCGTCTTGTATAAAAATCATGGAATTTATGAAAAACGTAACGTTTATAATCAAATTAACTCTTAAGAATTCAATGAATGAGTATAAAAATTATTACAAAAATGGTAAAAACTATTTAAATCATGACATTTTATTAAGATGATCAAAGAATCAGACAGTGTGTCTTATGGCAAAGAAGGCATTTCAGTTTAAGACCACACTTTATTATGACCAATCTTATAAACACATAATGTTCTATGGGATCTGAGTAAGAAGCCGATGAGATAGGCACATACTATTCGTTTGATATACTTAAACTTTATAGAGTTACACATATATAGACCATTCATTTGCCGTTTCATTATGTAAGAAATCAGATTAATTATGGGGACTGTGATGATGATCGCTGTAAGTCTTAATATACAGGTGATTTTGATTTAAAATCAACGTCACGATGCAGGTAGAAAAAACGACTGTGTACAGGTAGAAAATAAAAATACAATTCTACCAGCAACATACACAGAACTTAATTTCAAATCATCAAGAGGTGATGATATTTTCATGGAATGGAAAATAAAAATAAAGATCAGAAGTGTGTGATATTAGGAAGACAATCCATTCAACGGTTGGATTCACGGGTGTTTAAGACGCGTTAATGACACCACATCGTGGATGATGATCACCAGTTATAGCCGACAACGATGTGGTGACAAAGTCATTATACTGTTTTTGTTTTATTCTATATCTTTTACACAAGTCGGTGTATTTCTTTTACCTTGGGGCCAACGATTACAATTCTCCGTTTTAATGATTCGCACACGAAAATGAGATCTTTCTGCTTTTGCAAAATCATAATCATAATTAATAATTTAAATGTTATTGGCTACTGCAATATCTTTTGATGATTTATGACCGATGATCGCCTAATGAATTGCATAAATTTACTAAAAAATTAACACTCGTTTCCATAATCCTTTTAAATTTCTGTTACCGTTAATTGACTCATTCTGGTCTAAGACGCTTCATTGTCTAAATCCATCGATTTAAACGAATCTATTAGAATATTAATGCTGGCCGGTTGGTAAATTAGCATACGAATTTCCGTGACACAACAGTGTGTGTGTCCTAACCTCAAACATACAATTTAATTGGAACATTTTGTCTTTTGTCGTTTTTTTTTGTATCTGACCACTTGTTGAAATACGGGCACATTTAAAAACGATTTAGACATAACACGATACTTGAATACAATGTCATGGAAAGAGAATATGGGAAAAGAAATAAAAATGATTGTATTTTTAAACTCACCGTCCATCGAAAAGTAAAAGGTAATTTAATTGACCCAACTTCTGGATCGGATAAGACAAAACTGGATCCGCCAATTACTTGAGTTGATGCATTACCAAATGAGCATCCACTCAATAAGCCAGGTAGACTTGGTGTTGTGCTTTGGTACTCCTTCAGACAGAGACGGAATGCCGTCGAGCATGGTGGACACTCTGTTGTCTTTGTGTTACGGATCTCAATCGGTACACCACAACAGTATCCGGACAACAGATGGCTATTTGTATTTGATATTTCAAGTATTTGAAGCTCAAAATATCCCGCCGCTGATACCTGAAATGAATAAAGAATAAAGACGAATAAGAAAATTAAATGAATAAAATATCAAGTCAAATTGTTACACTTTAGGAAAGAGAAGTTTATCAAAATGAATACGGTAAGAATATAAATTACACTCGAATTATTCTTATGAGAATTTTATTTTCACTTCACTGTTTGGTACACTGATCAACTACTGAATGCTTTTGCACGTGATTTAATATGCAACTCGAAATTTGCTAATTGTCTGCTTGCAATCTTGTTGCCAACTGAAATCATTTGATTTGACTCTAATCGCTCAGCGACTAGAATACAGTCAATTTATTGTAAACAAATCGAACGAAAATTGCTTGCTGTACGGTATCAACATGAAATGGCACATAATTTACTGTACCATTGTGAGGTGACACCATGAAGATTCATGTGACCACTTAAAAATATGTGTGTTCTCGTCAACTGGAGAGTCCAAAAGGTATTTAATTTCACCGTTCGATTGTTATACGATATGCAGATTATGACGCTGTAGAGATCTAGCACAGAGAATACGAGTCGCTCAACGACAATTTATTCGCGAATTGTGATTGCTACTTTTTGTTTAGTTTGTTGCACGAGGTACCAATTGGTTAAGTTTTATAATCGATATTTGAAATTATACATAATTTATGTTATTGTGATCATGTCAATGTTCTTGCCATGAAATTCAAATTTAAATTGTTGACGGTGAACATATTAAAAAAGGTATTCAACAGCAGCAGCATAAGGAGAATGCAACGTAATTCTTTCCAGTGGTTACTGACATACACAAAATGGCAGTGAGCGGGAGCAGTTAACATCTCATGAGAATCATTTGGCGTTCATAAATTGCAGAACCATTGAAATGCCACCGCTGTTTTGAAGATGCTTTATGGTCCTAATCAATCTGAGCCAATACAGTGGTTAGATATGTATATTCAATTATGTAGTTACTTTATGTTTTACATTTTGACTTCCTGGATCAATTAGACAACCATCGTGATGTGGTATACAATTTTATTGATAGCAAGCATATAAAATGAATAGCATGGTGAGTAGAGGACACTGTTATTTCACAGCATCTTGTTAAAATCAATGTTGGCGGTACAAAATTTCATTAACATCTCATAATTTTCTATTTTTAACAGAAAACCGGAGTTCTAAGTGCAAATAATTAGAGAACTATTTATTATGGCCATTGTGAAATTAAGAGTCCAGCTGAAAGCATATCATTTCACAATAATGTGAATCATTAAGTCGACCGTTTTATGTAAACAAAGTACATGGTAAAGTTTAGCAAGTGCGTTGTCATACGACTTGGGTAGTTATAACTAATGAAGCAATAAAACTTCCATTGCAGACACAAGAATACACGGTTATTTTACAGTGGCAGCAAGTCAGAGATCCGAAGAGTGAATGTAATATTGTAAAGTGCACCTTGACTACACACTTGAGACACACAGGGAATATCATGTAAGTGAAACCAAAAAGAACATTATTAAGGTATCGCGATAAATTACACAGTCGAATTAATATTCTTTTACACCTTTTGTTGGGTGAAAAGAAAGCTTATTACAATATAACGGTGGTGTTGATTGCAGTTAAGAACTTGCCAATTGTTCTACCATCGATCGTGTGCAATTTATGAATCGGACACATTGTATTCAACTGCTGTACTTGGTAACAGTCATTAGATGACATAGGCGTTAAATTTTATTTTAAAATTGTTAGCAATTAGTCAAATAACGAGATGGTGTAATCTGGTATGACAATGTTACTAAATCATTAGATAAAAGAACATTACCGAAACATCGTCTTTTAGTATGACGGAGTTTGTTGGCCAAAAACAGAAACATTGATGGTAACAAGATTTTCGGTACGATATAGAAAGCCCCCTTACAAACATTTATGATACAAATCTGCTGTGTAATTTATTGTGGGAAATATTTAATTGTCACACAGTTTGAATCATCATAAAACATAAAGTTAACAACAATATTTATGTATACATTTATGAGTCAAAAGTAATGTAAACGGGTTTTAATACACTGCGTTTTGGATGCTAACTATCGTTGAATTGTACCTTCTTGTTGTCGAAAACGAGAGCAGTTACCACTATAGAAAATGATGAGTTATATTTTATACGGAATTATAAGGTAAAAGTAACGACACACCATTGAATGGGACTTTTATTCTTTTATATGATTAAATTCATAAATGAAACGGTGAAAATTAACTCGTAAGGTTAATCAAACGTGTAACATCGAAATAATGCCAATGTTTAATTTCAAAACAAATTCATAATTGCATGTATATAAAACACTTCTAGTCGATTATGGTTTCTGTTTTTGGTATCTTCCCATATATGATTATGTTTTCAAATGCGTTACAAGTTTTTATTTTGTTACCACCTCACCTCGTTGAAGTAAAATGAAATGAAAAAATTCACATAAATCCCTGTGGTAATGGCACAGCTAATAACAATTGATCAACATTGTTATAACATGAACTTTATACCTATACTACATTTAGTGGCACTGATTTAATTCAGCACTCAATAATTTGCTTTTCTTTTTTTGGGAAATGAAAACAAAGCGTTTAAGCTTTTTTTCTTTGGTTGAATACGTAATCGTATAACACTCTCTCTTACATTGTTGCACCCTCTGGGGCATAAATGCAACCATGTAATTTTACCACGAGTAGCTTATTGGCCAACAATCAAAGCACACGTAAGAATGAATTTTTATTGTTATTTCAATTTTTTGGCCATATGAAAACTCGATTGAAATTAAACATTGACCGGAGAATTAAGAGAAGAGAAGAGAGACCTGATTTAATTTGTGATTTAGAAATAAACCGTCTGCTAAGTTTTACGTCCAGTTGTCATCAATGGACATGCGATGTACCACAGACTGCCATGTATAATGAAAATAACAACAGAAATGTTATTAAAAATGTTTTGCCTTTTTCTTATACAATTCATTGACTGAATGGATTTTGATTTGAACGATACATAATGTGACTATGAATGATTGAAAATAAAGAAACGAAAATGATGTTCGATTGAATGGTACTCAATATTGGATCAACATAATCGTTAATTTTTCATTGTTTGGTCCATATCAAACGATCTCTATAATTATACGGTACAAGACAGAGAGAATTATTATTTCATATATTTTTTTGGGTGAATTTTGATCTTGATAAGTTACCACATAATAATTCCAATCATCGTATGGGGTATTTTGATTAATTTTATTTTGAAATTTTCTCTCAACGAATATGGACTGATTCGTTATGAAAATAATAAATTTTATGCAAGAAGTAATTAAATCTATTATATAAGAGTGATAACAAATAGTTAACTAATACTATCCGAAAGGATTACTTTATTGTGCACTCATTAATATGCAGTTAACATTTTTTTATTTTACAGTTCATAAAAATCATAATAAATCTAGAATCAAATGATGTGAAATCAATGCAAAAACGAATAAAATTAAATTAACAGAGTCAAATTCACACAGTTTCAGTGGAATTTATATTTACGTTCTTGAATATTGGGAATTAAGATTTAATGAGGGTGGATAGAAATGCAATACTTCAATACTGAACTGTATTTTTTCTTAAACAAAAATTTTAATTTCTCAATTGGAAAAATCGTTTAATAACAATTGAATTTATGTGGGCAACCATTAAAATTTATGAATGTAATTAAATTGTCATAAACGAGATGCAATTTTATTGCCAATCTTTTTATGTGTTCTGTATTCTCTTTGAACTTAAATATTTCTGTTCGCACGTATAAATAATCAATTGGATGAAATAAATATAAAAATGTTCATTCTATGAACTCTGTTAAACAGGATTACTTTAAACTATGGATTTGGACTAATGAAAAGTTCAACGTAATCAGATATGATTCAAATAATCCAATTATCAAGACAAATGAAAATATGTTCAACTTCGTATAATTAATGTAATGAAATAATTAATAATATTTGCGTGATTAAGATAAAGTTTTGACGGAGATTCTATTAAGAGATTCTATACAGAGGATATGTAATGGTCGATACACATTGGTTTTATCATCTCTTCATGTAGAAGTATATTAATTCTTTTTGCTTATTTTGATTTTAGACTGAAAATTGCATTGAGTACCATTAATATTCATGAGTATTGGATAAGAAAAGTTGACGATGCACATTCGATTAGGTTTCGTAATGCGGCTGGCTGATATCCACACAAGTGAATTTTTATGTGTTTTGTTTTTTTTTTTTTCATTCAATTCATCAGTGGTAATCGGAAAAGGAGGATGATGAAAGAATGGGAAGAAAACAGGATAAACAAGAAATGAGGTTAAAAACCTAACCCAGTATTCTGAATCTCTAATGTACTTGTCGATTCGTTGTATTTGGCTTTTCTGATCGCGGTATCACCTAGAATGCTAAAAGGTTTTTGATCACTTCATGTTTCTGTTTTTTGTTGAGCCATTTTATGCTGGCGACTTCTCATTTAGCGTATGTACATAAAAATCGCGTATGACGGTTTTACTCATCACAGATTCAATTCACCAAATGAGCAACAACAACAAAAAGCGGATTGCACAAATAAGAAGAAATTGTTTCGAATACGTGATGTGAACACATCAGAAGAAGACACTTTAATAAAAACAAGCATATACAGCCATCAAGAGACAGTCAATAAAATAAAAACAAAACTATTGAAAAGATGCATGTGAAATTAAAGGGAAAAAAAAATTCAATCAGGTGGCGCTATAGATTTCTTCATCATTGTATCCGCCAAGTTAAGATAAACCAAACATCTCATTGCTTACGTATAACGTGAAATTACAGAAGACAAAAACGAAACAGAACATTGTATTCTCTGTATCCTATTGACTAAATGACCAAACGTGTACAATTCAAGTGAACTTAAATGACTTTGTTTCGCATAAGGTGCCTTTCATCCATTGGTGACATTAAAAATTCAAATTATGCTCTCTATCTTTAACCACCGGACATCAGTTCAATCAAGATTACAATTTTGTTTGTCCATTGATTCAAAACTACTCCTCTGTACGTACACTATTCAATCACATGTTTTTATATTCTAATGGATCTGATGCATCCAGGAATCAGAGATATTGTAACGAAAGATGCACTTCACAATTTATCGGAAAGCTCGTTTGAACAGTTGAATGTGTAATGGGAAAAGTACACCAACAACAACAAATAACAAAATCAAAATTGAATAACCATTAAAATCTTTTATTCATGGGATGATGTAGTCAATAGTCATCTCAAGTAACGAGTTCTTTTATTGCCTAGACAATTCATAAATATAATTGTTTTATTGATAATTCGTGAATATTTCATAAGTGAATTCCACTTAAACGGTTTGTGTGTGGTTGATCATAAAAGTAAATAACCAGAGATTTAAGAATTAATTAAAACATTTTATAAATAATACTGGTTCCAATCAATGTGAATATTCTTATTTTAAATTATCTTCTAATAATTTTATTTTCTTATATGCAAAAAAAGAATGAAAACTACTTTTGCACGATTATAAGAATTATTTTTTATTGTGAATGATACCAGTTGACTATCCAGATAAAATTAAAAAACCATAAAATGGAGAAAAAAGTCTAATTGAAAAGTTCATTCTTATGTAAAATGATTATTATATAACAAGAGTAATCATATTCTAAACAATTTAATTGAAACATTAAACATTTTTTTTTTAAGATTCGTACAATGTTTAACTCAATTGAATACAATCTTTAACACATACTCACAAAATACTCAACGATCAAGTTCAACAAGACTTAAGTGATAACGAATTTATGTAACAATGAATAAGTACAGAGGAAATGATATAAAAAGCATAACACACAGTATCATATGAATTAGAAGACGGTTTTGCATTTAAAAAAAAAATCCGATTCTTTTCAAATAAAAACACAAAAGAATTTGTGTATGTTAGTTATATTTAGTGGATCACAATGGGGAGAATGGTAATAAAAAGAAGTCTCCTTTTATGGTTTGTTTAGTGTTTTATTTTTATTTGTTACCATTCTTTTTTGTTGATATCGGGAGAAAGGTGAAATGTTTTTATAATCTTTCTCTTTGCATTCACACACAATGCATCATAAGTTTAATTGAATCAAAATGAATTAAAAAAAAAGTAAAATAAAGCACACAGAGACTGTACTGCAGAAATTTATGTTGCATATGAAAGGAACCATCGTACGATAATGTTCATGAAATTAACAGAATTTATTTTTTGTGGTTTATTCTGTTTTTTTTTTCCAACTCCCCATTGAACTGATTGGAGATAGTTTATCCCGTGTGATTCGAATGGAATTTTTTGTGACTCTAAAGAAAAAGCCTTAATTTAATTACAATGCAAATCTTACAATCAAGTTTTTTCTTTTTTACTGTTCAATACTTTGATTATACATTTATGTTTTATGTTGTGGCTCTCATGTTGTAGTCACTTTTAATACAGTTCTTCTAGGTGGTCGATGAATCACATGATTCGCGTAGCCCATAAACCATGGGATTAATTTTTTAATTGGTAAACCATTTTAGTTTTTCATTATTATTTGCAATGTGAATTCATTGAATAACGATGATGGCATAAAAGAATTGGTAAATTTATATTTTATTATTCAATATCGTGTTGCGGTTATAATGTATACAGGTGGTAAGATCAGTAAAATGTCTTACTATGTATCACATTAAATTTGCATAAAAATGCAACGATAAAAGAATATTTAAAAAAAAAGCAAAATTCACTTTGATTGAATACTAAAGAGCCTAATCATTCATTCATTGTTATGTATCGGAAGTGTTTAACGAGTATTAGAAGGTGACTTGTACTCATTTGTAAGTTAATATTTTGTTATTCTTTATCATCCATTTATGTAGATTACGATGGAAGATCATATTAAATGACTAATAAATCTAAGAGAAGTGAAATGGATAACAAAAAACAATTTTAATTTTTATGAATGAAACATTCACTGCCATATGGTATGGAACTGCACTTGATGCGTCCCAATCATAATATCAATTTCATACTACACTCAATGTATCGTGTGTTTTGTGTGTTGTTTTTTTTTTTATCTGGTTTGGATTTTATTAATGTCCACAGCCGGTGATTGAAACCGATTACAATAACCCGGTCAAATTGTAGGAGAAAGGCTCTGATTAAGAACCCGAAATACAAAAATATTGGAACAGAATGAATGATATTTTGTATGTAAAAAATAAAATAAAAAAGAAACGGAAACACTTGACCATATAATAAAGATTAAATTACTTGTCACAATAGTGGAATAATCAACTCTTCTGGCTCACTTTTTTTTTTTTCGTAATTTGAATGTTTTCTTTCATTCATGTTCGTTTTGGAATCACAACCGTTTGATTTTGAATGGGTTATACATAACATTTCTTATTTATGATAATGCATATGTAAATGAACATTGAATTTTATATTATTTTTTGGTTAAAACAACGAAGAACTTGTATTATATTCATCTCTGTGTGTCAGTAAGATTCTGACTTCATCTATGCGGTCCAGTTTTTTGTGATGAAAACAGTCATCGAAGACGTTTAACATATTAACATTTTAAAGATTTCATGTTTTTATTCAGTTGGACTTACAAATTATTTTTAAATTTTTTTTTTCAATTTATTCTCTTTTATTTAACATAAACTCTGATTCTTGAATTCCATTTTTTTTATAACATCAATCTTTTCATCAAAGCAATAAAATTAATGTTGTGATGAACCCAATGAAATAAAATAAAAATTAACAGAATTTTCTTGTTGATAATCAATTTTATAGTCAAACATTCAGTATTTAAAGATGAAAAAGAAAAAACAAATCGTAAACGAGAAAGAATTAAAAGGAATGAAAAAAAAAAACTACAATCACTGTCTGGTCAATGAATAAATATTTAGTGTAATGTTATTCGGCATATAATCTAATGGCTATTTCTTTATTATGACGCATCATAACCGTGAAATATAGAGATTTAATGTTGCAATACAATAATAAAAGATGAAAATGTTTTAAACTTAAATGAAATGATTAAGAAGGGCTTTTAATACCAAAAAACAAAACAAAAAATCAACCACTGATCAATGAGTCTCAGGTAGAAAAGATTACGTTGAGTCCAATAAGTTTATTTTTAAATTAACCGATATCATGAATCTCAGTGGTTTTGATGTATTTTCATCTCTTAAACACAGATAAAGTTAAATATATTCATCTCATCTCTGTTATGGTCCAACTCTATTTTATTTTGCATCATGAAACGCTTCATGCAACATTATTAAAATACCATTCCAAAAGGATTATTATTAAATATGAAATAAGAATTGCTGTAGATAAAAATGCAGAAGTATGAATTAAAAAAAAAAATAACAAAGCGGAACGTAGGAATCAAAAAGTGAATTTCCAATTAATTTTCAACGAAAAAAATAAAGAAGATAAATTCAAGATTGGTTATTTCATTCTAAAAAGAAATATTAATTCGCCGATTATCTCTACGTTTTTTTTTTATTTAGAATGATTGTAATGCCGTTGTGTTTTCTGTTGTTTCTTTATGTGTATGCAAAATGAGAAAATGGAAAAAAAAAATTAAAACAACATAACACGTAAAAATAATGTGCGATCATATTGTGATCTCTTTCACAAAAAAAAAACAGAGTAAGAGGGAGGCATACCATTAAGTTAAAGAAAAACTTAAAAAAAAAATTAAGAGAGGAAGAATCCAATTTTAGTGTAAAATGCAATAGCCGCCGAAAAGACGCATATAATGCAATTTAACATTCATAAGTTTTATATTAATTTGATTTTCGTTGGCAACATATTTCTTATGTTTTGGTTTTCCAAAAAATAAAAAAGCTTCATATCCATAGTTTTTAACTTCCCAGACGGTAGAAAGAAAAACTGTTGAACTGAATACGCATAAATGGAGGTGAATTGATTGCGTGTGTTTTATTTTGGTCTCTTTGCTCTGTTTTATATTTTATTATTATGATTTTTTTTTCTTTATTTTGGGCATTTTAATCGGAATGGCCAAAGGTAAAAAGTAATCAGTTTGATATGTTTTTTTTTTATTTTATTATTTCGCATGCTATGGCACCTAAATGAGTGCCAAAGGTGATTCAAGTGTGAGATATAAACATACAATTCAACAATCACTTCTAGACTGATCCAATTTATTGAATATAAAAATTGATTCAAAACATTTTGATCTTATTTCTCTCATTTTGGTAATAATTTATTTATTCGATGAAAAAAGAAAGAAAAGAGAACTAAATGAATAATGAACGATTTACTTTCGCCAAAAAAACTGTTTTTTTTTTTTCTCTTTGGTTATTTCTGTGTTACCGAAAATTAATGTGAGCATTAATTCAATTTATAATGTTTTAAATGAAACCAACAAATAAAAAATGATATCATAATCACTGTTGTGTCTCATATATGTGAACAATTTAAGAGACCATGTAACAGTAAAATGCAATTAAAAAACATTTTATTGCATTTTATTTGGTCTGCAAGTAGTTATTTTTGAAAATTGAAAAGCTACCAAATTGTTAAGCTTTTAATGAAAGAGAAGGAGAAAAAAACTAAATCACATTTGTTAATCACTGAAGGGTATTTTTCTTTTATCGATTTTTAAATATAATTCACAAATTATTTTGTATTTTGTCTTAAGTGAACTACACCAAAGGAAAAGAAAGACAGATGAAAATATAAAGAAATGATATAAAATTGTTAATAAAAAACAAAAAATATTAATTACTTTTGGTATCCGAATTGTGACTAAAAGCACTGCGACAAATGTCCAAAAACAAAAGTCGCTTTTTCCCATTATTTTTATATAATTCGCTTAAATGATAAATATTTGTTGGATACACTTGAACAGTGATGCTGAATTCTCCTATTTAAAGAATTTCTTAATTTTTTTTTTCTTTATTTCTTAGATAGAAATTCTATTTAATAAATCGGTTTTTTAGTTTTATTATTTGTTAAATCCTTTCGCCAAATAATCCAATTATATTGCATAGAATAGAATTTTGCCTTGCTAATCCAAAGCGCACAATTTATTTGGTACACAAAATTATTAACAATTTCTTGCATTATCGATTATCAACACTAAAGTGTTTTTATATCCAGGGCACATCGTTTTATAAATTACACCAAAAAAGAAAATAGCCAATGATTTCTTTATTAAAATTCAATGAATTTTCATTTTACGTTACAATGGTATGTTTAACCAACTTTAAATGCTGTACAAAGGATCACTTTTAATAATTTAAAATGCACTAATTTCAAATCAATTTCCATTGCACAACATCAAAATCATATGAAGAAAACACACATAAATTCACATTTAAAACTATTTCACTAAAATTTTATTTATTTTACTTTTAATGATCTCGTATCCTTTAATTAAATTCCACACTGGCACTAATTTGTGTATTAATTAAACTAAGCACTTAATGAATCTCATTGATAAATCCAAGGTTTGATTAAGAATACACACTACACTTAGTTGAAATTAATTAATCCATCAATTAATTAAAAATCCAATTGATTGAAATCCAAATGATACACCTTATCGATATTGTGGCCCTAGCCAAAACTTAAAAAAGGAAAACAATTGAATAATTCACTGCCGCGCGATTATATGAAAGACACACAGAAAGTACGTTCTGTTCGGTTCAAACGCCTGAATCAAACTGTTGGTTGTTCACGACCCCGCGGCTATTCCCGCGGCCTGTTGGGCGGAGCGGTAAAATATAATGATATTATATGTTCTCTACATATCGTTTTGATTGTATTACTCCACACAACCGGTACAAACGATTTACTTCCAGTGGATTTTTTAAAAATTTTTATGTATTTGTTTCACCTGAACCAAGTAACAAATATAAATATAACAAAACGAAATACACAGTGTTTAATGGAATAAACAATAACAAATCGATATGAATCGAAATGAGATGAATATAGGCAATGGAAATAAAGGAATTAAAATATATTTACCAGACACGATCAGTGGAAATAGCTGAGAGTGAGGAATTTCGTCAGTGATCTTAAAACGAAAAACCGATCAGTGATCGTCGTTTCTTTGAAACAAAAATTCTAAGACATTGGCAGAGTGAGTGAGAAACAGATTTCTTGTGTCGATCGATGCCATGCATTTAAGTTACATTATGAAATGATGCGAAGCTCTCTCGTTAATCGTCTATCGAAAATAGTTTTGTTCTTATTCATTGTTAGACTGATTTTCTGACCATAGCGTCTAAATACCTGTGGTCATTTAACTATTTGTGAGAATCACCTTTATTTTTTTATTTTCCATTTGTGAAATCATAAAAATCTATTTTAAAGAGTCAGAATGAAAATAAAATCATTGAAGAAACAATAAAAAAATATATAGGAAAATAGGAACATAAATGGTTACAATCAATATACGAAATTCTCATTGATTCTTTAGATAATTTTCCAAAAAAGTTTCCATATAAATGGAGAAATGAGAAGCTAATTAATATGTTAATCATTAGATTGCATACAGATAAAATAATAAATTTATTCGGACCATCCAGGTTGCAATCGTAAATGTCAAACAATATAATTGTGAGATGATATTTTGTTACCGGAATTAGTGTTTGCTATGAGAATCTTTTGCTAAAAATTACATAATTTAATGGAAAAACGTTAAACTTAATTCAAATTTTCATCGCTAAGTAATAAATTTCTTAACTGACTGTCATTGATTTTGCGTTTTCCATAGTTTTACAAGATTAAGTAGTTTTTTATTGAATCGTAACCGAATGAGACATCGACTTGTGTCCACTTGTGATGAATGAACTGTTGAAATCAACTACCTGATGATGAGATTCTTATTCAAAAACAATTTTTTTTAAATCTGCGCTTTCATGCTGTCCTCGACTTGATTGTGTTTGATGTGGTTAGTCTCAGATCAGTTGAATTTTCTTTCACTCTTTGATATCTTGATTTTCAAGTTATGATAACCGTGAGCCACCCACAAAAAAAGCTGAAAAAATTGAAGTCTCAATTTAATTGTTTAATTCTTCTTTGGTACACTCTCTGACTTTGAAAGACAGAAAATGAAATCCGAGTCATGCGTAACTCACTGACTAAAGAAAATCTGGTTTTCATCTGTTTTTGGTACACACATTCATTTGCTAATGCGTTATACATTGTATCGAACAATAAATTTGAACTGGTCAATGAGACTTTGTAGAACAATTAAAAACAGACATTTATAATCGTTTACCAGACAATGGGAAAACAGAATCATTGATTATTTAAAAGATAATTAAATTAATTAAGAAACAACAAAAAAATGATGTGACTATGTGTAGCCATACATTTTTCGTCAATCGTTTCCTCTTATTTTAATATTTAAAAATAAGTGAATAAGAATACAATCTGATCATGATTAAAATGCAATTCTGTGAATCCGTTGGCCGTTTAATTTAAGACTAAACAATTTGATAATGTAATGCTGATGGTGAATTTGGAATGCATAAGAGAATGAAATTTGATGTTAAATAAAGAACCGAAATTGGTATAAAAGAGAATAAATAAGGAACGAGTTTACCTTGCCAACAGCAATATACACCTGTAGCCAGCAGTTATGGGTTACAAACGCGAAAGGTACATTAAACTCCTTGACGAACAAATGCGACTATGATTTCTTCTTTATTCCTCACCTGGTTGTAATCCCAGTTAACATATACAAGAATCGTTACTTTTGATTTTTTTTTCTCGTTTCCTCTTGGTTCTCATTTCGTTATATTCGTGTCTTCATTCGTTTCATTTCATCCATGGTATGATTTGCATTCCATGGTATCATCATACAGTATCACTACATCATTGAAATGCATTGGATGGAATAACTCAAAAGAATACATTCATCGAATATGAATGAATGAATGAAATTTAATGTTCTTTAACTAAAATAAAAGATTCTGTGAATTCCAAAAGATTAATTCTGGTTAATTGAACTAAATTTTTACTTCCGAATTTATTCACGGTAGTAATTTCAATACAAGTAGCTCAATATAATCAATTGAAATTGAGATAATTTCATTGATGAATATTGAAATTCGATTGATTTTTAATCGACCACAAAAAAGAGCGTATCAATTGATTTAAAATGGATTTTGAAATCCAATAAAATACAAAAACAGACGATCACGTCAGCTGGGGGCATTAACACGTACAATGGTTGAACCCTAATTCTCTTATATTTCGTGCATAAAGTCTAGCAGAGTATGAGGGGTGCCAAATAATAAAACCGGAATGAATGAATAGTCAGCTTAATTGCGGGAAATTGATTCATATGGTCGAAATTATCTAAAAATCGGTCTGTTATATCAGTGCAAGTGAAACGGTAATTCAATGCTCATACAGATCACAGTGTAAAAAGAAATTCCTTTTCAATGCAAAACTATTGAGATCATTACATTAACCTGGGGTGAGTACATTGATACAGTTTCAATTAGGGTGGGATCTAATGCGTTGAATCGTCAATTGAATTTACACTTACATTTTCCCCTATAAATTCATTGTTCTCGATGGTTTTTTGTTATGTTTGTGTTTTTTAAATTTAGGAACAGACAAGTGTCCTAGTTTTTTTATTATTTAAGATCAAATGAAAATTGTAATGAATACACAATCTGACCTAGTCGAATCCACTTGACATATGGATGGGTTATGAATTATTCGCAGTAACTATAACTTTATTTTAGGGTGGTAATTCATCCCACACTTCTTATGAAACAAGTGATTGTATGAATTTCAATTGATTTGTATTACATGATCTATCTGTTTTAATCCGTTTTAAAAAGAACGATTAAATTGAGTAATAGTTTTAAAGCTGAAGTGTAATAATTCAATAGTTCATTTAATGTGATTCTTAATTACAGCGAATATAAAAATAAAAAATCCTACAAGAAACTAATGAGAAAATGTCAGTTCACTACAGGATGGTATTTTCTGATTAATTGAAATTTGAGAATATAAAAATTTGTAACGTTTATTAAGAGAATTATGTAGTGGTAGCACTGACAGTTTATGTTGGCATACAAATAATAGGTAAAGGTACACACTCCAATTTTCAATATAATTCACAATCTAAAATTGATCTGGGAGTGGTTTAAACAAAACCATCATTACACTTCTTAAAAAATTCTCTCTCTTTCAAACGGTTAGGTTTTTTTTTGTTTTTGCTTTTTTTTTTTTGTATTTCTGTAGAGTACTGTAATCCAACTATATGGAGATAGAAAACCGCGAATCAATTTAATTCGCAATTTAAAACGTTTAATATTGGCTTAAAAATTATGTATATAAAACTAAAAAATATTTCAGTATTGTAATGAAATTGTTTTTTATAGTTATAGTTTTATTATTCGCTTATCCAATATTATATACAACAGATATTTTTATTATTAAACCATTTTCCAATCATTTATGGTATTTTAACGAAAAAATAAAAACATAATCGAATGAAAATAAAACATTATGTTTAATGTTTAACTGCTATTACACTGGAAACAACTAAATAGAGTTTCCCAATGATCTTTGATTTTGAGAATGGAATGAAATAAAAAAAAAAAATGGGGCCTGTGCAATCATATAAGCGAATTGATACAATTGAATGAGAGAGATACTTATGGTACCTCCTGTAATAAATGTTGTAGAAACCATTCAATTTTATTTTTCTATTCCAATTGCATAAATCGACAATCACTGATTGGCATTAGGGACACGTTTAAATGAATAAATGATCTTGTATACGATTTATAAAGTGTAACACCTTCTTCAGGTTAAATGAAAATAAATAATGATATTAAAAACAATTAAATCACTGTTAGATTGTTAGTTATTTATTAAAAAATATTTAACAATTTTACTGAAAAAAAAAACAAAAGAAATGTTTCTATTGGAAAATCGTATAGTTTATAGGTAAATTTATGATCCCTCTTTGGTTTAAACGTAATTACAAATCAATGTGTATTTGGCATCATAAATTCTTACATTGGTGAACAATTAAGTATTTTATTTAGTACAGTTTGGAGAGTACATTTCAACAAAAAAAAGTGTTACTTATAATCATAATTAATCGAGATTAATGAAAAGAGTTATTTGAGATATCAAGATGGAAAAAAAAAAACAAAATCAATTTTAATAAGGAACAATAAAACAGAATGGAAAATCCATCATCTTGTGGTTAGTAGATTTTCACAAGTGGCACTCATATCTGAATTGATGTGGAGTAGTTTTATTGGATATTTTAGTTGATTTTACGTGGAAACTATAATGTAATGATTTTATTCGATCATATTTAACACGCTAAAGTTATTATACTTTTTGTTATGATATGTAACGATCAAATGCGCAATTGCACGTCAGATTATTGGGGGTACTGTAAGCAACAGAGAAAGCCATAACCACATCGATTAATTCAGTAATGGTTTATTATGCCTATAAAAACATATTGTGTATATGCGAATTTCCGTTTAGTTATTTCACAAAAGAAAATTCCAATCATTTAATTTAAAATTAACGTGCAATCCGTGCTATACTTGATGTTCAAAGACTGCATTTATAATCAAAAAAATAGATTTTCCATGATTTACACGACGATTTATGATTGTAATTTACAATTAGAACATAGTAGATTATTTGGAAAATAAAAAAACGTTACTCCATTATTTTGGTAATATAAAGTAGTAAATGGTTTTACTATTAAATGTACCATCTCCTCTGTATGTCGATGTACAGAGAGATTGAGATGAAACAAAAACGTAATAAAATATCAGGCAATTTAATTTAAATCTCGTTTTAATGTAGTTTTCTTCTCTCAATTCTATTCACTCAATTCGATTAATATACAAAGGTCCGTTTTATATCATATCAGTTATTTAGTTTTCATCCGCATGATTCATCTTAAATAGACGTCGTATAAGATGAGATATATACCCATGAAAACTTCTAATTTATATTCATTTAGTGCATGCAATATTAAAATCCAATTATTTACAAAATAAGATACTCAATTTAGAAACAAAATTGATAGTAAAACACAACGTAAGGTAAGAAAACACTACGCTGTGGTTGTTTTTGGTATAATAATAAAGTAGTTGATTTAATACCAATCTCCACCTTCTTACCTAAGAGGTTCTATCAGGTACGATCAGGTTAATTGAGAACTTTGTATTATGATGAACGGATATTAAACGGATGCGAATCTGTATCGAAACGATTTATAATTTATTCTGTTTCTTTTTCTCTTATTTTGCTTTCATTTAATTGCATTACTTAATTATACGGTCTTTAATTAAAAAAAAATAGAAAATCTAACGAATATAAAACGAAATTATTTATGAGAATTATAACAATTTAACAATATTTGATTGTCAGATAGCAAATAATAAAATCTACACGATCATTATTATGCTGAGGAAATATGATCAACTGCAATGTATATGATTGGATCGGTAATATGCGTTATAAAATTCATACTGATTAAATTTATTTATTATTATTGCATAAATAACGAGTTAAATAAAAACATCATTTTTAGTGTTACTCGATGAATTTGAAATAATTTGTAAATTTTTAAAAGGAGATTTCTGTATCTTTCAATTCAATAAGATTGTGGTGAAGTTTTTTTTTTTTTAATTTTATAGATTTTCCCATAAGATTCATTTATGTTGGTTTCATGCATTTCGAAAACTCCTAACGAGAGAGTTGGACTCCCGTAAACAATTATGAAATATGATTTTTCTGTTTATTAAAATTGAGTGCTTCAATGACTTGATACAATGGTAAAACCGGTGGTACATCACCAAGAGTCTGGCCACGCTTGGCATGCGTTAAAGGATTCAAACATTGAAATTCTTATTTAGATTTAAAGCCAATGATTAAGAAATATGAATGATTAACAAATTTATTAGTTGTGGACCAACTAACGAATAGTTTATCATCAAAGACTCAAACATCCCTTTTATTGTATACGAGGTTTATTAACGGCAATGATACAGCAGATTTTTTATTTATGATTTAGTTATGCCGATTCTTATTAAATATTATTGTTTGTCATTCACCTGAGATACTTCATAGATTTACTATGAAAATATATAGAAATCATTGGAAACCATAATGTTCTTTAAAATCGGTCCATTTATTAATACTGTGGATGCCTCATTAAAACGATAACCCTTTTATGGATTTTATCCCACACACATACAGGTGTTCTATTCAATAACAATTGGACAAGACTATAAACAATTGTTCTAACTAAGCATTGCCAATAGAATTCAGCCTCAAGTGAAAATGGTGAATTCAAGTAGCCGATAATTTAGTAAATTATATGTGTTTATGTTTTGATCAAATGAATGAATAATAACAATAATATGAAATTAACCAAGTAAAATGAATATTTGAACGAGTAAATTAGTTAGAGAATAGAACATTTGTTTATCAAACATTAATCATTTCAATATGCAATAGAATGGAAAATTGTTTATAGAAAATTTATCGTTTTATTCGGTAGTCATGTTTAACGTTCTTTATGTATACGAATAAACTAATGAATGTAAATAAAACGTGCAACATTATAAGGTGTTCAATTATGTTTCATATTGTGTGAATACTATCTATCGTTTGGTTCTCAATTGTGGTTGATTTGCTTATAATACAAAAGAACTAATCATCTAATACAGTGAGATAGTTGATCACTTGAACATCTTGATGTTTTCTAATGATTTACTGTATGATAGTCAGATGATAACAAATCATCCATAACGGCTCTACGTAGGTGTCCAAACAGTAACGGTATTTGCATGTCTTTATTGTTTGGACCGTACAGAACACGAATGCAAATTGATGACCTCTGTCTGATACCATTCTATCAAGAATTTGATTTCATGTTTTCTAATGTTACATGTGATTGTTAACATGATCCGCGTCAGCTCTATTAATGTCTTGCATCAGTTTTGAGGGCTACCGTTAATTGGTGTAGTCAACAACAGCAGCCCAGCAGAAAACTATTGAATACGGTTAAGCCAATCTAATAACAACCAATTTGAATCACATACAAATTCCGTTTCTCTTGTATATTTCACAGACAATTTCTTTCCCTTTTTTTTGATTCATCAAATCGGGAAGTAAATTTTCGATGAATAGAAAATAGAAGTCAATTCAAAATTCAATCAATCGTTCAAAGAACACGCAGTTCATTGATTTTGTACACACATTTTTTAAAAATGAATTTTAATTCTTGTTAAGATTGTAGTTTTCTTGAAAATATAATCAATTCTTTCTAATCGAATGGTAACAGATGAAAAAAAAAAATTAGAAATTGATTTTATTTCTGTTGTTCTTCAAAGTGAAGAGCTTTTCAATGAAGAGAAGAACAATGGATAAATATTGGAAACACGAGTCGTTGGCATTCTTAAATGCTCATTAAACCATTAATGTAATGATCAATGAGATACAATGCGTTTGGTTAAATGATTTAAAACATTTTGGTTGTACGCGATCACTTTATTTTATTTTTCCATATTTTGTCTTTCGTTTACAATGTTTTTTAGTTTAACCGTTTGTTAGTTGGATTACCTTGTGCTGATCTAAATTCAATTTACCATCAGTATTTTATCTCATCGTTTATGTGAGAAAAATAGAGAGAGACACGATAGAGAGGTAGTAAACGAAAGAAAAGAATAAAAACGAAATAATCAAATGAAGCATACGGATTAAAGAATGTTACCATTATCTTGTATTAAATGTTCTGTCAATCACAACATTTAGAAAATACATAACCAGTTGATCATAATTACTCATTAATAGTTTATATGGTTTTGTACGAGGTGAATTCAATTGGAAAACATAAAATTGTTATTTGCCGAAATATGTAATTGATTGAGGCGCATCTATAGAATTGAATAGTTAATGGACTATTCAGTTCAATGAAATATGATTATTTCTGTTTTAATTGACTCAAGTAGTTTTAATTGATAATTGATTACATGAATACCGTAACAGCAGCCAAACAACAGAAACACAATGTTTAATTAAGGATTTACGCTATGATTTTTATTATTAATTAAATTTTCTGTGATATTTTATTTCTTTTAAAGTTTAACTCAGGCTAATAAAAATACATTTATGAAACAAAATTTACGATAACGCTTATCTTGATCATTAAACAAGTACAGTCAGTAATAATAAATAAATACAACGAACAACAGCAAAAAGGAATTTTCCAGTAATCGATTTAAAAACCCATAAAAATCAAAATTATGTATGGCATAAAAGAACATTGTCCATGAAAATGTATCGGTTAGTTCGTTCTTAATTCCATAATTTTTTTTTTTTGATTTTGTTCAGCCAACGAATATGAAAATAAGTTAAAAAAAAACGTCAAAAACATTTATACATAAAAATATTCGCATAATTTTTCGTTTTCCTTTTACATTTTCCCACTTCTCATCACCATAATATCTTATTTATTTTTATTTTATATTACAGTCAGTCTTCATCATTCGAGTACACACAGAATAAATGTTGTAATTTGAAAAAAAAAAAAAAAATACGATGGAAAGAATCAATATTGGACCAAAACGACCAACAGATCTCATTTAGTTTGTGTCTTGATGATTATCGGCTAAAAAAACAAAAAATTAAATAGGGAAAATTCTTTAGAATAGTGGAAAACATCCGGTGAGTCCATAGTAAAAATATATAACTTATCTGATTTTAGTTTTCGATTTAACGCTTAATTAAAAAATACTTATTACATTCTGAACGATAAATAAGATACATACAGAAAATACATCATTAAATCAATTCTTCGTGGTTGGTATAATAATTTCTATAAAATATTAACTTTTATGTCCTTCAATTGATCTTCAGAATTGTGGTTATTAAAGAAAAAGAAAAGAAAAATCATTCGTCTAATACAAGTAATAACAAAATTCCTGAAACGATTGAAAGAAAACAATCAAATGAATTGAAGATCTAACTGAATAATCCATTCAAAATTAATTGGTGTATTACCTTATTTTGCATTCAAGTACACCTTAAAGAATTTCCCTTCCGTTTCGGTATGCCATTATATACCGTCGTAAGTTTGATTGATTTTTAAACGTTTGATTCATTCGTGGTCGAGCTGCTATTTAAATGACTTATTGTAATTGTTTGACATTCAATGTACCGACACACATTGAACACCGATATGCAAATGGTGTAGAAAATCATCAAATTGGCAGACATTTAACATTACCAACATTTGAACCATTTCTTGCAATCACCGCGCGTACTTAAAATATTTATTTTTTTTTTTCATTCTTTCATTTGGTGTCAGATGGTCTCTTGTTGATCAATTTTGAATGTTTCACTGTACTCAGAGGCCATTTAAACACCAATCTTCCAATCAACTTTGAATGGTAGAGGTTTTATTGGTTCGGTATTTTTGTTGTATTTTAATCGTCTTCATACCGCGACCAACTGTTTATAATATCTTCTACATTTCATATAATTGAATATAACTGCAAAATTATAACCTCTGACACGATTGCATTTCTTACTCTATCATCTCTCACTTGTTGGTATATCTTACTATCGTTCGCATTGCTCAACTTTTTATTTTAACTAAAATTACATTCACAAACTAACCGCTTTTTATGCAGAAATTTATTACATTATTGGTATTGTATAATCGGTCAATATAAGCGGCCAGTGGTGGAATCAAATGTGTAGAGGTATTACTCTCCTGCCATTATGCCATAAAGAAGTTCTTATCTGTCAGTGAAACGTTCCTGTTTACCATTGAATCTAACCACTGTTGATTTTAAATAAAATCCATACCATTTGTTAAATGTTTATTGTTTTATGCAACAAAATGTGGATTCATAAAAGAATGAGTCTCATTTAGAAACCAATTTTTTTTTTGTTTAAGTTTGAAGTAAATGAACTAAGAACTTCCCCATACTGTACCAATACCAATTATGTGTGATATAATCGAATGTAGTGGGCCCCATATGAGAGAATTTAATAAATTTCCAGATCAATTTCAATTCAATGTTTCGCGTTTTAACATTCTATTAAATGCAGAAATACAATTCATATGTACGCGGGTTGATGCACCTGTGCCATTTGAACATCACGAATTTTAATATGAAATGAACGTTATGCATTCGATTATCCTTTGGTGTTTCACTGCCATAACGAAGTTCAAATTTGATAAGACGCGACTATAACTTCTGCATCGACCAAACACTGAAATTATAACAAAAAGTAAAATAAAAATTATATTGAATAAAAATTGCGGTTATTTTCTTCATTTCCACTAAATGGGTATTGATGATCAACGTGGAAAGAAGATCGTATAGGAAGTCACTATTTGGTTTTCTTTATATAAATGAAAAGTTTTCATTTGTTTCACTGCAAAATATTTTCTGTTTTTGTTTCTTTTCAATAAAAAAGAAAACCAAAAAAAATAAAGATAATAAAATATTTCGTGATGTACAGAATTCTTTTTAACGTATAGAATTATTCTTACGAGTTACTATATCATAACCTGTCGTTTAATTTATTATTATTATAAATGGTAGCAGATAAAAATATTCATTTCATGACTCGAATACAGAGAAGGTCCAGGTGATAGTGAAGCAAAACTTAAAAAATCTGATTGCGGTATTTCTTATTCGTATGGGATTCTTTTTTTTTTTGATCGTAAAAAGAAAAAAAAGAAAATTAAATGAATAAAACCACAAAATGCACCAACATCAAGTGAATTGAATCAATGTTTGCACTTGAACGATGCGCTTTTGAGACTTTCAACTTTATAACTATTGGACTTTCGGTGAAGTGATCACTTCTTACCATTCAAGTCCAGCTCATATACGGTGTACGCATTTCTGATATAGAACATGGCATACAACATTTACCTGTAAAAATATTAAACGCCTGTACTTTACGGTGAGTTTACAACGATATGCCGTCTTTTATATCTTGTTCTTACCAATGACGTGCGACGTACTGAGTAACTATTTTTATAACCAAAAGATAAAATATGAATTTAGTGAAGATTTAGCCGAGTATGAAAAGAACTGCATAGAATTGAATACCAAAATCAAACAATATGAATCACTATATCGATAATAATCGAATTTGAATATAACCATTCGTGTATGGATAAGGAAAAACCGTGAAAACATGAACATTTTACCGCGCCAACTTGTTAGTTTTTATAAAAAGAAAACTAGTTAGAGAAATAGAAGAAAATGTAGAATCCCGTACCGATAAAACGACTGTTTTCTATGAAAATTAAGCTTTTATCCCTATCGTAACACATAAATCATATCGGTTTTTAGAAAAAAAACTTGACTAACGAATTGGATTCACAATGTGTACCAAAAGTCTTCTTCAAATGGTTCCAAGAGAGAGAGAAAGAAAAAGAAATTCTTACACATTATTCCTTCATTGTTTTCATGTTTCTGTTGCATATCATCCGTGTTTTAGTTGTCGGCAACTCATAAATGAATCTATTAGACGTAGATTAAATACATTCGCCTGATGTTTAATGTTACCCATTCGCCTACAACGAAATGAAATATTAAAATGAGATTATTGTACTAATCATGATTATTTTGAACTGGTAATCTCTTCACATCTCTCTAGTATCGTTGAGTGTTTCCTTGGTCCTTTTTGGTACTTCAATGGTTCAATAATTACCACTCCATTATCAAGAACATGCGTTTAGCCCGAAACAGATCAAGTGAACTGAAGCCAGGAGTACCAAACAAATCGGTAAACGATGACGCGAACAAAATCAAAGAAATACAATGAATCCCAGACTATGATGCATTTAATGTTTCTGTTTTAAAACATACCACTACTGCATGTTGACCAAAACGAATCAGTCAAAATATAACCCGTCAACAACCACAAAACTGATTTTGATGTCTTCAACGAATGCACAAGAGTTATGTTAATGACATTTTTCTCATCAAGAAAAACGTAACATTCTTTAAGTTCTTACTTATATATATGAACAGTTCCTTTAGCCAGTAGATCAAAATAATCAGATAATGAAAACGTAATGTCTTAAAATTGTTGTTATATTTCAACTTGTCTTTCATCTAACCAAAACACTTGATGTTTATTATTGAAATAAATAAAAAGAAAAACAATATCATAACCTCGCTTTTGGAGCATTTTAAAACAGAAAGTTATCGTTATTCGTGTAGATGAAGAATTTAATAATCAAATTGATCAGAAATTAAATAATTCAATTCATTTTGTTGAGAATAATATGTTTTTATTATCATCTCACCATTTGGTAGCGCGCTTTAGATGAATGTGGTGTGCCGCATAATAATATCCATTAAATTAATGGAGTGCCATGAATCAGTTATCAGGTATTATCCTGGGTAAGGTGTTGTGCGTGCAAGTTTATTTGATTTCTCAGCCAATTGAAATCATTTAATATTTCCAGATTAAAAAAAAAACCGAAACCTTTAACGTTTATCATTGAAGCACCGATTGGTGGCTAAGGAAGACACCAAGCAGCTAACATGTCCCCAAAGTTTCTTGATTTTTATAATTGAGAGTAGCTTAAAACAGAAGGCAAGATGTCCAGCTGTGTTTTGTCTCGTTCTGGTCAAGAGTTTTGTTTTTCTCAGTTAATTTATTAATGCTGTTTTGGGTGCCAATGGTGTGTAAGATTGCGTTTAATAAAGTTATTGTGGTGGATCGCATGCGTCCCATAAATTTATCGAATCGTTTCATAATTAATATTATCAACGGAACAAAATGATTTTACCTTTTTGTTGTTTTAATATTGCGATTACTATCAAATGGATTATCAGCAAATCGTAGGTGGTGTGGTGTCTTGATTAAACTGTATAAAATAGAGTGAACAAATTGGCTTTTAACTATTTCGTTTCAATGCCAATTGGACCGGATTAATAGAATCAATTTTATTACGTGTTTTGGGGGGATTAAATTCTCACGGCATACGATCATACCTACGCATTCGCTACCAATGTTGCATTGAATACAGTTGCCGGTTTTGTTCACAAGCTTGAAATGTTTATTTTATTAGTCATTCGAAAGACAAGGATGAGTCTATTAAATTTAAGAATAACAATTTTTTAAACATACACACACGTCTGAGCCATAACTTCATGTGAATTGATTCTTTTAATGTGGTTTTTTCACTAACAAGTAACTCATTAAAATGACAGGATTTCACTTTTAATTCAACCGAATGTGATTTTAAAGTGATCATAATTAACCACATTTAACCAATAATATTTTCTTTTTTTGTCAATACGAATATGTTTTATATGTTTTTATTCTCTGTTTTATATTGTAGGTATTTATGATGTACCAATATCCCGCAGATGAGAACAGAAACCACAATGGATTCATTTAAATTAATCACCTCCAGGTATTTAGACAGTGTTATAAACCAGCCCCCTCAATCTAAACGATAATGTGATGAGAGATCATCAATTCGGGTAATAAGTTAAATGCATATTTATGGGATATTCTGGTGAATCAATTAAATAAAAAATAAAATAATCATTAAATTTTAGAATCGGTTGATCAATAGACTGAATGGGTAACAATGGAATTGAGGAACAACTCTGTTTTCTTATTTATTCAGACGGTGATAACAATATAGTCGTGAGGTGAATAAAGAAAGTCATAGGTAAGAAAGAAAATGAAATTGAATTTCGGTGATCTAATAGTTAGGTGCGTCTCATTCACAGCTTAATATGAATGCAACAAAAAAAAACAAATTCTAATTGATTATGCTATCTGTAATGAAAGAAATCAAACAATATGCATTATGTCTGGAACAACTTCATTGCTACAGGTCTAATAAAATTTTAAATGAGAACATACAAAATCGTTGGACAATGGTGATTAAGTTTGGAATAGAGAATTTCAATTATTGAAAAGGAATGTTCAGGTGAGTACTGAATATATTACAATCTGTTACATTTTAAGCAAAACGGTAGTTGTTAAATGACCATTTAACGCCATAATGGACCAACTAATTGGATATGTATAACTTCAATTAGACAGTATGAGAAATTGTTTGCGTAACTAACAACGGTGTACTTCCAGGTGAAACAAATCGAAATGAAACATGAAATATTCAAATGGTCCAATAATACACGAATAAAATTATGTCCGTTGATTTTGAATCAACAAAATTAAAATGCCGTTTTAAGTAAAACTGAATCGGTAAATTGCTGCGTGTGAAACTGAATTACAATTGATACAAAACCAAAATAATAGAAACAGAATGTTTTATTGTCACTTTTCATCGCGAAAAGAAATGTATTTTGTCCGCATTGTGCAACCCAAACTCAATTTAAGTTAAATTGTAGAATTCCTTTTTCGTAAATATTTGTATTTGATTTGTTTCATTTTGTTTTTTTGCCATACAATTATTCTATTCAGCTGGGGAGTACAAGTTCCATGTTTGTTTGAGGGAATATAAGGTGATTGTTCACTGTGGGGCCTTTTCACTTATCAGATAATAAGTTGCGATTTCAATGCGGCACAGATGGCTATCCTAAAAGTATCTCTAAAGTTTCTTCGTATTTTTTGTGAGTGTTGTTCATTGCCTTTTGCCGTATTCTATGGTCACAAAACAACAAGTAAATCGAGTGAATAGAAACAAACAAAAAAAGTAAACTTACAGAATCCAAGAATGGATCTTTTTTAGATTTCTTTTGATCTTAATCCCTTTTATGGTAATTCAATTATGTGTGAGCTATTTTGATTCATATTTACAAAATAGCAAATTATCCGTTCATTTAAAATACTATAAACTTAGAAGATCATTGAGAATCGTAGTCAATTTAAAGTACCCGTAAAATTTCCCACCTACATTTAAATGATATTAAACAGTTGAATCCATTGTATTAAAATAAAGAAAAAAAAAACGGCTAATTTTTCTATACTTTTGAATATTCGTTTGTATTCAATGAGTATTGCGTTGAAATATTAAAAGAAAATTAAGAAATACATAATGTAATTTCGTTGTTTCTTTATTTATAGTTGGCATTTTAGCACTTGGTGATCAGTGGGTGTGTTTGATATCGGATATAATGGTAAAAAATAACAGAAAATCGAAATAAGATTGAGACAATTTTCGTTTTTGTCAAGATATTTCGGTACAAAATGATAATTTCCATTCTTATCGTAATTTTTAACAAAATGGAAATGTATCATACCGATTAGGTTAATCTAATTTTAAACGGATTACGAGCTACCAGTCAAATGACCATAATGAAGAAATAAAATGATTGCAATTCAATGAATGTCACATAAATTTACTTTAATAATTTTATTTCTTATTTTTTTGTGTTTTGTCTCTTAAACCAAAAAAATAAAGTAAAAAAAAAAATGTTAATCGAAACGAGTTAACCGGCAAGTGGATAAACAGCTTTATTCTATGGCTCATGTTTGATGTCAATTGGGCTGTGGTTGAATTTCTTGAATGAACCAGAATCTTTTTTTTTTTCGTAAAGAAACACATTCAAAGAGATGAAAATCGATTAACACATGGGGGAATGTGTCTTCATGTCGATCGATACATATTTTGTTTCTGTTTTTCCTTTTTTTTTTGATTCTTTAAATATAAAATTTATTAACAGTTAAATTATTAACAGACTATTTGCCATATTGAATGAAAAAAAAAAATAAAAGAGATTATCTCTTAAAATGGTAAAAGACATTTAAATAATTTATGTGAAAATGTCATTTAAGATCATTTCTAATTAACATAAAAGTCATAAATAATTTTCAATGATGCGATAAATTCAACGCAACAATTCTATTTATAATAAATGGTAAAACATAAAGGATTGTCTACACTTACAAGGATAATGAATTTGATGTTGAGAAATGTCCTTGAAATTATAAGGCACAAGTACCTTGCCGAGACAAACATAATGTTAATTACATTTAAATTAAACAACAAAAAAAAATGAAAATCTTTAATTCATTGTTGGTTTTTCGTTCATTTCAAATGAATTGATAATATAAGAATTAACTCAAACTCACTCAGAATGTTCTAAAGAAGAATAATACGAAGAAAACTACTTGAGATCAGTGTTAACTGATAAGAAATATTTTATAATGCCATCGAAGAAATCAGTTTTTTGTTTGTTTGTGGGAGATGAAGAGAGACACGCAAGTCAATAGTTCTTAACCGATGAAATGGTTTTTTTTTTTTGTTTAATTCAATTTTATTCAGAAATCTCATCACCTTTAAAATACACCCGACCAGAAGACAAACTGAATAAGAAAAAAAAATATAAAAATTATTCATTGGGAGAAAACGAGAGAGGATGTATCCTCCAGTATTTGAGAATCATCAATCTCGATGCCATTTATTTAGAATTAATGAGTAAAGATTCCACATAAAAACAAACTTTATTTTTATCTGTTTGATTTGCTTCTGCGTTCAACATATAAGAAAAATTTCAATCTCGTTTTGTCTCATTTTATTCGACACGAAAAACCAAAAGAGAATATCATTGGGTTTTAACTAAAGAGTTCTTTTAATTCAATAAAAAAAAAAAAACAAAAAGGTCTAAGAAATAAAATGCGGTAAATCAATTAATTGGAATAATGTTCATTATGGTGAGGATGGAAATAAAATATATTGGTGACCACAAAAATATCCGTGTGCTTTAATTAATTCCATTGAACAAACAGAAAAGAACTAATATCAACAGATGAATCGATATAAGATGATCGGCTGTTGAGTATTTTAAATGATGTTTCCTTTGAGGGTTTTACTTTGTGTGTGTATCGGTTCTTAAGTTTTTGTTTTTATGAATTACCATACAACATACCAACGAGAAATAAATGCGCGACATTTGAAATAATCGATATGTAAATACCAATCGATTATTATTATGTCTTTGTCATACAATCAATATAAGAATACTCGTAATCAATTCGAAATAACCATTAACAACTGGATGCGGACATCATTTATTTAGAATGGCAAATTTATTTAAATTATCGGTATTCAGTTGTTATTTCGTTTCTTGAATGAACATCATCCGATCATCAATACATTAGGGATTTATAACATTTTGATCGTCAAACATGAAACAGAAAACAGAAATAAAACATAAAATCTTATGTCAACATAAAATGTTGATTCATTCACACATCAAATACAGAGAATAAATCTGTTCTACTAATTAATGCATAAATTTGTGGTAAACATTGATTATCGGATAAGGAATTATCTGAAAACTTTGACTGAATATACCTTATCGATTTCTTGTAGAATATACCGAGACCAAATCAAAGTTACAGTTCTCTACACGTTTTGCATCTTGAATTCTTGACCAGACGAAGAACAACTTTTTGATTCTCATAAAAAAGAAAGAAAATTTTTTTGCTTTTTTTCTTCTTACATGAATGTTTTACCATAACATTTAAGTTAATTTGCATTCGGAATCCTTTTCTTGTATTAATTTAAAACAATTTTGGTTTTATTTCGTTGTTGTTTTCATATTAACACTTAAATATTAATTGATCTCATAAAATTTCATATACCATTGAACAGAACAGCAATTTTTTTTTTCTTTTAAAAAAAATTCATATAAAATTTATTATTACAAGAAATTATAAGCAAGAAATATTTAAAGTTTTTAGAATACAGGTGATGAAATTAATTTTTTTTTTAATGTTTTGTTATGTTGCGTATAAAATCCATGGAAATTAATGTAAATGTATAACACCTTCGTTTAACGTTAAAGAACTTTAAATGAAATAATCTGTGATGCAAGCAAAAAAACAAAAAAGAAAATTAAATGCTTAACCAATCGATTTGAAGTAAGAAATAATGATTTTATGAACTGGCAAAATACTTAAAATGTACCTGAACCAAATGAATATTTGATAATATAACAACACAACAAGAGTTAAAAGAAGAAAATATGTTTTGATGTTTATTAAATCATAAGACTTTGTGTTAACTGAAATCATCGTTGTTGTTGTACTGTTTTGTTTAGTGGCACAACATTTAAAAGTTACATTCAAATGTGGGTACTTATAAAAATTGCACTTGGAATGTTTCATTTCGTTGAGTTAAAGCATTGAATCAAAACATGGTCATGTTGATTTTGATGCAAAAGACAGACATCGTGTCAACAAGGAATCACGGAATAACTCTTAGATTACCATTTCGTTTAGAAAAAAAAAACAGAGAACTGCTAACCATCAATCTCTATTGTATTATGGACCATACATTTAGATAGACAGAGACCAAATGTATTCTATTTTGCCATTACATTTGAAGAAATAATCAGTGCCCGGTTACAATCTGGTTACAACTAAACTTTATGCATTTAGCTTCTTATAGTTGATGATTATGTAGTTCTTTTAAAAAAAACAAAATTTTCAACTGAATGGATACTCAACTGTTGTTAGTTAAAGTTTTATTTGTTTCTTATTGATATCCATGGAAACATCACATCACTCACGATTATGCAGACTGACAATTCATTCCATAACATTTTTTTTTTTGTATTTCTTTGCATATCTCTTTTAGCCCATTATATAAGTATGTAGTCCAATTTCATTTCACTACATTTGTACACGATAAAACGGATTCTATTCGCATTTAAAACTTTGATATCGTTTCCATTTTACAATAACATTAACAGCAAAAGAATAAAAAAAAGAGTATAAAGATCACGAATCGTGATTGAAATACACTTCTATCCCTGCATATATGAGCTCTCAAATGATGTAGTTACAACAACAAAAATGTTTTACTTGTTTTCCATCAGTAAATGAAAAACTTTTCAAGAGTTTCCTTTTCAAAAATTTTCTGTATTAAAAATAGTGATCACCTGGAGATGGACCCAAAATAAAATGAAACAAGAACATAACTGGGAAATTGTACTGGAACGATAAGAGTGGAACTTGAATGTGTAACATGTGGTAACCATATAGACTGATTAACTGTTGTAATTGTAATCCATTTGATTGGTAACTTTTAATTTAAATGAAATGTTACCGATTTTTCATCAAATAACATTCATTGTCGTCTAATTCAATTGCAAAATGATCCATTGATTTAATTTTCCGTTTACAATCTATTGGTGAATTATGTTTGATTTCATGTAGTCCTATCATCGTTCAGTTTGTTTTATTTTTGCTCTGTATTACGAGTACATAATCTTTGAATGTCGATGATGGTTTGTTTATTTTGTTTTTTAGTTTCCTTTAGCAATTGATCTCTGATAAAACACGACTATAAAACGACAAGAGTTAAACAGGAACAGTAAAATTGGCATTTTCCATTTAATTAATGAAACACAATTGAATCATGTTGGTTGTGTTTTCATTAAAATAAGAAACTATTTAAGAAAATACGTTTTTATTTCAAGTAAAGTTAACGTTTTTTTTTTGGTTTGCCAATTACCAAATCTGGTTTATGTTCAATGTTAAATGGTTACACGATAAATGTTGTGATTAGAGTTCTCGTTGATCATTAAATTGGTATTTTCGGTTTTGTTACTTATTCTGGATAATGTCTCCTTTTGGATGAATATTTCCATTTAGTTTAAATGTATCAGAATAAGATTATGTTTGATGCATAATTAAACTTAACATTCCGTTAGTTGAGTGACCTGAAATGATTTTATTGTTTTAATTGTTCGTTGAATGTAAACTTTTAATCGAAATTTGTTTCTTTTTTATTTCATTTTAATTAATATTTTCGGCTGAAGGGAATCTTATTGGAATAAGTGTAATTTCATTATCCTCTTATTTGTACAGGTGAATGGTAACACTCAATTAAGATCATAATTTTTGTTTTAATGCGAAATGAATGAATTTAATCAATAGCTTAATTTGGTAATACTGTCGTGCACAAATAAGCTGATTAGCCAAATAAAAAAATGAAAATAAACTTTTTAGTATGAAAACATTGAACCGAAAATGCTCAATTTGAGTTGAACTCAACCCACAACAAATTTTTTTTTTTTTTTTTTTTTTTGGTCAATTGACAATCATGGGAACTGAATTACACTTTGTGAATTTATTATATGATGATTGGAAGGCCCACCTGACTGATTGTTGTCTTACCCGAATTAAAATTTTCTGCTCAATTTAATCGTCTAAGCTTAAATCACAATAAAAAAGAATGAATCAGAAGATTTAAATTAACTGCCAAACAGCATTAGGAAATGTCAGTTATGATTTTATGGTTGCGGTAAATGGACTTGAATAAGAATCAACTGCAAACCCTTTATATAATGATTTTCCCAAAGGATTTTATTACTCAATTCATTTATTGCGTGACGGTTAAGTAGTTTTCTTTTTATTATTAACGTTTTCTTTAACTGATTAAAATTCATCTTAATTAACTATATGCTGAAATGTACTTTAATTTTTATGGTTCTAACCAAGTGGAAACATGTTTACACCGACAATATTTATTGTTTTAAATAAATTTTCACTGTTCATGACTGATGTTTGCACCTCTTTAATATACAATTAACCTAATGATTATAAAACAAAAAAAAAAAACAACAACAACATTATGGTTAATAAAAAGGAATTTAATTTAAAGAAAAAGGTGAAATTTTATGCTCAAATTTAATTTACTTAAGTGAGAGATATTTAACGTTTTCTTGTTCGTAATCCGTTTGATGAAATAAATGAATGGTATATCAATTAAATATTATTTATTATCGAATTTCACATTTTTTATGATAGTCAATTCTATTGGTTAGATAGTTCTACTTGTATTCGTAAAACGTAAAAGACGGTGTAATATTAATTTAATGCAAAAAACAACCTGTGTAATGTATTTGGTGTGAAAATTTTGTTTTATTTTATCGATTTACCTTTATAACTTTATTTAACTACCCCAAAAGCAACGGTGATTGTGATTGAACTAAATGAGTTATAGTCTATAATGAAATTAAAATCAGTTTAGTTTTAATATTGATATATGGTTTGGTGAAAAAAAAACTAAACTATTAAATCTAATGAATTCATATAATTTAGATAAACATGAATCGATCATTGCTATTCAAATATGAAACCACATAAATTTATGTAATCAGTATTTTATCAATTGTAAAAGTGAAATATCTATATCGATCTACCATTTCTAATTGATCTCGTTTCAACGTGTTGTAGAAAGGCATTAATAAAAGGCGGTGTTCAGTTTAAATGATATTAAAGTTTTAACTTCAGTGATACATGTTATACATAATTTATGAATAATTTGTTATTACGATATTCTATCATTCGTTTCGTTATAGTTTAATGTTATAGTGGTGAATTAAGTTGAGTTCAATAACTATGATTTTATTATTTAAATTTACAATTATTTATCTATTGGTAAATGACATTAACACATTATGGCAATAATAAACTATAGCAAACACTTTGTTTCTATTTCACATTGATATGCCAATGGACAAGTCAATCTAATTAACTGTTCTCGATATGGTGAATTTATTAAGAGATAAAATTAATTTTTTTTATTTAAGAATGAAGAAACATAGAAATCATGTTAAACGTTTGATACCAACATATTCTTATGACTATTAAATGCAATCAATTTGACTTTAATAATCTGGTTACACCAAAAGAGAATCCAGTTTCCCGTTCAACAGTTATTATGAATCAAAATGCAAAGGAATCAGTGAGTTTCTTTATTAAATAAATTCATTTCATTCATTCGCACTTTAATGTCCGATGGGAAGCAACCGAAAAGAAACTTGAAATAAATTAAATATGATAAAAATCATGGTCATTCAAATGGTTTTTGGTTTATAATGTTGGCGCATTTGTTTTACCGCACGTATTTATAATCACCGAATGATGAGAAAATCTATGGAATTGTTTCTCAATCTTTTAATGGTATAAGAGACAATCGAAACCCATTATTCACACAGAACATATTGGTTGTTTCGTAAAGAATTATTGGTGCTGTATGGTGTAAAAAATGACCCAAAAGTATTTGGTATTGGAAGCTTTAAACTAAAATTATTTAAATTAGATGGTCAATTATAGGTCTTTGGGTTTTGTCATCCCTATCATCTTCCACCGAAATATAAAACTGATCAGTTCAACCAAATAAGTGAATAAAAAATCCGAAGACACATTCAATAAATTGGAATGCCCTAATGAGCAGAAAACTAAGAGATTTTTTGAAAACATAAAGAATTCGAATAAAAGAATCGAATTGAACCAATTTAATCAACCGTGTAACGTCAAGGTGATGTAATGCGCTTTTATTGAAACGATCAATTGAATGAGACGACAAGGATAAAAAACCAAAATTATTTGATCGACAAGAAAATAACGCCACAAGATTTTATTATAAAGAAAATAATAAGAAATTCCTTATTTTTAACTGTTTTCCCAATGTATCATTATTGATGGTTTATCATTATAGTAATTTGTATATGTTGTATCATAATTTGATCATTGTTGATGTTGCTAATGATCGTAGTTTTGATTGCTTCCACTAAAATTCGTTATAAACCAACCAAATCATAATGAGCTATAAAAATAACACAAAAAAAAACATAATCAAAAGAATAAAACTCATTGAATTATGAATTATGCTTACGACTAATTGAATATAGAAAACTTCCTCATAGAAATTAATAGATTCAGTGCATTGAATCAACTCAACAGCCAACTACCTCTTCCTTTAAAGTGAATGGATGAACATTGAATTCACTTAACCGGGTGATAAATTCCATTGTATTTTTTTTTGTACTCGCGATGAACTGAAGAACCTTTAAAGGTGTGCACATTTTCATTGAATCCAATAACTACTAGACAAAAGGATCAAACAATTATTAAAACACAACGAAGATTATCATTCAATTGTTTTGATTTATGTGAATGAATATAAATAATAATTGGGTATAAAGAATAACATAACTTTCAAGTGATATTAAAAAAGCATTTGTATCATTTTAATGTTTTGTTGTTGTTGTTGTTGTTGTTATTTTACCATAAACATAAGAAAATGTTAATTCTACCAATCGATTGTTATTTTAAACACAAATCATTTTGGACAATTTCAATGTAACAAAAAGTTCACTTCCAGTTGGGTGTTCAACAGCATTAAACTCTATTGATCATATAAACAACTATAAACTGATTTATCTATGATGTATAATCTAATGTAACTGCATAAAACAATATCATTGAAAGGATTTTAAGTTGTATAGTTAATCCATATCAGATCAGCCACTCTTACCAAATTGCATCACACACAGATATGGATTTGTTATTTCATTTTATAATAAGATTCTTAATCCCAATATTGATAATATAAATCGATTACGAATAGAAATAAACAAATCTGTAAATTATTCACTATCAAAATGCAGTTGGAATTGTATTCAATTGAGATAAAACAGTGCAGGGGGAAAATGTATGAACACAAATGGGGAGAAGTTCACAATGGAAAAGATTTCAGTTGAATTTCTTATAGTTTTTCAATATGGGAAAAACGGTTTTTCATTTTTTAAAGTGCAGAAAGATGTATTTGTTACCAACCGTATTTGGTACCGCTAAAACATAATTCACTGGCAATGGGCAACAATTGGTTGATTCAATACTTCAATTTTTCTCGTTTTGGTATTACCATTGAATGTTTAACGTTTTGGATAACCACCTTTGATGGTGACCATACAAACACCCGGTGAACAGTTTGTTAATTCGTGTTAAAGAATTTCACAAATGTGTATTAAGTGACGAATATTCCTGTGAAATTTGCCAGCTAATGATGATACATTTGGTTTGTAATGGCCATATAATTATCTGGATCGCACTTAGTCAACAATGAATATTCAATGTTTATTGTTGGTTATGGTAGTTAACAGTTACACCAGCAGCACTGAAGTGAAAAGTCCATTGAATATACTTCATATCAATTATGAAAATCAGTTTTCTCTATTCCTTTAAATTCATAGTGCACCATATTGAGTGGGGATTTATTATTTTTTGGTTCATTGTAAATTAGCGTGCAATCATGCTATATTCAATTATAAATATACATCCATACATATTCTAGTGTTCTTCTTTGGCGTTACATTTAAATTACTAATTAACATTCAATGGAAATCGATTTTTCTTTGATCGATCTTCACGAGTAACGAGTCTTTGACTAATCCAACGGAATCATAGAATTTTTAAATTTCATTAAGGAATTCTTAACTCATTTTAGTTGCTCTGTTTCTACTGTTTTGTGTTTTTGCTAGTAAATTTTTAATTAATTACAATCTTGATTATGAACACGAAACTTGGTATAACGGTATGCTATTTAAATCCTTATTGATGCCGTATCATTACCGTTGAGAATCTAAATTAAGTGGTATTAAGATTTCCTTTGATAAATACAAATCAAAGTTTACACGCAACCAAAGAATACAAATTTTGATTAGTGGTTTCTTATATAAAATGTGAGATTTGTCAGCCAAAGGATTGTAAATCAATTTATTTAACTTCAATTAGTCAAAGTCGTCATTGAAGTGAGGTTAACAATTAATAAGACCTTTACAATCGTCATTCTATGGCAAATTTATTTTCTGTTTTAAGTTCCATTCAAATGTATTGGTCAGATATTCTACAGAGTTTTATATTTTATACGGATCACGACTCTTGGTGCTGGCTAATTTCTTTGGCACAGCTGACGAGGAAACAGTTAAAGATTTTTTTATACGATGGACCATACAAATAGGCTCCCAATGTTTGTTGTCTATTTGGCACATCTGACTAATAGGCATTGCACTCAAAACTCATTGAAATATAATTCAATTCGTTAGAAGAGTTATAATATTTGCTGTAATTTTATTAGTTCTTATTCGAATAGTACATAAAAAATGTAAAACATAAAACCTATTTGTAGGTTTTAGGATAAACGAAGTTATTATGTATTTATAATAATAACATGATGTTATTAAATTTAATTAAAAATCGTGATTTAATTTCCATGATTTCTGATTTATGGTTGAATGAAAATTCAAAAGATATAACTTTGTTTCTTATTAATAAACAGTATTAAATACAAAAGAGTACCTGAAAATTAAAAAGTAAAATATAGAAACAAAAACAATCATTCATCAGAATTTAAACGGTTTTTGAAGCACATTTCTTTCGGATGGTAAAAGAGGGGAACTTAATTGTTTAGCGAATTGATTAAAAAGTAAAAAGGAATTCCAAACTAATAATCCAATTGCTTGTGTACAATTGTACCCAAAAGATTGATTGGAAAAACGATCTTAAAACACGTAAAGTGCCAAGTTTTCAATTTTTTTAGTCGTTTCAGTTGGAAACTAAAAAATAAAACGTAATGAAGAGAAATACCTTTGGTAAAAAAAAAAATAAACTTATGGATTTCGGTAATCATATGATGCTTTTAAATCGAACAGTATTCAATGTTTATATTGACATTTTACTGACAAATATTTGATCAAATTGTTTAACTTCAGTTATAAAGAAGAAATATTAAAATCCACCCAAATAAAAAATCACACATGAATTAAAAATCTAAAATGTTGCGGCATCGATTAACCTGAGAAGGTATTAAACCACATAATATAAGCCATTCCATATATTAAATGTTGAAAAATTAAATGTATAATCAAATATAGTTAAATAAGTGGTAATTTCATCAACTGTATTATACTCACACATTACATTTATTCACTGTTCACGCCATTTAGACGCGTACGTGGGGATATTAAAATTTTGTTTTTTTTTTCTTTTGAAAATGCAAACAGAATAAGATAGAAAATTCATAAAAAAGAATAGTTTTTTTTTTTCATCATAAAATTTCGACTTTAATTAATGAACAAACGTTCAATATTTTAAGAGACATTTCAATTAGTTTTTCATTTCGATGGCGCATTCATCATAGATTTTTCCATTTGAGTGTTTCATTAAATGTCATTAAAATTGTGGAGCTCTCACCAAATGCATACACCATTACTTTATTTAATAAAATAAAAATAAAACGAAAAACAGAGTACACATAATCTAAATACCAGTGCCACTAATGGTTAATCTTAAGTAAAGCATATAACAACATTATTTTGTCATTGCCCATTAAGACAGTTCAATACTATGGTGACGAGTAATTGACACCACCTCTTGAAAACTATTGCTCTAATGGATTTCGCTGTCACACATTTATGGCCAATGTAAATATTTAACACCACAAATTGTTGATATTTAATGCGAATATTAAAACAAAAAACCATCAAATCTGATTGGATGAAAATCAATTTTTTTCTATACAAATAACAAGCTAGAGGTTCATTCAAGGTGTCACCAATGAAAGCTGTTCATTTCAGATGAATTCGTACAGTCAATCAGTTTCTCAATGTTTAATATGATCCATGAAATGTATCACAGAAAAGTGATATCGAAACTATGAAAAGGAAAATATGAAAATAATTGAATCAGATTGAAGGGAAAAACTAAAATAAACTCAACAGAGTAAAGTAAAAAACATTAACAAATGATTCGTTTATAAATTATGTTGCTCATAATGTTTTAACGTAAAGGTGAAAATAAAATGTTTAATAACTCAATTTAGCAAAAAAAAAAAACCGTTGAATTGTAACAGAAAACATATTCAATTTATTTATAACATAAAGGCGCAACATGATAAAAGTATGTAATCGCAAGTAAACAAAATGTGAATATAATATTGGAGATAGAAAACAAAAAAGAGCTTAACTTACATTCAACCAAATGAAACAAAAAGAAAAACATCTTATGATGTTACTCATTAGAATTGTTACTGTGTTATTCACTCTATTACAATTTTTATAAATAAAAAGAATAAACGTTGTAATATTTAAATTAAAATATAAAATAATACGCGATGCAAAGTAAAAAGTTAATTCTATCTTTTTTCGTCGGTTATTACTCATTTAACAGTCGGTCTGTTACTATCAATGTAACGAGAAAAACTAAAACATAAAATACGTGATTGTGTTGTAAAAAGCATTTTAAAAATGGTATGGTTTAAAGGAAATTATCAGTTTCTTGTTAAAGTCAACGAAAATTGTATAATTGTTCGTACAATATTTTTTTTTAACCAAAAGGGATGAAAATGACTAACAGAAGACTTGAAAGAGAAGGAGAAGAGTTATTCCAGAAATTAATACGGTGGTCAATCGATTCATTTTTTTTTTTATGAAACAAAAAGATAAAAAAAACTAATTCATATAATTGAGGAAGTTAAACACCGTCTTAAAGATCTCTGTTGTTTCACTAACTTCTAGTCCTGTTCACATGATTCTGTTTTATTTCACATTTTTCAAATAAGAAATTGCCAGTGGGAAACTTATTGAGGTGCTAACGGCAAACTTAGTGTGTTATCTTGTCTACTCTTCATTCGAATGGAATGCTTTCGTTTATTTATATTTTGTTTTTGTTTTTTTTTTTGTGTTACTGTAATGCAAAATTTTCCTTTTCTTTTATGCTTATGAGAAATTTAACGATTTGTTGTAATTTCTTGTTCATCTATATTTTCTCTAATAACCAATCAATGGAATTGAGTACTTTGTAATCGGTTTTTTTTTTATTGAACCACAACTAATAACAAATTCATTGAATGTTACAGTGAATGAACACAAAGTCTTAATTTAATTAACATATGATGAGGGAAATTTTTATTTTTTGTTAAAATTGTGACTGTATGCCACCCAAGCGATATTCTATACAAATGGTACAGGTAAAACATTTAACGATAACTTAATTGTTTGTACTTGTTATTCTGCTGTTACTGAACATCTCTTTGGTTTTTGCTATTGATTAATTTAAATAAAATCAATTTAACTTGTTTATCAATTTTGTTTTTAAAAAATGTCGTGCATTTAATAGACACACACTTATAAAAAGAAAATGTAAATTTTTTAATGCAAAAACTATCGGCATTCTTCATTTTAGTTATCGAAATTAACAAAGAATTTGATGAAAGAAATACTTTGGGACTTTTTACAATGAATTTTATTTAATAAATATTGAACTTAAGGGAATATTATTGAGACAGTAAAATTGTATACCAATTTGAAATGCAAAAAGAAATAAAAAATAGAAAAAAAAAAACAAATTATTTATATTTGATGTAATTTATGTCTTCATGAAGCCAAAAATGTTTTAATGTTTCATTTGGATCGTTAACTTAAATATTTATGGGTTGGTACATTGTTATATGTATATGCTGTCTAACAATTAGAAATAAAATTGGTATACTAACTTAAAATAAAACATAACCAGAGTAGAGAGTTAACAGCAACAACAACCCATAAACAAGATCACTGTTAAGTTATTCTACCAATGAGTTATTATACATAGTCGATGTGCAATTGAAGGCAAGTAATACGGTATGCAGTTCAATTACACGTTACAAGTAATCTATTGCTTCAGTTTGAGTTTTTTTTTTCCTTTAACTATTTGTTATTTTCGTTCACTAAAGTTTCCCAACTCTGTAGAAATCTTAAGTCAAATTACTTTAGTGTTGAATTGATTGGCTTATGGGTGATTAAATTGTGTATACCAATAGGTTTTTTGTGGTTTCCGATTATTTTGTTTTGCCATCTTAAATTATAATAATTCTGTATGGAGACCTCATTAATAATTGCTCTGTTGTTATTAATAACTGAATAGAATTTGGGAAGTGTCTAACAGTTGAAATTCATTTGTTTTTATTTTTAATTTTCCAATAAAATTCTCACGCTATTGAATTGCATAAACCACATTGGATATTTGAAAAGGATGGATTAAAATGTTCAGTAGTTGGTAATACAAAATCATTATATAAAATATAAGAAATAGTACGAAGAAAATTAAAATAGTTTTGATCATGTTGATTGCTTATTCATCTAATCATAAAAAATTGAATTGCATACCAAAACCGATATGCAATTATCCGTTTGATTATTATGAAAAGTTGAGTGTGAAAACTGATGAAAAGGGAATGTTACCAATGAACGATTTAAAGAGTAGAAAAAAACAATGTAATTATCGTTTGATTTCTAATAGTAATACATCATGTAATTAGATAGATCTCATGTGAATAATACGATAAATCTCACTGAGATAAAACAAAGAAAGAAAATAAGAAAAAAAAAATTGGAAAATCAAATCACTAATAACATAACGATTGATGAGATGTGATGGTATACATAAAACCATAACGACATTAAGAAGTGTACTTTTAATCAAAAATTGCAATACGATTGAGTGCTATGAATGTCGTCAAATAAAATGTTATATTTATTGTTTTAAATATACGCGAAAACACCGACAAAGTATAGAAGAAAATGCCGCCAATCGGCATCAATTACAATCAAGGAATCAGAGAAAACTGATCCCCAATTCCCTGTGATCTATAACAAGTAATCAATTGGTGTGTTATACCCATTACCACTGTAAACGTATAAATTCAAACGATTGGTAATAGCTAAGATGAAAAAAAGTCTTATATAATTATTATTACGTCGTGTTTACCTTCAATTCAGGTGAGTGATCAAAATTAAAGATGTTAGTTGTCTTCTGTTTTATCGAAATGTAAAAATCATTATTACATATGGACACAATCAAAGGAATTTTATTTCTTTTAATACAAAACTAATGAAAATTTCACCACGATTATAACATTTGCAATCAACGAAATCAATAAGAAAATTGTAAAAGTTTGTTTGTTTTTTTTTGTTATTGAATTTTGTTCTGTTCAATATTGAGAGAATGTTGTATGACATCGTAGTCTATCCATCTATAAAGTGCCCATTGTAAAGGTAATAATCTTACATCTTTGTCAATTCAATTGTCGTGATCGAGTGAAAGATGACGATGACGATGACGATGATTATCCTCCACATCATCTGTTATAAAATAAGAACACAACACAAGTTACTCTGTATAAAGAGGCCCATTACTGGTGATGGACGATTAGTATGAAATGTCGTGCTGATCGTATTAAATCTCAACACCAATTCACCATCAATAACAATAAATTTTGATTTGATCGATACGAATTGGTATCATCCAATATATTTCAATTCGATATTGTTTTCTTTTTAGTTAAATTTTATCTATTTGTAACATTGAAAATGATGCAAAACCAAGTAAATCAACTCTGTATAATAATAACGATTGAATTATTAAAATTACATGATTATTTACTCAAGACTATCTTATGGTTGGCTCTGTTACCAACCAAAAACATAATTGATGTACAAGATTTATGATCACAATTATCTAGTAAGTCAATTGAGTTGAGGTACACAAGATTCTTATGCGTTTTACAATACATAAAATAGATAGCAACAATTTAACGTGAATTAAATTCAAAACTGTGTTTCTTATAAATTACAAGTGTTTGTGCATTCATTGGAGCCACAAACAGATAATTTAATTGGAATATAGTGGATATTTGCACTTAAATAAAAATGAAAATCCAAAGAAACATTTAGATGAACACACACTTAAAGTTATTGGTATTCCATTACACTGTACAGTATCAATTAGATGAATAATTACTCGATTAGTTCCATGGAATGTTTCCCTTAAAAAAAGAAAATAATAAAAAATGTTTCTATTTCATTTTAAGCCCCATCAGTTTCAATACCGAATATTCATACATTGATTGGTTTTTATTTATTTTTTATATTCGTTTCACTTAAAACTATTTAATTGAGTGTAAGCCAGAGAGAAATGAAGCAAAAGAAAAGAAAAAAAAGATGAGAAATTTCAGTGAAGTCATACAGAAACAATTCACGTAATGATCACTTTAATGAAAATTTATCATTAATTAAAAGCAAAACATTTTCTCATCCGGCAAGTTTTATTTCACTTCATTATTCCTTTAATTCGTTCATTACGATCATTTTCATTTAATTTGGCCAAACCTCAAATGGTTTTTGTAACTGCATTTAGGGTAGTTAGGAATCAGTTTTAAATTTAACCAAAGAAAATAAAAAAAGTTGCTTGAATATTATTACGGGAAAAATCTAATTCATGTCGATCGGACATTAATGATGTATACATTTTGGTGTGTTAACAATATGTTTTGTTGTTGTACCATTTAATAAGTTCATATAATCATTTAACAAGATGCGACCATTAATTTTCAAATAAAATGTGTATATCTGCCACTGTTATTTAAGTACGAAAGGTATGCAAGACCCACCGTTTTGTTCATTATTTATTTTCTTACTTAATTTAACCGACAAATTTTAATTGAGAACCAGTTTAATGTAACAATACCATAAAATGTGACAACACAACACCATCATTCAATGGCCACATATGGAATTTTTGGTTTTTTTTTTTGTTTGTTTAACATTAAAACTAGAGCTTTATCGAAAACTCTTTTACCTTTAGTCAATTGGTGTGTAACTGAGAAGCATACGCAATTATTCTAAATATTGGAGTGTGGAATTTTAATTGTAGTAAAAGCAAAAAAAAAAAAAACACAAACTAAACATATAAAGACAACAGGCAAAATTGAGTCGCCAAGATAAGATGGAAAAAAAGCTCCAGAGTGAAAAAAACTATATGGCCAAAAGAGTATCAACATCATCACCAAACAGTAGTGTTTTATCATTATCAATTGATGAATGTGTCTCGCTTCAATTTATATTTTCCAAACTGATTCACGTACAGAGATGGTCAATACCATATTCAGGATGCGTTTGACTGTTATTGGCAGCAATCAAAATATATAAAACTTGTGTATAGCAGAAATTTAATAATACAAAAGTGAATTAATACTAAAGATTGAAATGGATCACACGATGCTTAAATCAAATTAAACTTCATCAAATGTATTGTAACTCATTGACTGACACACCACTAGTTATACGTTTATGCCACACTGTATACCAAACAAATGTACTTAATACCGTTCACTGATTGTTCGAGATGAAATTAAATGAATGTGCACACCAAGTAGAATATAAAAAAAAAAGAAAAGAAATGGTAAATCGATCAGCGCCATAACAAGTTAAATGAAAGAGAGAGAGGAGTTAATCAGATACCACAATTATTATAATAATTGAATGAAGTTAAAGAAATTTATGTGATTTACTGATTCACAACATAAATAAAAGACATTATAAGGTAGAAAGGAACGAAGAAGAAATCAATACAAAAAAAAAAGAGTCAAGCAATTGAACAAAACCGATCAAGTACGGATTGGCGCACTTGATCATTAACGATTATAACGTGTCTTGTAGACCGCACCATTTACAAACAAGGTGTAATCATATTGATCAATCAATCAATCTATCACCGTCTTGGCTGCGAATTTTTTTTTTTCTTTACTTGTGATTTACTATTCTTATTTTATATCGTTCAACATTGTGTTATGGTGCTGTTTGATCTTTTTTATAATTTACCAACATTGTTGATTTCATGAGAATTAACAGATTTACATGATATTTTCATTAATTAATAGTCAAATGGAAATCGTGAAGGTGATCAAGGAGTTACTATTTAAAGGAATTTATCAACAATCACGTTCAGTTATTTCGATGGAGATCATAACGATCAAGTGTCATAAAGCGAATTATGCATTTCAATTAAAACTACAGTGAAATGTTCTTAATCCTTTTGGGGGTAATAGAGTACACGTTGGATCGTATGTAATGAATAGAAAATTATAAAATAAAAAATTGAAAAATAAAGTAATGAAACTGGTGTGCCAATAATGCATTCTATGCGCATCCAAATCAATTCTATTTGGCGGCATATACTTAAAGATCTTTCGTTTGGTTTAAAGATTAATCTTCTTCTATTGCCCAACGATTGAATTATTTGTGATTCTTTTATTTTTATAACTAATTTAACATTCGAATCAGAACTCTGTGAAGAAGATGTGCAATTTTCATCCTCACAAAGTTGCTGAAATGAGGAAAAAAAAACATTTTTTTTTTGTACGTATGATAATCTTGTGTAATAAACAAATTGAAACAAATCTGATTGTAATCTACGAATTATTTGTTTGAAACCAAAACTAAATAGAATGTGTAACTGCCAACATCATAAAGAAGGAATGGATGAATCTTAGAAATTACGACACGCTCTATCCTCTACAGTTCTTTCCTTATGTTCTATGATTCACAAAATACCAAAGAATTATAGAATTAAATATCATCCATTGCATTGTAATCAATTGGTTGTTGAATTGCCACTGCATTCTAACGAATATTAACGGACACACAAGAATATTTATTCGTTTGCATTCAAATACTTAAAAATTTAAATATTTCGATTTATTTAAAATGCTTGTATGGAATCTTGTCGTATGCAGATTCAGTTAAAGTATAAAATAAAATTTATTTCCCCAATAAATTACATATAACTTTGTATTCGTCCATTGATATTCAACTCCAATAGATTGTAAAAGATACCAGATAGAAATCACATGAACAAATCAAAATGATTTCATTGCAAGGTAATTGAAGAAAGAATTTACCTATCGATTGGTTGTTCTATTTTTTTTATTCCATTGATTTTTATGTAATTGGAATGGCTAATTGACTGAAACTTTATGACTTCATTTAAACTGAAAAAGAAAACTAACTAAGAATCTTATAACAAAAAAAAAACTGATCGTTGATTAAAGATCACTTTAGGTTTATGGGTTGTACTCTGTTGATTAGACCAACACAATGAATTTTTGATCAGAAGGATAGTTCAAGAAAAGGAGTAGATCAATCGATACGTAATGTATAAAGTGCCAATTAATATCAGAAGTTCTGAGTCATCTAGATCTTATTATCTTAAGAATAAATCAGTTAATTATTTGAAGCCGCATAATTGAATTTAATATTGATGTATACATAAGACATGGGAACATTAGAAATGAATGAGTTACCAGTGATAGAATCGATACCATTAGTCAAATGGTTTTAACACGAACCAAATCAAAATCGACATACCGATCAGTTATTTCTATTGTTTTCTATTAAATGTGTACGTGAAAATGATACGTCAATCAATTAAATGGATCCATGGAACATAAATATAAAGGTGAAACAGTGAGATGATCATATTTTATTACGATCACTAAGTCCAGAAAAGCCAAATAAAATGGGCCACAAAGTGAAACACTAAGAACAAATTCAATTGATTTGATTAACGATTTTTACTCGCTCAGATTTCAATACGGTTACGGTGATTGAAATCAAGGGATTTTAAATTATTCCCTTTTTTATTCCTCTACCAATGAATTGAATTTAAGACAGTTGAGTTGCATATTGAAACAGTTGCTTACCTGATAATTTATAATGAACCAAACCACCATTGAATGATCACAACTTTGTGTTAATAAAAACTAAAAAAAAATGGGTAAACATGGACAAGCGACAAGAAGATCGATTGTAACAAATAAATGAACTTGATATAAAGTAGCTGATGATACATTTGATATAAAAATCATAATGATTCGTAACATTGTTGTCAACTTCAGTGGTCTTGTTATTCCAATTTTCTTTTCTTTTCTTTTTTTTTTGAACATAGTCCAAGTGCAATCAATAAAGTATAAAATGTAATACCTTTACATTGAATAAATTGTTTTGTTTTTAAAGAGAATCAACAACAGAAGATAGAAAAACATTAAGTATACATGTTTTCTTATGTGATGACTTCCTCCTCCACATCATTCATGTTTCTGTATCTTTTTTATTTATATAATCACTGTTTTTGGTTACCAATTTTCATATAATATTCTATTGAACAATTTTCATTTTGATATTTCAAGTTATTTAAATCTTTTCTTTATTAACTGGTTTGTGATTTTATATCTGTTTTATTCCTTAAAGAAATATCAAATTGAAATAGAAAAGCAGTAAAAAAAAAGAATAAAACAGAACGAATATGATGATACTGAAGTAACAATAACAAAAATTGAATATTATATCTATGAACAAATCGTGAGAATCAATAACATTCAATATATGCAATACAGTGTGTTACAATGAAAACATATAGACCTATGAAACACTAATGCATTATGCATAAAATATCAATTGGTTGGTGTTTCCATTGATGTTCATTCTTATTTTCATTTACTCCATATATTTATGGGTTGACAATTGATATTAATGGAGGAGGGAGCAATATACACCAACAACTGGATGTAGTCAGTTATTGTCTGGTGGACCAACTATATACTCTTGGCTGATCAGGAAGTTCATCCTAAGGCTTTTTATTATTATTTTGTTTCTCAATAAATGAGAAATATAAAATACCAATAACGGATTCAATAATAAATTAACATATTCACTATGTATCTAGCTTGTCCACCCCCAGTTTTCTATTCCATTATTGATATACTCAGTTTCTGGCTCCATAATATGAAACCAATCGATGTGATTAGTATTCCAATCACATGCAACAAAATACCAATCAATCGCCATATGCCAATTGACAATTGTCGAATAGCAACAACAACCAAAAAATGACTAATAAATATATCAAAATGAGATTTTAATTACATAAAATCGTGAATAAGAGATCTCTCTCTCTCGATCTCCATCTTTTTCTATTTCTTATTGACAATACCAAAACTGTTTGCAATCAGATCAATTTAAACAACGATGAGGGGACATTTTTATTTTAACATACAATCATTGTCATAAGATAAACAACCAAGATTACTATGAACTTAAATATTTTATTATTTTCTTTTGAATGCTGTGGAAAAATCCTTTTACAGTTGGCTTTAATGATACGTATGTAGACCAATGAAATTGTTAAAGAGACAATAACAAAATCTTATCAAATTACTTAATCCGTATCAATTTATGTAAAACATAAGAAAATATCAATTCAAAATAGCAACTGTTTTATGTCATGTCGTTAATTTTAAAATTGTGTTCAATTGAAGAAAACATTTTTATTTTCTGGCTAAAAATTGATCTTTTTTTTTTTTAGTTTTTCTTATTTATTTTGTTTTCTATTAATGGCTAAATGATTTTCATTATGAATGTAATATAGAACATATACAAAATGGTTTTTATTATTTTTTTTTTTTCATTCATTAAAAGACTTTTGTTACATAAATTCCATTTGATATCCAGTTGATTAACGTAAATGAAACGAATACAGTGAAAACTTTAATTCTTTTAATGATCTTATTTCGCATGTTTGTCGATTTTAATATTACACACATTTGATACTTATAAAAGTGAATAGGAAATAACGATTGAAATATTTATATCATCCTCATTGGTACATGTCAATCGTGCTTATATCAAATACGATACAATATTTCTTATTATTTTAAAATTTAAAGATTTCAACTGATTGATAAACCATTTCTGTTTTTATCAAGATTCTAGTTTCCGGTTGAGGATTATCATTTGTTGATTTGTTTGTGTACATTTTGTTATTACTTTTTCCACTACAGAATTAGTATAAGGGAAAACTTAACAATTCAGTTCTAGTGCAGATTTTAATGTTCTCCTGTTTTAATATTCGGATAACTTGTTTGTTTATTGGGTGACGGTATAAAATCTTAATCTTATTAAATAGAAAATTCCGTTGTAAATGCAAATTTTATCTATTTTCTATTAAAATAATATTTAAAAATAATACTTCACCTCATAAATAATATTTTTAGTGTGATAGTCATGAAAATGCAAATTATCTAAGGTAATGCATCATAATCATTTGGCCCTGTGAATCATATTTATTCATTTTAGATGATTTTCATCGTTTCAGTTTGGAAAAAAAAACAAACGAACAACAGTGTCAAACGATTTACGAGCATTATCACTCGGTTTATCGTTAGAGTACTGGGATCAATAACTAATACATTCGATTTATTATAATGAATTTCAATGAGATTAACAAATCTTATAAGATTATTTTGTAATGCAAAATGATATTATCATAATTTTCTCTTATTCATTTTATCATGGATAACCGTATAGTATTGGTTCATGCACCACAGGTATACTAATCTAGTGAGATGGTATTATTATGATATAAAGTGTTTCTCTTGCGCTTCATATTTGCCATTACTGTTGAATTAAAATAATAAGAATTTTCTGTAGTTTTTCTTTAATTCAAATGCTCTGTTGGTATCGTCACACTATGGGGGCCTATTTTTGATTTTTTTTTCGTTTATTATTCTTTTCGATTAGATTTTTCTATTGTCCCGTTTAGTTTTCTTCATTCAATATAGTGATTTGGTTGAATGCGTATAAATAAACGATAGCATTTTAGTGAAATTTAGCTATACCATTAGTAATATTAACACTTCCTCGTGACTATAAATTTCTTTATCGATATGGTTTTTCATATTCTAATAAATTTTGATTCCTGGTTGATTTATCTAAATGATATGGACATTTCAAAAGAATTATCATATTTATGATCAACTGAAACCAATTGCTATAAATTATCGTATTCACCTGTAAATTGATTGAGATTTTAAGGTATTATAGTTATCCTATAATAGATATTCTTCGGTTTTACCGATTATTTTATGTACACGATTGGTAATTTGTTTTTGTCGTTGAATGTAATGAAAAAAACGATATATTGTTCATATGGTGCATGTCTTCACTAACGGAAATATGGACACCCTGTACTGCATCCGATTTTTTCGATTTAGGTTCGTTAGCTTATTTTAAAATAATCGTTAGGTAATCATTTCAGGAAGCTCATATAGAATTATATTTATAAACTTTCGTGTTGGTATGAACTTCACGCTTCATTATTAGTTTCAAATTACAAGTGCTTTTATTTTACAAACATTCTTGCTTAAATTCTAGTCCATACTTACACAAGGTTTGCAATGAACCACTATTCCATTGGCTAGATGAACGATCTGATTTAATTACTAACAAATTTAATCGAATTAACACAAACACTGCATAGGGCACTCCAATATTTAAGATAATTTAAAGAATTTTAGTTTAAGATCAAAATCTTAATGATTTGTTTAAGAAAGTTTTTTTATTTGTAATCATTTAAATATAAATAGTGGGGAAATAAAACTGATAAAAACAAACGAATCTTTGCTACACAAATGTTATGACTAAATATTTTAACAATAAATTGTGATTATTAATTTTATTTAAATAACTAATTAGTTTATATTATTACATCTTGAATACATGATATGGGATATTAATGAATATTTGAATAACAATATTTAAATTATAAAAAACCGCGCAAATAATTTTCATTTTGTATACAAGGGTGGAGCAATTGCATGATATTCAATTGATTGAGTTCTTGTTCGAATCAATTTATTATGATAATGTTTTATAACAAGTCCAAAAATAATTAGTAGTATCGATAACATGATTATGATAATTATGAACGAAATGTTTTCTGTTAAGAAAAAAACCATTTTGCCACTAATAATATTTTGACTGTTCTCCAATATCATGCAATGATGTGGTACAAATGAACGAATACTGCAACTTGTTAATCGTAAACAGAATGTATAAACGTTATGCTTTTGTAGTCCATTAATGAGAATAGTTGCATTTGAAATTGGCAAACAGGAAGAATTATTTTCTATAAAACTGAATGAATTTCCCTTGAACCATATGATTGATAATGCCTCTTGTAACAATGTTTTAGTGTTCACATTAATCATTACTTTTTCGCCAGAAACCCATGAAACATTAAAATCTATTTTTACCTCTTTGACAAGTGGTACTGTAACTTTTGTAGACATTTCTTTAAAATCCGTTTTAATCGATTTTGTAGTTGTAGATGAAAATTTTTCGTTGGTAGTTTTAGTTGTTGTAGATTCAATTTCATCTTCAANAAATTTAAAGTATTTCCCTTGTACCAAACAATTGATAATTCGTTTTTCATGATTGTATTTACGTTTACTGATACTTTATCGTCAGTTATCCATGATACACGAAAATCAATTATTCCCTCGTTTACAGGTGATTCCAAAGGGTTCATTGAACTTTCTATTTCATTTGTCTCATCTGGACACAATTTCAATTCATCAGTTAGTAATTTCTTGCCCTTGTGAACCTTTGGAGAATCGCATATAATTTCACGTTGAAATAAATTTAAGTTTCCTGATTGAATTGCTTGTTTGTTTGCATCCACCAAATATTGAGCACGACAATCACATAACCAACCGCCATTAAATTCAATTGTGAACAATTTTCCATGTAAATGTGCATCCAAACATCCAATTGGCAATGAATTAATTTCCAAACTTTTTAGGTCCAACCAATTAAGTGACACTAGTGGATTTAATAAATCCTTATCCATAGTCAATATATTCTTAATATCCTTAAATCTGAGAAATGTTAAATTTGTTAAATTAATAAACGTATCCTTTTCCAAATAGTTTATAACATTTCCATGTAAACTCAATTGTATTAAACTTATCTGCGGAATATTAAATAAATTTTTCATTGATTGTGAATTTATTCGATTTGATTCATAAATTGAAATGGTATGTATTGTATTTTTGACTGGTTTTAAAATTGATACATCAATAATAGACATACCAATTTTTCTTAACTCGAATTTGTGCAATTGATTTAGTCCATTTAGCATTCCTTTATGAAAATGTACTGTCCGAGACATTACATTAATAGATATTTCAATTAATTTACTGAACAATTTTCCAGTGAAAGCATTATCAGCAATTTCTTTGATATTTGAACTCTCAATAGTTATTCGATCAATATAAATTTGTTTCATATTATTTGAAACATTGTATGTTATCCAATTTTCATCCAAAGTACCATTGGGAATAAGAAAATTTGATAATGTTAAGTTATAAATTTGTCCATTCGCGCATTGTTTAAATTTGCTTTGAAAAGTCTGAAAGAATTAATAAAGTAACTAAAAGTTTTCATTAATATATTCCATAAAAGTTTATTACATTAGACAATAAATGATCGTTTAGGCTTCGTCCACTTTCATCATAACACTCTAGTATACATCCAAAATAACTCTTACCCCAGATAAACTTTGAATTGACTGTCTTTAATCTAAAATCAATGAAAAGTCTTAATAACCACTCAATATTGATTATAAATTGAATAAAAATTGACTAACAATATGACAAATTTCAACACTAAAAGAACTGTTTTAACTGTCATTATTCTTTACTACTTTGTACACTTTTAATTGTTTCACTTGAACGTTATTATGCTAATGAATCAAATGAACTTTATTTCTATGACTTTTATACTCTATGGTCACATTATAATTAATATTTGATAACACATTCATGATGTAACTCTTACATTTTCATATAAAAAATTATATTTATGATAGTGTTAAATGCTTATCAAGCATATGCATTTATTCTAAGAACAGTTTTTATCTTATAAAACTGATTTTTAAACTTCATAATAATAAAATTCATCGTATTATAATTTATATTTCAATTGAAAAATATTAATAAGATATTTGCTCTCGTTAGTGAATCTTATTTTAAAATTTAAATAAATTTTCGGTAAATGGTTCGTTACACCGATATTAATTACAATGTATGTACAAGTACATAGATCCTTAAATTGATACTCATCGCAATAAACAATTACGATATTTACATTTTATGTTATCTAGTAACTATAGCTTATGAACAACTACGAAAACTTCTCAAACTACAAATTAACGTTCTGTCAATTAAACCACAGAGGTAATACAATTACATATAAAGATAATTGAACAGTTTTAAAATAATGATTTATTTCTACACAAACATCGTAATGAAGCATAAGCATATTAATATAAAATAGTAATTACTAATGCATTGTAAAACTAGATGTCATCGGTATTTGTATCTAATCACTAACTTTAGGTGCAACGTTTATTCACAAACATTAACGATTATTTGAGAATTTTTTTGTTATACGGTTGCTTGTTTAAGGGTACATTTACAATGATCTTTAAATTTCTAGGGCTTTGCTTAATATTTAGTGGATCTTCAGTATTTGAAGTTGATCGAATATCATCTGAATTTGTAAATTCTGAAGCATTTATATTAATTACAATTTCTTCAGATTTTTTTCTATTTGCATATTTAATATCAGTATCAGTGCACAATTTTAATTCTTTAGTTAAATATTTATCCTTGTGGATATTTGGATATGCGCATTTCGGTTCGGGCGAAATTAATGTCTTGCTAGATCGGGAATTATTGATTGCATCTACTATATAATGTGCACGACAATCACACTGCCAATTGTTTTTACCTATATTTCGAATTTTGAAATTTGTTTTATTTAGATGTGCGTCCAAACAGCCAACCGGAAATGAAAGGAATTTTAAATCGAATTCAAAATCTGTTAATGAATTTAATGGATTTAATAAATCTATGTTCATATTCATAATATGGTCCACATCCGCGAATATGAGGTGAGTGAGTTTAGTTAATGAAGCGAATGTATCCTTTTCTAAATAATTAATATGATTCCCAGATAAGTTAAGCTTCCTAACAGCTAAATCTGGTACATTTAATAAATTTTTGAGTAATTTTGGATCAGTTTTATCTTGTCCAGAGATTGTAATTCTTTCTAGCGTAGATTTAACAGGTTCTAAAACTGATTCATCAATGATACACTGATCAATATTAATTAATTCTATCAATTGAAGCTTATTTAGACCATTTAACATTCCTTTATGAAAATGAATATTATTGTGTCCTGCGTGCAATGATATATATTTTAAATTTTTGAATACTTGTCCAGGGAATGCATTTGCAGCAATATCCTTAATATTCGAGCTTTGTATAAATAGACCAGAGATTCCAGAATAATTTTTTCTATTTTCTGGATCATTGTATGATAACCAATTCTCTTTCAACAGCCCATTAGGAATTAAAATTTCCAATAGCTCTAATCGTACCGCACTATTATCAAGGTATTCATTCTAAAAGAATAAACATTGATTTAATATAGAATTCACTCATATCATTGTACTCTCTTACAATTGACAAAAATTGGTCATTTAATTGTTGTTGAGTTTGTCTTACAGAAAGTATATTATTACGAATGACATTGTAAAATATAAAAAATGAATACACTCCTTGTAATCTAGTGAAAATAATAATTTAAATTTCAATAAAATCTTATTATAAATATTTCTTCTTAATTGGTTGCGAAAAATGAAAAAAAATTAAATTCAATAAAATTTTAATTATGATTTACGCACAGTATGAATACTAAAAGTATTTTGAAATCCATGTGTATTTTAAAATTCATTTTTTATTTTGTCAACTGTTTACACTTTGTTTTAAACGATTTGAATTACCAAACTACTCTGAACTATAGTTATGTTATTTCATTGGCTTTTATACTTTCAATCAGACTGTTAAATTTTAATTTTGATAATGTTTTATTGCTGGAATGAATATGTTATTCTTTCTAAGAATATAAAATTTTTAATTTACCAGAATGATTAGATTTTAATGTGCCAAATTCACAAGTAACATAAGTATATGAATTTAAGTATTTAGAACTATGAATTTTGGCAAAAAATTCATCTCTCCTTATCTAAAAGTTTTCTAAAACACCGGAACTAAAAAAAAATTATTTTTGCATAGTCTTTCAGTTAATTTATCATAACTTCTGCTACACAAGTACAAGCGAGTTTGGCGAATTGTTTAATTCAATGAAACTAGTCGAAATAAAACTGTAATAATATATAATTAGCATAGAAATGAACAGATGAATTCGAATTTATTATCTGCTAAATAGTGATGACATCAATTCCAGATATTCTTACAATCTATGATATAGTTTCCATGTTGTCGCATTATATTCATGATGTTCTACGTACTGTGATCAAGAGATTCTCCACCTGATCAAGTGTTTCCACTTGTCTGCGGTTACATATTGCCTGGCTCCATTTCGTCCTTCTCAGGATATCAGTTGATGGCAGTATACGCTGTTTCATCAACTCACGCGTCACTTTCTTCCATTCAATCGCCTTGCGTCCTTGGCCATTTCAATCCAACCAAGAGATCCTCGAAATCAAATTATATATCTCGATACAGGAAAAAGTAATGATTTTGTCACCCCATACATTATACGGATTTAATCATGGAATTTAGACAAGAAATGATGTAACCAATGTTTTTTCTTCCCAAAAATTCTACGCAGATGAGTAATTGAATGCGTTAGTTTTTAAAACGTAATCATATAATAAGTTGATATCAAATAATTTCCCTACAAGTATGAAATGAATATAAATAGTTTTGTTGTTTGTGAAAATATGAATTATTATTCATCATATTTGCATATGTAATACGTAATTAATATGAAACTCCAGACTTTTACCGAAATTCCACCTAGTCTTATCGAAATGTCTCATTATATACCGGAATTTGTGGTATTGAAAATTACTATCAGACCACTAATTATAATAATTAGATTATTTCAACGAATTGATGCTGAGTCTTGTACGAAATGAATTAAGTATTTTAAAAATTAATTTGGCAAAGTAGCCAATTATCTGATAAGAACAATTACCGTAACTATCTTACTAAACATAATAATTGCATCGATTATTTTTATATTAAAATTAATTGATTATCATATTTGATTTGAAATAAGTAAAAGATAAATTTAAATTAAGAAACAGTTATAATTTTGATATTTTTAAAACATATCTTCATATTCCAAATTAATTTCTTCATAGATTTTGCTATCATTGTTCGGTTCATAACTGCACAATGGTAACGCACTAACATGTTGTAGTTGATTTATTCTAGTTTTTGCCATAATTAGTTTATCATGATAAATTTTTAGTGCACAGCCCAAAACAATTGAAAGTATTAAGAATACAATTATTAAAACGATGAACCAAATATTTTCTATAATTAAATTAATTAATTTCTTTCCCATTTCATATTGACTGTTCACCAGTGTTGCACATTGGAATGATGTAATTGGCCGAATACTACAATTTGTAAACAACAAGCAAAATGTATAGTTGAAGTGGTTCTTTAATCCTTCAATGTCAGTTGTTTCATTTAAAATTGGTAAGCAGAAAAAATTATTTTCAATCAAATTTAAAGTATTTCCCTTGTACCAAACAATTGATAATTCGTTTTTCATGATTGTATTTACGTTTACTGATACTTTATCGTCAGTTATCCATGATACACGAAAATCAATTATTCCCTCGTTTACAGGTGATTCCAAAGGGTTCATTGAACTTTCTATTTCATTTGTCTCATCTGGACACAATTTCAATTCATCAGTTAGTAATTTCTTGCCCTTGTGAACCTTTGGAGAATCGCATATAATTTCACGTTCAAATAAATTTAAGTTTCCTGATTGAATTGCTTGTTTGTTTGCATCCACCAAATATTGAGCACGACAATCACATAACCAATCGCCATTAAATTCAATTGTGAACAATTTTCGATGTAAATGTGCATCCAAACATCCAATTGGCAATGAATTAATTTCCGAACTTTTTAGGTCCAACCATTTAAGTGACACTAATGGATTTAATAAATCCTTATCCATAGTCAATATATTCTTAATATCCTTAAATCTGAGAAATGTTAAATTTGTTAAATTAATAAACGTATCCTTTTCCAAATAGTTTATAACATTTCCATGTACACTCAATTGTAATAAACTTATCTGCGGGATATTAAATAAATTTTTCATTGATTGTGAATTTATTCGATTTGATTCATAAATTGAAATGGTATATATTGTATTTTTGACTGGTTTTAAAATTGATTCATCAATAATTGAGTTCCCAATATTTTTTAAAACTATGTTGTATATATGATTTAGTCCATTTAGCATTCCTTTATGAAAATGTACTGTCCGAGACATTACATTAATAGATATTTCAGTTAATTTACTGAATAATTTTCCAGTCAAAGCATTATCAGCAATTTCTTTGATATTTGAACTCTCAATAGTTATTCGATCAATATAAATTTGTTTCATATTATTTGAAACATTGTATGTTATCCAATTTTCATCCAAAGTACCATTGGGAATAAGAAAATTGGATAATGTTAAGATATAAATTTTTCCACTCGTGCACTGTTTAAATTTGCTTTGAAAAGTCTGAAAGAATTAATAAAGTAACTAAAAGTTTTCATTAATATATTCCATAAAAGTTTATTACATCAGACAATAAATGATCGTTTATGCTTCGTCCACTTTCATCATAACACTCTAGTGTACATCCAAAATAACTCTTACCCCAGATAAACTTTGAATTGACTGTCTTTAATCTAAAATAAATGAAAAGTCTTAATAACCACTCAATATTGATTATAAATTGAATAAAAATTGACTAACAATATGACAAATTTCAACACTAAAAGAACTGTTTTAACTGTCATTATTCTTTACTATTTTGTACACTTTTAATTGTTTCACTTGAATAGCATAATGCTAATGAATCCAAGGTACTTTACATCTATTACTTTTATACTCTTTAGCCAAATTAAATTTTGTGTGTTTCATTCATGCTTATCACCTTTTATGATAAAAACAGATTTCTTTTAAAGAATTTTTTTCTCACTGAAAACTGTAAGAATTGCAGATTGTTTTTTTTTTTTGCATCGTTTGATAGCGGTTGTTTTAATAAGAAGAACAATTACAATCTAATTAAATGTTGAGTGGAACGGACAATTAGTTGAAGTCTAGTACTAACAGGATAGATGAATTGGATAAAATTTTAATAATCATCATGTGTAATTCATAGATATTCACTAATCCGTAAGATTTAATTTGCATTTAAAAGAGCAGATGAATTCTTATCTAATTTAATATGCAATTTATCAAATAGTGGCGCCACCTGTTTAAGATATTTTTTCAACAAATGATTCGAATTCGATTAGATTATCGCTATGGTAATTTCAAAACAACAAATGTTTATTTGAATTATTTTAATCATATTGGATCTGTTTTTGTGGTTTTATTCAATTTCTGGAGATTATATTGAAATTTAGCTCATTTGCTGTATATTTCAATACTGTATTTAGAAGAGTGCGATAGTTTGTTATTTCGATGTGATTTATTAATTGGAAAAACATGTGATTTTTGTTTATATTTGCCTACGAATATTGTAAACAACATTACATTGTTAATCAAACATCATTGCATCAAAAATGAAAAATTAAAAATTGTGATACATTTGTACTGTTTAGCTTCAGTTTTTGTGTAAAATACTGCAATCTTAAAGTCTGAGTGTGTAAATAAGTAGTGATTACCTACTGTGATTTAATCAATGTACAATATCAATTCAAAAAGAGTGTAATAACAAATTTGTCGAATTTTATCGCGGATTTTCATACACAAAATCCAGTTTCAGAATTAAAAATTAAATTCTGTACTGCAGAGATCTGGTATCAGGTAACTGGTATCTCAGGAATCGGAAGTAAAATAGGTGAAAAACTGGCTTTTAAATTATCTCAACTTTTGGTATTTGGTAATAGAAGAAATTTTCAGTCATTTGGTGCAGTAATAAATGGTAAAGAGAGTAATCATTTCTAGGCCACACGTTCAAAGTTCTACGAAATATTAAACAGTGTTTAAAAAATTCCGTGTATGGTATTAGACCTTCAGAATTATTATCGTTAGTTGTTAACGTGTACACAGATAGTTTGTAAGCAAACACAATTGTTTGTATTATCTCTTATCATTATTTTAATTTAAGATTATCAAATGTTCCATTATTTCATTCATAAATGTTCTTCGTTTTTTTTTTTCAGTACGGAGTTCTCATCTGAAATATATACGTTTAAGAAACCATTCTGATCATTTGTTTGAATTGATAAATCAATTTCATACACAAATTGTTCACAAGTGTTGCGATAGAATGGATAATATAACAGAGATCACTTATGGTCCATTGCCAGTTGATTCACCTTATGTGAGACCTTTTCGATTGTACTATACTCAAAATGGTATTGTGAAGAACTGGGATTTATTGAAGGTGCATGACAGTGTTGTGATTATTGTATTCAACACTACTAAGAAAACATTGGTTTTTGTCAAACAATTTCGTCCAGGTAGGCATTATTATAGCAACGTAATAGATTATCTATAACAATTACATTTATTTTTAGCTGTATATCATCAAATTGTATCAGCGACACGTACAAATTCTAATGAACCAATTGATTTCGTGAAGTATCCACCCTCAATGGGTATCACAATTGAATTATGTGCCGGAATTGTTGATAAAGAGAAACCATGGAATGAAATTGCAAGGGAAGAAGTCCTTGAAGAATGTGGTTACGATGTTCCTGTTGATCGACTGGAAGAAATCATTACTTTCAGGTGAGTATTGGATTGAATAAAATATTTTCTTAATTTATAATATTTGGTAATGATTTTAGAGCTGGAGTTGGCACCAATGGTTCCGTACAAAAAATGTATTATTGTGAAGTAACTGATGATGATAAATCACATGCAGGCGGTGGCATAGAAGATGAAATCATTGAAGTAATTGAATTCACTATTGAGGAGACTAAGAAAATATTCACCCAGAAGGGTGTAATAAATAGTCCGCCAAGTTCTTTAATGGGTATATTATGGTTCATGGCTAACAAGGCGCCCAAATACAGTTTAAGCAAATGTACGTGCGTTCGTGTAAATTAGAATCTATAGAAAAACCAATGACTGAAAAGCATTACTATATTCTGAATATACAATTACAGGAAATTCGTTACGTAGCAAATCAAATTGAAACAAAACACTAATTTAACCATCCCGATGAAAATATGGTGAAGTGGAGATACCGATGTGACACAAATCTTACGTTTCACCTTTATTAATGTGATAAAAGTGTCCTTGTTTTAGTGATTTAAATCTAATCAATTTACATAAATTCATTTATAGTAAAAATATTGATTCAATGGGGATAAAAACAAAGCAGTTACTATGGTTTAAATAAACACAATTGAACTTTTAATTTAAATAACATTGCATTTATTGATTTATTTCTTTCTTTCAAAGATATTTCACTTTGGCTTTGAATTAAATAGATTCAATCATCAATTGGTCAATAAAAATCCATTCTGGTGCTTTAGAAGAGCATTACGTTGATTTTTACAAACCGTTCAAAAAAGAACCATTAATGAGGACAAATCAGTTGTTATGGATAAAAAAATGGATAACTGAAATGGGGAACATAACATCAGGAGGCAAGTATCCTAATCTTTAGAACTTTCTGAAAAAATCAATTTATTCAATAACTGTAAATCATCTTGTAAAAATCTCCTTGGCTTAATACACTAATACTAATGCAAGTTAGTACATCGATACGTAACAACGATTACAACAACAATTTATGAACTTTTGGTATTTTATATTTTTCAGAAAATCCGATTTTTCAAAGTTCATTTTCCAATCGGATTTGTGCCCTCTGTAGTTTATGTTCGCCTGTTCCAGTTTATCCAATTTAGTCGAAAATTTCTTGAAAAATTCAAATTTTCTTTACTTTTCTTTGGTAATTGGAACAGGCGAACATAATTGTAGCAGGCAAACTTCTAAATCAGTAAGAAAATGAAGAGAAGACTTTTTCATTCTATTGGATTTCCCATAGTTCATAATTCTTTTCTAGTAATGGAAAGAAATAACAAAACCATTGCTATAGTTTAATTAAACACAATTTAACTTTTATTTTAAATAACATTGCATTTATCGATTCGATTTTAACATTAATAATTATATCAAGATGGGTTTGGTTTAATCATGTTTCCATAATTTTAATATTGAATTTTCGTTTTTTTTTTAGAACAATTTCTTCTACTTAAATGTAATTGCCTATTTATGATTAAAAATTCTAATCACTTGATACGAATTGGTAGTATTTTCTTCATTAATATTTCTTCTCTTTTTTTTTTCCACTGAACATAAATATAATCTACATATCACAAATTAGAATACATAATTAATAACATGTTATTGTTTTTTTTAAGGTCATTATTCTTTCATTCAAGAAATAAAAAAAAAATTCTTCAATTGAAACAGTAATAGGATTGTGAATGGTTAATGATCATAACTCAGGTGGAAATTATTTGCAAAAGGAGTGACAAAAAATCAAATTGCATTGGTGTACAGTCTTTATTACCAATTCGGTGAGAGGATTAGAGGAAATCTTAGTTTCATTTAATGTTTTTCCAATTTTTTGTTTGTTAAATTAAACACAAGAGTGCCAGTTGTAATGATAAAGCGTTATTAAAACCATCCGTGTCTCATAGTAAATTTCAATGCTAACAAAATAAAAAATAAAAATAAATTAATTTGAATAATTAAAAGCATTTAGTTTAGATTATAATTAGAAATGTAAAAGCATTAACAAACTCATATTGTATTTGGTGAACGTGCAGAAATTATAGTGGGTTGATTAACTCAAATTGACTTCATTGTAGGCGATTTGTTATTTTTTTTTTTTTAGAGGATTGTTGGCGGGTGTTAGTTATAATAATTAAATTAAATTCCACATGCCAGATTAATTGATTTAATGTTTTTTTTTCTGTTTTGTTTTGTTTGTTAAATTAGTATTGGGTTTTACTCTGTAAAAATAATAATTTATGTTAATTTTGTTTTCTTTGCACTGTATAACTTGGTCGGTACTAAATCACGAGTTTTGACTTGTGGTGGTTTTGGCCATGGCCAAGTGATTGGCATGGAACTCTCGTAATTACAATTGTACAATTGACCCTCAATCCATTCACGTTTCTTTTCAGGCTCTGGATAAGTTGATGCCAAGCCTGGAAACCATTAAAAAGATGAAAATGAAATATTTCATTTGTAATTTACTCCACTTCGAATAATGAGAAAGGATGATTATTTTGAAGTACTTAGAAATGGATTTAAACTAAAGGATTAGTAGCAGAATCAGGTACAGATTCTCTTCTGAGTGCAGGTATTCCAGTACGCTGAATATATGGTACTTTGTCTTCGTGTGGCCATTCATATACTCGTGATATATCAGTGAATGCTCGATACCAAAAGTCATACAATTGATATGGGATTGAATCATCATGTAATGGATTTCTACAACATGGCGGTGCTACCATGCCTTTGTGATGAAGGACAGGGAAAAGGTAATTTCTTGGATCTTATATACATAACTAATGTGCAATAATTTTACCTGAATCATAGGCGTATTTTGTAATTGCAATTGCAATTTTAAGTGAAACCTCTCGAATACTATTCAATGGTGGATATAAACTACCCATTTCCAAGTCTGTCTCTTCAACAGCATTGGCTACTTCACGTGCCGAAATTAAGAAAATGTCTTCAGGTATATGATGCATTAAAGTACAGATGACACCCAATGCAACACCTGGGAAAATATATGCGTTATTACCCTGTCCAGTCTTGAATACTTTTCCATTATATTCGACTGGTGGGAAAGGTGAACCAGATGAGAAAATGACACGACCCTAAAAAAAAACAATTACCGTTAAATTACAGTTGATTACAATTCATGATTGAAATGATAATGATTGCCACGTACATCAGTGTATTTGTATGCTTGTTCGGCAGTACATTCGGCTTTGTGGGTCGGATTTGATAAGGCGAACACAATTGGGCGTTCATTGTATGTGGCCATATCCCTGAGAATTTCTTCAGTAAAAATGTTACCAGCAGCTGATGCTCCAATCAATATCTAAAAATTTAATGAATACAATGAGCTTCATTACATGCGAATTTAAATTGAAATGAAAATCAATGGTGGCCTACATTTGGTTGGACTTTCTTGACAATTTCACTGAGCTGCTTAATTGGATCCATTTCTTTGGCGAAACGGCCTTTTTCACCTTCCAATTCACCTTCTGGTCGATTCTTTGCCAACAAGCCATTAATATCTGCCATATAAATTTTACCAACTGCTTCCTACAATTAAACAAAATCCAATATTAAAGACATAAACAATGGTGCTATATTAAATCAATTTTAAATTACATCTGTGGGCAATCCTTCAGCTTCCAATGCCCTGACACAAAGATTTGCAATACCAACGGCTGCTTCACCAGCACCAACAAATAATATCTTATTATCTGCCATTTTACGTTTTGTAATACGCGATGATGCATAAATACCGGCAACAGCAACAGCCGCTGTACCCTGAATATCATCATTAAATACACAGTAATTATTTCTATACTTAGCTAGGAACGAGAATGCATTATGATTTCCAAAATCTTCAAATTGGATCAGTGTATTTTGTCCGTAACGGGTAACAACAGCCTGCATAAATTCATCAATGAATTCAACATATTTCTGGCCAGTGACACGCGGTTGTCGTAATCCAATATAGAGTGGATCCTCCAATAAGTCTTTATTATTTGTACCAACATCCAATAATATTGGTAAACATTGATGTGGTTTAATACCAGCCAATGCTGTATAGAGTGCCAATTTACCGACAGGAATGCCCATACCACAAGCGCCAAGATCACCCAATCCCAAAATTCGTTCACCATCAGTGACAACGATTGCACGTACATCTGGTTCTGGCCAATTTTTCAATACATCAAATACATGGCCCATATCATTGATTGTAATAAATAATCCTCTTGGACGACGATAAATTAAACCAAATTTCTGGCAGGCTAAACCAACGGTTGGTGTATAAACGATTGGCATCATTTGTTCCACATTTTGTGCTACTAAACTGAAGAACAGTTTTTCATTACGATCCTAGAATTGAAAAGTGTTTTCTCCCATTAGGACTGATCACCCATCATAAATTTGTTTTATTTTTAAATAAATGAGGGCGATCAGCGATGAAATGTTTCCATAAAAAACAAAAACAAAACACAATTTTCAATTTACTTGCAAATCAACCAAATACAAGTATTTGTTTAAATCCTCCTTATAACGGTTAATTGAAATTTTACACAATTCTAATTGCTCCTCTTGGGTTTTAAAACGGGCTGGCTGTAATCCATGGATACCCAATACTTGTCGTTCTTCGAGTGTGAATGCTAAACCCTAAAAATATTCACACAAAACAATTGTATTTATTGGATAAATAATAATTGATTAATATTACCTTGTTTAATCGAGGGTCTCTTAAGTGATCAATACCACGAATCATTGAAGGACATAGTATATCACCAGTGACTTCATGGTATCGTCGCACTTGTTGATTCGTTTTGCCACTCACATCATCCAGACTGCTGGCATTCATAACACGTGAGAATGCAGCTGATAACGATGTTAGCGACGGATGTCGGGTTAACATACTGACAATTAGAATAAAAGTGAAAAATTAATGTGAATCATGTGATATGGAGAAATCAGTCTTAATCAGTTTGCTAATTTTCTTTATTAAAGATTTGTTTCACTCATTCTATTAATTACTGTGTCGGTTGACAACAGCTGGATTATAAAAATAAAATAAAAAATTGCACTTAAAAACTCCTAAACGATATACAATTGGGCCAATGATTCCATTAAACGGATACTGTTTTACAAAGAAAACTGATAAAATTTAATGAGATTTTTGCATAATTCTTGTTTGACGTTCAAATTGTAATTGCACAAGATATTCGATCAGATGAATGAGAAAATTTTTATAATGATTATTGAATTCAAATGACCTTGAGTGTCGTACAAGGCAATGGTATTTAAGGCCAAGAAAATATTAAACATATTTTTTTCGCATTTTCTTCACACAAAAACGATAGTTAAATTTTAAATTTTTTTTTTTTGTAGTGAATAAAAATAGAACTGTACGCTTACATAATGACAGATCTTAGGTTAAACCAAATGTATTTATAGTTTGATACTTTACAAAAAAAAATATTCCGAGTATTGGTTTTGTAACAATGCACGTTAACCTTTTAGAAATTTTCAGTTAGGATGATATTCAAGATCCTTATACTAACGATAATTTCATAAAATAATAAAAGGGGTCGCCAGACAATTTTTAGTGTCCACAAATACCTGAGACGTACTCAAGGTAAACGAGTTTTAGCTAAAGTGATCGTCTGATCCCGAATATCAGTTGATATTATTTTCCTAACGCTAAACAATTCAATGACCTCTAAGAATGGCGTAGTAACAACTGAGATAATTCTGTTATTTCCAAAATCAATTGAAATGATTTCGTATTGTTTCGTCATTCATGGTTTTATGATACACTTTACGTATTGATGACGCGTCTCCAAATATGCAATAATCACGTATTTAAGACAACAACATATCACTGTTATTATAAGATCCATTCAGCTGCATATAAGACTGTAATGATTTTGGAAATATTCCATTGTCAGGTATTCGCGCCGTTATTATAAACATTCAAGACCAGTTCACATTTCATTTTTTATTATTTTCCGTTTCAATTTCTACTGTCTGGCTGAAATGATTTATTTTCACTTTAAAAAACCCAAAAAAAAAAAAAAAACTGACAATTATCATGTTAACCAGAAGGAAATCTTCATATTACGATTATATCTGGGTGGAAAATTTGATACCATTTCATATCACAAATCAGCCACTTGAGGATTCACATTTAGAATTTCGTTTATTGAATTTATCACCTGATGATAATTCGCTACGGTGCTAATAAACGACACAACCTCATACTGTGACCATTGCGTTAATAAGTAAATACGGGTGCGTATGATCAATGCACACCACCATTCATAATTAAAGAATAAACAATTCATGGAATTATACAAAATTACTTTAAAAGAAATAAAAAACAATAAAAGTATCGATAAACTAATGACGAATACTTACTAAGATAAAACAAATAAAATTAGGCCAAAGAGACTTATCATCTGTTGGCACACGTTTTAATGCCATTTTTCTCTATGATATTGAAATGATTTTGCTTATCATTCCAATTGTATTTGAGGGTCTCATATTGATCAATAATACAACTAATTCACTGTTCAAGTGGAATTGATGTGTAAAACAATTGATTATGAAATGGATAATGGTGACAATTATAATAGCAAAACCAAATTGTATTATTATAAATTTACGATTTAACGATACCATAGTAAATACATTGTTTAATCACCTATTTAAAACACTTGATTTTCTATTTCAATATTGATTTCCTGAGAATTTTTTCTCGTTTTTAATAAATCCAATATCACATTTTTCATGGTCGCCACGACATACACATATTGTTTATGTGAAAATACATAAATAAACATAAAATATTAATAATTCTAATGAAAGTTTTGCCTTATGATTTTGATATTAACTTACACAATTCCATTTAATTACAATTATTTTTAATACTACAAATGCGTTTTCATTTGAATTTATGCATTTTAAACGATGGCATTTTCATAAATTACCGTGCATCGTGAAGTGAATGATATTTTTCTTGAACTCATGCCGAAAAATTTATTGTTCATCTTGCGTATAAGAACTCTAATTAAGGTGATTTTGTATCGCCTCATATAACATTAATGTATTTGCATGCCAACTAAAAATTGTTTTATCCAATGTATGAAGTATAAATCTATTTGGTCTTAAACATTTGGGAATTCACTCATAGGCTAGAACTCAAAATATCTGGTTTTATACAAAGACACTCAATGAACGCCAAAAAAAAAAAAAAAATTTTTTTTTTCGTTTTTATTGTTCAACAAAATAGAGAAGTTAAACATCTAAACATACATGGCTGGTGGTTACGTCATATCTATTCCGCGTGTAAATTCACATAACGAGATAATCAACTAAGACTCTGAGGTATACTATTTTCATTTATCAAATTCTTTAGGCCTACGACATTACTAATTGTCAACTGATTTCATAACAAGTAATAACTGTCTGTTATACACTCAATAGTGTCTGCATTGATATTAATCTTCAAATAAATTGAATTCCTTTAACAATTCCCCTTAAAGGGAATAAAATCAAGTTTAATATTAACATCAGTGACCTTTAACGTTGGCGAAAAATCGATAAAATCCGTATGTACCATTAACGTTTTCGATGTGAATTCTATTCACACCAATTGAGAAAAATAAATTTTTTTTTCAAAATTCACTTGTATTGTTGGTCTCGATACAGTTTCATCCTCTATTACTTAATTTAATTTATAGTTATTATAATTAATATTCATGGTCAAACGCACAGTGTCTATTATTTTAAATTGTTGGTGTTTTTGGAACAAAATGTTCATCTACTTGGCAATCAAAATCGCTATTAATAAATTTCACGGCTTATTTCATTCAATAAATTGAAAAATTTAGAATTGAACATGTGTATTACTTACTCTAAATTTCTGGCCATCATCTTGAAATTTGTAGTTTTGCTTTATCCAATTTATATTTAATTGTAATAGAGTTGCTATTTGTATTACGTTTTATGTAATCTTATCCAGTTATCAATTCCACAATAAACATTTAATAAAAACTTTAATGCAATTCACATTAAATGGATCACTACTATTGCTATTTAATTTTTCGGTTTTCTCGTTTCTTGCAACAAAAAATTTAATCACAAAATAGTCACAATGTGAAAAATGTTGGACAATATAAGTGTTTTTTTTTTTTATTTATTTGACTCTTTAAATACTACACCTTTATGGTTAGAGTGTTCACGCGTCGCGGTGTACACTCGCTGACTGAATCGGATGCCAAATAGGCATCCACTCGTTGGCTTATTTAATTCTCTGTTTTCAGAGATGAAAAGTCCCCTTTTTTAGTTTCGATTGTATAAAATACAGTACCGATTTTATCATTTACACATGGACTCACTGTATTTATGTGGAGAATTTTTGCACACAAGATATTATGAGATAACTGTCCCGGTTTTTTTTTTTTAATTTTTTGTTGTTGTTGTTGTTGTAAGATATCAGTACACTATCACATCAAATTAGTTGTGTAGAATTTCCAATACCGGAACAATAAGTCAGCTAGTGATCTTCTTTATTGGTGTAACTGAATTTAAAAGGTGATAATTAATCAGTTTTTTATTTGTCTTCAAAGTGTCTTCCTAATACTGTAGGTGTTTTTTAGTTCTCTCTTATGTGAATTTCATAATCGATTAAATTGCCATGTGATTTCTTATGCGCAAGTTCCATTACACTGAACTGGAAGCGTCATATAATGAAAAAATCTTTTCTGGTTTACGACGCATGCTGAATACAGTTGAATTTTAATGCGGTTGGTAATGGTTAGGGACGGATTGATTATTGAATATAAAATGTACGAAGTATGTTATATTATTCAGGGCAATACGTATCGTGTCCTATGATTCATTTGGTATTTGTGTAAAAAACCAACAGCTGTTGGATTCTATACTACGATAACATGAACTGAAATGGGCGAATTTCTGTTATGTGACTTAACTTAAACTGACGATATGAAAATTGGACCAATACAAATATCAAACTGAATCTGTTTTCGCGATAATAACGTTTTCACTTGAGCGCTTGTACTAAACGGTATGAAGCGTTTTCTATTTTCCCCAACTTGAAGTCAACTTGTGCTAATTTAACGGTTTGATAAATTGATGATGAAGGAAAATTTGTTTGTATTGAATTTTCCTGCTGTTACATTTGAAAATTACAATAATTTTTTTTTTTATTGTGTATTTCTTTTGACACCGTTCAGTGCCAGAGATGTAATCACAGGTCGCTTTGTTTTGTTCACTAGTTATTTCTCATTGATTACAATTTAAGGTTGAAATTACTTGTTGCTATTGGAACATGATTTGTTGAATTATACATTCATTGAATCATTGATAATTCCAATGGTTAAAATTATCAATTATGAACAATGATTCAGTGTTGTTTGCTCTACTTCGGATTGATCTTAGATAATGAATTCTTAAAATAATTTCTCTATTTGAATTTGAAAATTTTGAATTCGACTTTTTAGATTAACCTGCTGCAAGTATGTTCGCCTGTTCCAATTACCAAAGAAAACTAAAGAAAATTTCAGATTTTTAAAAAAATTTCGACTAAATTCAAAAAATTGGAACAGGCGAACATAAACCACAGGACGAGAATATCTTCTTGGAAAAATGAAATCTATACAATCATCCAATGTTTCAAATTTCTTTACTTGAATTTGAATTTGAAAAATCGACTTTAGATTTACCTGCTGCAAGTATGTTCGCCTGTTCCAATTGCCAAAGAAAAGTAAAGAAAATTCCAGATTTTCTAAATATTTCGACTGAATTCAAAAAATTGGAACAGGCGAACATAAACCACAGGACGGAAAATATTCTCTTGAAGAAATGGAATTTTCTGAAAAATTTTGAAAATCCAAAAGTTCAAAAACTGTTTTGGTTTTACAGAGTGTCTTGTAATAATAATTTCCTTGATCTCAATAATGATTCATTTTATAACTAACTGTAAGAGGGATCACATTTGCAAAACAGTTGATCACTTGATGAACTGTTCACGAACTTTGAAACACTAAACAATACACACAAAGGCTTATAATAATTCTAATATTTATTATCGACATAATAGAGTACATGGTAATTTATCTATTAAACTGTATTTTACAGCTGACAATGGTTTATGTTATGTTTTTTTTAATAATTTCTGTGTTTTTTTTATGTAAAATTAAGATTCATTATAGCACATAAGTAAAAATTTTAATGATATTGGATACTAAATCTCCATCATTCATATGACTTGAATGGTTTTTCTCTTATTTAATTAACTGAATACTTTACATTAATTTTCTATACAATTAAATTTTCATTTGTTGGAAGAATTCTTAATTAATTCATTCACCGGATAATATTTTTTTTCTCAACTGGTTTTTTACATTATTCATATTAATAATACTTAAAATTACAACAATCTTTAATAAACATTTCATTCAGTTCATTATCAACAACAAAATTATTCAACGATAACTGAATTAATTGTATACGATGAGAAACAAAATATAAGAATGATAGGGTTATTCTATAAAATGATTCATGGAATCGTCGTTTTCTTTGAATCTCTTATCATAATTTGTTATAAAAAAGAAACAAAATCCTTAACGTGTGTTCGAATAAATGCTCTAAATAATCCATTCGCTTTACTTGATTGCCGGTTATCTTCTATGTTTGCTAATATTTCACTGTATCTGGTTGATGTTTTTCTATTCGTATGATGGGTGGATAATTTTCTTAAAATTTTAAATACTCCGGTCGACAATCAGGATAAAAAATATTCTTCTTTGTGAATTTAAAATTTAAATTCTGTTTTTTTGTTCACATCTTTACAAACTAAATTATGGCATTTAGCTCAAGTGGATACTATGAAATGTGCATCATAAAACATTTAAGGATGATGATTAATGTTGCTATAAAATACACACTTTTATTATCTAAAAATGAATACAAATCATTAATATTATCAATTATAAACAAATGATAGAGTTAAAATACTTACATCTATGGCTCTTAGAACTAAAATTTCTTTTGCTGTCAATTATATCACTTGCTTCCACTATATGCGGTTCTGTAGTCATTATTGCTGGCTCAAATACATATGATGCCCGAAATCCAGTACCATCTAAACGATCATTTGATTTAAGTGTAATACGAAAAAATCTTCCATCTGATTCAACACTAAATGCATCCATCTAAAATTCAATATAAAATTTCATTAATGATCTCTTAAATAAAATTCATTACAAAACAAAAAATCAGTTTCAAATCAAAAGTATTCAAAAAGTATTCCTGTTTCAATTTAAACCAGAATGTATTCGAATTCAATTGTGATTTTTATGTGAACGTTAAAATTATTGTAATGGAATTCTTTATTTTATTATACCTTGCCACAATGACGACGATATTTTCGATCTTCGCTCATAAAATTGGAAAATTCCACATAATCACTGGCTGAATTTTCATGACATCTGAAATATTTAATGGAATTTTATTTTAATAGTGAAACTATTATGTTATGTCAATCTATGGTATTCATCGATATAATTGTAACATTGTTCGTTTCAATTGCATCAAATTGCATACCAATAGTTAGTTGATTACAAAATATTTAAACAAACATTTTAGCAAAAATAAATTACAAAATTTCTTCTTTAGATCGAATCAAATTGAAAGAAAAACAATCATAATGACTTACGGAAATATGCCTTCAACATCAAAGTATGTGAATTTAATAAATATCTTGTCCGTTGGTCCACCATAGAATAGATAGTTGCATTCAATGTCTCTTGGATAAGCGCCCGGAAAATTTGGTGATTGAAACCAACCGCTTAATGCATCACTCTTATTATAAATAAAACCACATTCACTATTATCCATTTGTTGGCCGGATAAAATACCAAAATCTTCATGGGTGGTCGAAAGATTATTTTGTTTTTAGTTTTCCCCCACAGCATCACATTAAGTTGAATATTGTAAAAGGACGTCCAGAACATAAAATAGAAAGGACAAAGAATAAAAATGAATTTATTTGAATCAAATCTTTAAGTTTGATTCCAAACTCAATTGAAGATTATTGGAATCGAGAAAAAGAAAAAGTTAAAATGATTGGGGTACACAGTAAGAAGTAGGTAAATCTTACTTTCTAAGAAATTATATTCAGCCTTAAATCCTCTGCTACCCATGCCACTGTATCGGCCTCGAAACTCCAACATCATCCTGGGCCCATTTGACATGATTGGCTTTTGCATGGTATCACCGCATAAAGTTTCCACTGGTTCATATTTACCTCTAATTGGCATGAAAACCTTTTTTTTATCATTTCCATTCGATGTCCAGTGAGAATAGTAATAGTCCATAGAATAGATTGTGGGAAAAACAGACAAATGTATGAATCATTTAATACGCAAATATTTTGTGATTGTTGGAAAATGTGTATGATGTGATTCGTTGGTATTTTGATGCCAAATGGTAAAAAAGAAGGGAAATTTCATCATACAGATACTACAAATGAATATCAATCTAAACTGAATAGATATTGTGTATTCAGTTATGGTATTGTATATTTAGCGATTTAGTGATATTCGACAATAAACTGGATACACAGTGGCAATAAAAAAGGGATTCACATGATGATTCCTTACCACTAAACTATCAACTCCAATGCATTCTTCATTCTCGCTATCGGTGCCAGACGATGGCGGCAAATGAAATTCCGTAAATGTAATCTGTAACATAAATCAGAACATTAAATTTTAGCTACCATAGCATAGGATAAAGAAGGTATCTCTTTTTGGTTGTTTAGTCAGTAGTGGGATTCATAGATTTCCCACATTATTTTTTTTGGTTTTTTTATTTTCCTATGGTTTTATTGGTGATGGGTACTAGACCACTTGCAAATCCTATCGACCACTTATACTAATATTTTTCTTTGGTCGTTTATAATTTCACTGCTGTTACTTGTATATTATTGATCCTAGCAAGTAGACGATCACCATGACCAGATAAATTTTATATGGACCATCGTTTGAGTAAAAAACCAGTTAAGTTTAGTGTTTCTATTTCGTTAAATTTCTTTATGGTATTTTATTGGTATTTACCTGAATCCGTTGCTTTCCTCTGCCTTGAAATTCGTAACGACAATAAGTCTTTGGTGGATAAGGACCCGGGAAATTCATTGATTTTATTGTGCCATTAAGAGCCGTATCTGAGTAAAAGACTTTATCACAGTTTTGGCCTGCAATGAGAAATAAAAGAAACATTTTAGGAGATTTAAACAAAAAAAAAAAAAGACAGAACTAACTAAAATCCTTGTGCAATGGTACAGTTATCAGCGGGAGTGAGGTGATGAAGGAAATCGTTTTTAAGATGTAATCAATTTCGACTTTTATTGATCTTAATAAATTTCCAATCAAAAATTGGTTCTGTTTCCTTATCTATGATCAAATTTATGAGTAGAACGTGAATTAAGTTAACTATCGTAGTTTTGTAACAACACACATACACACACAAGAATGATACCAACTCACTCGTTAGATTGTTTCAATTTCACTGTAGAGTGTGAGTGTCTGTTAGTTATCATTTGTATTAAGAACACATGTTTGACTGGTATTTAAATCATGACGTCACTCACCGAAGTTATAAAATCATCTGTCGTATCAAATGACGAAATATTGGATTTGTTTATTTACAATCTGGTTGCTTCAAGCACCATATCTTTTTCTAATTAAGTCCGATAATATTTTATCAAATAATTTAAGTTTCATCGATCCAGTTGTGAAATAATTTAATTGCAAATTGTACTTATAGTGTAGTGGCCGGTGTGAAATATTTGATTGCAAATCTAGCGATAATCAGTTAAAACGATGTCAGGTGAAGAGGACGGTAAATTGTATTTGGTTGAATTAGCAAAGACCGGCAGAGCATCATGTAAAAAGTGTAAAAGTAATTGTGAAAAGGATGTAATACGAATAGCTAAACTCGTCGCAAATCCATGGGGGTAAGAATAAAGAGAAGTTCATTAATTGTATTCATACCATCATTCTCTGATGGTGTTAAGTGGTATTCATTACGGTTTTAATGATTTCCTTTTGGCTTTGCTACTTATTCATTTTTAGGTCAGGAAAGTTAAAGAATTGGTTTCATGTAGACTGTTTCTTTTTGAGCCTGAAGTCACAACGTAATCCAGCTACATTTGAATCAACGGATGATATTGATGGATGGTCTCTCTTGAGTGATGAGAATAAAGAGCTGCTGTTGGCCAAGTTTGAAGAGAATGACATCACCTTTACCGCTGAGGTGAAAGAATCGTCAACATTTATTATAATTTTGCCATTTCACAGTAAATCGTAATTTAATTTACGCATTTTCTTTCATTTTAGCTTGTGAGTAATGTACAGTCCGTTGATAATAAACAGAATGAACCAGACAATCAAACAAAATTGATTGGTAAACACTTTAATAAGCTCAGTGAAGACAATCGCTTTAGGCATTTCCAGGATATTTGCGATAAGATTAGCAATGTATCTAGTTATACGGCGAAATCGGCTATCTTACATAAATATCTGACAAAGGTAAATGAAATGTGAATTGATTGGAATTGACTTTCTACGCTCCTTTTACCACAAAAGTTGCAAGGAATTGGAACGCGATTTCATTATTTGAATTGAAATTCCAATTATTTGACACAGTATTTTCTCTTACTTAGACTAATATTGTTAAATTTTTAGGGTAGCAATGGTAAACAATTTGAAGGTAATCTATTTTTGTGGATAAAGTTATTATTGCCGGCAACAAATAAACGTATCTATAATCTTCAAAGTAAACAATTAATAAAATTATTCGCGCGTATATTTCGTGTTGATGCTGATGACATGATGGAACACTTAAAGCAAGGTAATAAACATTATGGCGTATATCCATCATCTAAAACGTAATCTGTTGGTGGTTACTTTATTTTCTGTGTAATTCATAATGAGTGAATATTTTTAGGTGATGTCTCTGAAACGATACGTTGCTATTTTGAGAAATCATCGATCATAAAACCGGTAACAGAAAGTACACTAACGTTAACAGAAGTTGATAAATTTTTAGATGCATTAGCTAAATTGACGCGCGAGGATGATCAAACGGACCATTTTCATAATATTTGTAAACGTTGTACGGTTGATGATTTAAAAATGGTATTGATTTAACACATATTTCATATGCTTTTCCTTTAATCAGACAAGTATATCATCTAAGTTATATGAAATTTTGAAAATTCTATTTTAGTTGATCCGTTTTATCAAACATGACCTGCGAATAAATGCTGGACCAAAACATATATTAGACGCTGTAAATGGTAAAGCGTATGAAACGTGGCAAACGAATCGTGACTTGGCTAACGTTATTGTCAAATACGGTGATAAAATTCATGAGAATATTTTAACGAAATCACCAAGCAAAGTAAATGTAAGAGTAAAACCAAATGATTTTCTTTTTTTTTTTTTTGCGTTTTTGTAACAATTGTCGATGTAACTACAAAAGAGACAAAAATCGAAATTAATTCAATCGTTACGTTTCGTTTACAGAAAACAATGGTACAATTAATGTGCCCCATAAGTCCAATGTTGGCAGAAGCATGTAAATCAGTTGATATGGCAATTGAGAAGTGTCCCAATGGATTTTACAGTGAAATTAAATATGACGGTGAGCGTGTACAACTTCACAAGGATGGAGATAAATTTGTGTACGTCTTGATTTTTAATATCACTCTTGATACTAATTGAATTAGATCAGGAAATAATCATATTTTCTCTTTTGCTATTATTTCGTTTCAATTTTCAATGTTTTATATCGTTTGTTTTATTTTGTTTTGTCTCAACTAGATTCTATTCAAGAAATTTGAAACCAGTACAGGATCACAAAGTTAAACGGTGCAAAGAATTTATACTGAAAGTGAGAATGAAAAATCATTAAAACAAATTGTGCGATAGGAAAAAGTTTTTAATGAAAATTTTCTTTTTTTTTTTTCGCTTTAAAAATTTCTCTCCCTTTTTGTCTTTGGCCATTTTTACTTGGCTATGTATTAAGGCATTCCCGGAAGCCAATCAACTTGTATTAGACTCAGAGATAATATTGGTAGATACTGAAACGAGCCAATTATTACCATTTGGTAGCTTGGGTGTTCATAAGAAAACACAATTTCAATCAGCCGAAGTTTGTTTATTTGTATTCGATTGCATTTACTACAATGGTGAAGATTTAACGGGCAAGTAAGTTAAAAATAGAAAAAAATAAAAAGAATTTCACTTTAAAAACATTCATATGACCAACAGTTGCCTTAATGGGCTTCTATTAGAATGTTCTAATATTTTATGCTGAATAGAACAGACTAATATTCTTATAGACTAATTCAATCAAAATTTCAACTTTATTCATTTTCATCGTTTCCATAGAATCAAATATCGTCTTTCTTTGGCCAATTTTAACTAATAACTTAATCAAGAATATTTTCTTATTTTCTTCTTTATATCTTTTCTTTTAACATTTTCATATTTTCCCATTAAATGAAATGAAACCAATTCGGTCTTCAATTGGATGTCTTTTTATTAAATTTTCTGTTCTGTTTTTTTTTTTTTGTTTTTGGTGCCAACGTAATTCATACAAATCATAATCAACTGTATATAGAACGTTACTGGAACGCCGTAAGATATTGGAAACGAATATGAAACCAATAAAAAATCACGTACAACTTTCTGAATATAATTTTATTCAGAAACGACGAGATCTTGCTGCAATGATAGCTAAAGTAAATATACATTAAGTGTCTATAAATTTAATGAATATACTATTCGATATATTCAAGTAAATATTTCATTTGATTTAAAAGTAAATATTCAGTTTCAAGAAAATTGTATACGTAATCTCACTTAGAAAAAGTGAATCAGACAAAACCTGAATACAATTCTCATATTAACTGATACTTAAGTGAAGATTTTCATTTTGACTATTTGTAATTTTATTCTTTAATATTTTTCATTATTTTGATCTTATTTTGTTCTTGGTTTTTTATTTTGATATTGTTATGTTGATTGGATGGCGTTAAATATTATGAAGGTACTTGAAATGGGTCTCGAAGGACTCGTTCTTAAAAACATAAATGGTATTTATGAGCCCGGTAAACGACATTGGTTAAAAGTTAAAAAAGATTATTTGTGCGATGGTAAAATGGCTGATTCAGCAGATCTAGTTGTTATCGGTGGATGGTATGGTACGGGTAAAAAAGGAGGTATGCTGAGCATATTTTTAATGGGATGCTATGACCATGGCACAAAACGTTGGAAAACCGTTACAAAAGTACATTCTGGTTTGGATGATGCCACTTTAAATGGAGTACAGGTAATTTAATTGCCATTTTAAAGGTTGCAATTCTGATAAAATTATTTAATTGTTGGTTCAATAAATCTTTAGAAAACACTAAATCCATTAATGACGCCAACGGATCCCAATAGAATACCGCATTGGTTAGATTGTAAGTCAGCAATGGTGCCAGACTTAATTGCTAAGAATCCAAAAGTGATGCCTGTTTGGGAAATAGCTGGTACATTAGAACAATTTTACATTGACTACAATATGGCATTTTAAATATAATCAATTTTATTCTTTAATTCATGGTTATCAGGAGCTGAATTTACAAAGGCAGATGGACACACAGCTAATGGTATTTCAATTAGATTTCCTCGTGTACAACGAATAAGAGAAGATAAACAAACGGGTGATGCAACCACTATGAAAGAACTGGTGACGTTATTTGAAAACTCAAAACAATCGATTGATATAAAAATGCTAATGGGTGACATCCAGGATGATGAGGATAATGCAATTGTTAGTGCTGGGAATTTGTTCAAAGCTGAACTGGCTGGTCCCAGTGGCAGCCACAAGAGAGATGCTGGTCAATTGAAACCAAAAAAGACCAGTATTCAAAGTGAATCGTCGGTTAAAGGTGAACAAATAATACTGGTAGCCATTATTTACGATTTTAATCTAAATAGACTTCAAAATTTTACAGGTAAACCGACATCCAATTCTAATAAAATTAGTGTTTCAGAAGCCCCATGTATAATACTTAAACTGCAAACACCGACTAACAATGACAGCTCAAAGCATAGTAAAGATAATATTGACCGTATACAAGGGAAAAAACGTAAGAATGATGAATATGATGCGGGAATAAAATCCATTAAAACAGAAGAAAATCAAAGTGGTCACGGTCTGTTTAAAGATGTTGTGCTTTATGTACCGTCCAATGTACAGAATATTATAGGAAAATCATTGATAAAATTCATAGTGGGTGATGGTGTTCTAGTCGATTGTCATACGGATGAATCGTTAATAAAGAATTGTACGCACGCTTTATATCATGATGCGATGATCAGTCAAGGCTGGACAGCTCTAAGGCAAGTTTTAATATATGATTTTGAAATAAAAAAAAAAAAATGAAAACGAGGAAAATCTTTTAATGCTTACATCAAATCAGCATTCTATTTAATAAGGTTGATTTTTACTGTCATTTTAGGAACAAATTTAATCCATCATGTCGACATGTGAAATATAATTGGCTGATTGATAGCGTACAAAATATGAAACTTCAACCGTACAAAAGTTATGCTGTTATTAATGACGCCAAATGATTTGATTACAACTTTTTTTTTTGTTAATAATGTTTTTCTTATGAAATCTATGGTATCAATTGAAATTTCATCAATTTATTATCAGAATTTTTTTTATTTTTAGTTATGGAATATTAATATTATGTAGTTTTGCATGTAATAAATGAATGGAATTGTATAACACGTTAACGATAATGTCTTTGAATTAAATTCGTGGCTGCTAATATTTGCTGGAATAGTCAGCATCATGGAAGTTATAATATAAGAACAAATAAATATAAATCTCGTTACAAAATAGCAATAAATTTGAATTGTGATTTTTTATGGGTTCATAACACACAAAAAACCGAATAGGAGTTATGGTAAAAAGATATACAATGCATTGTGATGATCTAGGATCGCTACTCGATTCTTGTAAAGTATCGTAATTTACATAAATCTGCATTATATTCTGGTGGCACTAAAATTATAACAAAAAAAAAAAATTGAATCGTAAAAGAAGCGTAATACATAGCTATTCTCAGGTGTATAGTTTAGTGGCATTTTTATATTGCAACGTAGCTGAAGTTAACAAATGGGTCAACAGAATTATTACACAAAAAACTTTATCGTTTGGCACCGATCCTATATTGTGTTGGCAAACGATACTTTATTTGTTCACTACTCTTTGACTAGACCATCAATGGTTAGTGTATACAATCGCTTTAAAGAATATACATCGAAGAGAGAGAGGCAAAAAGCTGGGGAGGAAACCGAACTTTAATGGTATTTTCCACTCATTCTAGTAGCATTTTCTATTTTCTCATTTTTTTTTTATTGTACCCCAATATCAGATCCTAAGGATTTTTATAAAGCTATCGAAGTATACGTACCGATGAGAATATAAAATACATTAAACCATATTGATTTCTCTCTTCGTTTTCATTAGTACAGATGAAGAGGAGGCGGTTTAAATTTAAAACAATCACCCCGTTGATTTGCTTCAACAGAGTCAAGTTCCTGTTAACGTTTCTCAATATTATTCATTCAAACCAATTGAAAATTGTTTAACAACATTTGAATACACTTAACCGTATAAAATAAAAAAAAAAACTAGCTCAATACACTGTCGTCCAATTGCATTCCACAGTGACGCGATCGATTAAATATAAGTGAACGAGAAAAACAAAAATAGAAAAACTTTTAAAATAATTGGATTTTAGTAACAGAAAAATTTGATTTTGACTATTTGACATGTAATGGGTATCCAATGAGTGACTGATATACAAAATCACTAGTCAGAATAAAAAAAAAAAGAGGTTCTTGCACTCAATGTTGCTAAGTGATTTTACTGTTACAAAATCAAATCAAATGGGTAATCAGATAGTAAGTTGTTGATTGATTTTATATAATTCATGTTAAAGTACAAAATCAATTATTGTTCAATAGAATTTTGTTGCAGTAAATGGAAGTAGTATCTAATTGAATCAATATAATCATAAAATATCGTCAGTGTTTTAAAGAAAAAGAATGTCAATTGCAGAAATTCGCTTCCAGTCAATAAATACATTCGTAGTAATGGGAAAAGTTATTTTCTTTACAGAAAGGAAATTAAACATTACAAAATAAATAAACAGTTTTTTAAGGATTATCACCCCACTATGTTGATCAACAAACTGATTGAAGATGATGTTCATTTAAACGAAAGAAAATGATGATGTCCGGGAAATTTCATCTTTTCGTTTATAATGATTTGGAATGTTAAGTTTCAGTTTCATAGCAGCGAATTGCATCTGAATGGAAAGCCAGCAAGTAATCAAAAAATTGCACACATTGAATAAAACAAGAAGTTATGTTTTATGGAAACTGGAGTGTTCAAAGTGACTTCATCTAATAAAACGTGAATTGTGAAAACTCAATCCCCCCCGCATCCAACAGATGGATGAACAGTGAGCTTTCTCTTACAAAAAATGTCAGCAGCCAAAAATAGAAAATAAAAATTCAAATGAAACTGTCGTCTTACGAAAAATCTTATTTCCGTTCTTGACTATAAATTCATCATAATTTTCTTTTGTTTTAACTGAATATATAACAGAATGAAATATTGTCATTCAATGTTTTTTCAGTTCTCAGCGAAAAGATTTATGAAATTTATTTAATGTAATTAAAATTATATGTAAACGATGAACTAGCAAATAATTTTCTTGCAAATCATAAAAGAATAAAAAAAAAATGATAAAATCAACTTATAGTCGTTTTCATTAAATCATAAGACATACAGTTCACAGGCTGTAAGGAAAACATAAAAACTAAAAGTTTTCGTAAGACTTATTTCACATAATTACATTACGGCAAAAGATTTTGATCATGAATATGTATGATAAACAATTAGAATTTTCATTCGATGTCATTTGGATGAAAAGTTGTAAAATAAACTATTTTCACTGTAGAAGAAAATATTCTTGGGTGTCAGTTTATTATTCGGTCATTTCAATCCAATCATTATGAAAATAAGTGATAAAGTAAAATTTTATTTGTCATTTGTTTGCTTTGTAAGTTTTCCAAACTGAACCAAAAAGTATTCGTAATGTTGAAAAACCAGAGTTTTTATTGTATATTCCATGGAATTAACTATTTTTTTAAGACAATCCGATTTGATACAGGATATAAACTTTGTAGAAGTAACAACGATTTCTTAAGGTTTCAAACTCCACAGATGACTTTTCTTTCATTTGGTATCCATAATTAACACATCGGGTCCAATTGTTTGAACCAAAACAGATTTCAGAATTCAATTCTATTTTATCTGGGGGATTTTATGGCTTTAATCCATTAAGGTGAAACAAATGGTTTTAAATGCCAAACAGTTACAGCATCTATTTGATCATTTAAAATACAGAAATATTGGCACAATTGCAATAAATGAGTTCACCAGTTTCGTATTGATAAACAAATAACAATATTCCATATGTCGTCTCTACTGTAATTTCAACAATATTATGACGATGTTTACCATAATGTTAACAACAATTCTATAAAAGAAGAACATAAATAGATGTTATGACTTTATTAGAATTCAACGCACATCAAAATCATATCATAACTTTGTTAACAGAAATGAATTTTTTTTCATTTGTTGTTCAATGAATTTTCCCAATTTAAAGCATTACAATGTTCTTTTGTTTTGATGATACAACTCATGATAATGAAATTTAAATCGCATTTTATTAGCAAACTGAAGATAATAAAAAATCATTTCATGTCCATAGCATGGAAATAACAGTTCATATGCTAATGATTAAATCTAACACAATACAAAAAGGAGAATAATAAAAATGAAACAATAATACCTCAATCAATTTCTATTTTATGAAATAAATCAGTAAAATGTTAACATAAAAATGATTGAATGACTTCTTTTCTATATAAGATCTCATAAAAATGGAATCTTAAAAGACATTTTGATATTCATACGTACAAGAGATGATGAGTAATATAATTCAAATATCAGTACCATTAAATTGCATTTAAAATTTTACAGAAATCCGTCACGTAAACGAAATGCAAATATAACTGACTCTTCCATATTCACAAAAAAACAAGATGAATCAGAAAAAAGATTCTTTCATTTGGAAGTGAATATAAATTCCAGTCGTATCCAATGATAGTTCATGTCTATTCACTTTACTAGTGACTCCATACAGTGAAATCATCTAGATTTCCTCTAATAAAATATGCATCAATGCAGAAACATAAACATTACGGAACTACAGATGGTCAGATTGTATTTTTACTGATTCTAATTCACCAAAAGATACGAAAAAAAAATTAATTCCAAATGAGAGGAAAGTCATCCCTGACCAACCATTAAATGCAAGTGATCACGTTCTTTGAGTTAACAGTTCGAGCCACTGAGTTACATCAAACAGCAGCTATCGTTGTCATGTAGTGACTATTATTTTTCTTTAAAGTGTTTATATTTGAGAATTGGTACTGAAGTGCTCTAGACTTCAACTGTATCCATTTTATTTTAGTATTCTAATTGGTATTAAGTAAGTCAACATTTACAACAGAAAAAAATACGAACATTAACAGAGAAAAAGTAGCAACAAAAAAAAGGAAGTAAATCACTGCAACTGAAGGTGTTTAACTGTAAATTATTATTTATGTTTTCAGGCATTTTCAATGAATTAAGTGCTCAAACAGAATAAAAAAAAAGAATGCAAATACTTCTGGCAGTAATGGAAACATTTATTCGAGAAAACATTTTTATGTTTTTTATGTGCCGTTATTTTTCAGTAAATGGGATTTATGTTATGTGATGGGTGGATACACGCATTCACCACCTACAAATTGCAGTGTTTCCTATCCAGTCCGATAGTAAATATTTAAGAGCAAATTAAATGATATCCTGCCGTTGGTTACCCACATTCGGTTTACCAATTCAGGCTGATTCAATGTGGATGATTAATTTAAATGAAATCAAACGTGAATAAAATTCAATGTTTTTATTTTATGAAATGACATTCAAAGTCAATTCATTTGGGTTTTACATGAGAGATTGGAACAAAAAAACATTGTATTTTATTCATATTTCCTTTGTTATAGTACTGTAATAATTATGGTATATGTTATGTTCAATTACTCATAACTGGTTATTCAAGTAATCAATAGGATGAACGTTAAACAGTTTCACAACACAAAGGAAATTACTGATGATTTTAAAACGCTTATTCACAAGGCATAGTATTGGACTAATCGGATATTATTTGAAATGTCTTCATTTCCTTGTAACTGAGACTGGAGGCTCTCCATATGAGGATAAAATGTAATTAACTCCCAATCTGTGTTTGGAGTTTGAGTAGTGAATTCAATTCAAATTAAATGCTGGTTAAGTATCAACTATAACAAAACAATTGATAGTTTTTTATAACAAATGGAATTACAATTCGTTATCTTTGAATTCAAATACAGACGAGTAAATAGTTTTAGAAGTAAATATTTGAGTTTTGATTGAAAACAGGAAAATTCACTATGAAATCTGATTAATCAAATTTCCTTGTTTTTATTTAAAATTTTACGAAAACTTTTGACCCTCAAGTATAATTCTTAAAAGGAATTCATCATAATTCAGTTACATTTAACTAATATTTGGTGAAACTCAAATTAAATCGATACCGATAAAAACTTCTATTGGTAGTCTTAAATTCATTTAAAAACCTGGTGGTATCACTTTTATTAGATTTTATTCGGAAAATGCCTTCAATTGATGCGACTAAATGGAAATTCTATTAAAGTTCGGTTTCTGGAACATTATTTAGGTTAACGGAAACTACATGTCGTCCATACGAAATTGTCAATTTTCCAACAAAAATTCTTTTTATATTGTTTATGTCCACTGTACAATACAATCGTATCATTTCATTCTGGTCGTCGAATAGAATTTCCATCTGTGTGCATTGAATAAAAGACGAAGAAAAACGAAAAATGAATGAAACTCCAACAGATGAAAAACTTTAGGTTTGTGGACTAATGTCATGAGATTACGGCATGTGTGCCATATCCAATATATCTTAATTTCGGCAGACGGTGTTTTACCAGAAAAGGAAACCCGATTACCGTTAAGGATAATAAAGAGATTTAACTATGTAATTACAATGCGGCAGGTGTAAAAAATCACAATGAAAATTTTCACGTATGCACTTTATACTCATAATGGGGTTGGCGGTGGTACATTTTTGTTTTTGTTGCTTACCATAGCGCTAATATGAAAATGAATAGATAAATTTTTATCTTTATAGTCCATTTATTTGAATTTTTGTTGAATTAAAACGTTAGGACATATACCAAAGTAAGGAAATCTAGACATTTGTTTCAATTATCTCTAATTATGGGCGCGTATTCTCTATGAACTCAATTTTTTAAAGACTTCAGCAGTTAATGCATTGACAATTAACTCGTGTTGGAAATGTAGTGTTTTGTTTCACTGTGAACACTGTGTTATCTTAATACTTCGATCTTATCAAGAGTTCAGTTCATTCTTGAAAAGTTAACGGATGTAAACTTGAAGCCATACAGAGTTTCCAATGCTTTAATGTTAAATTAACGATTTTCCTTTTTTGTAATTCAATTTGTCATCCAATGATATTTGGCTGTTACACGTTTTTTGTTAAATTAAATTAAATACAAAAATTCAATTTTATAAAATAAAATTATTCCTTTCTGATGTTAGACCCATTTGGTAAAATGATAAGAAGTCTATAGACACAAAAATGGTATTTCATGTGTTCGGAAAATAAACGGTAACAATGCGAGCTTTAAGACTCACCCATTATTCCCTGGGCACATTTTCCATGTTGTGTTTGTTCTATGTTCAAGTGAAAGTGGTAACACAATAAATAATTTAATTTAATTACGGTTCATGTACGTTTAATGTAAGTTGATATATACACCAATAACTCTAATTACATTTGGCCCCCCAAACGTGTTTTCCAGCCGTTAAAAAGGGAAAATGTGACATGATGGGGTATGCTTTATGAGTACATTTTGTCGTATGCATGTTGTTAAATAAAATTCCTTGATGAATTGTATTCAGATTGCTATTGAATAGAACTAGATGATTTCACTGTTAGAAACTCAATAATTTTGTTTTTCTTTTTTTATTTTGTAATTAATTTAATTACTTTCAACACATAATTAACATAACATTTGGATAGTTGAATTAACATCGTATTTATAATTAGTTCATATTTGGCACGCTCTGGGACTAATTGTAAAACAGTCCCATGGTTCATTTAACAAAGATAAATAGTTTGATAATTGAGCGGTTACTGAACTATAGTTGGACATTAAAATCAATTTATGTTACATTTTTCAATTGATACTATTCATGAATTGAAATCCAAATTGATTTAGTTCAATTGAATTACAAACCGTGAAACAGAAATAATCAATGGAAATGTAATTGAAAAATGTTTTTGGCAAAAAATGTGTATTCACTATCATTTTATCACTATTAAATAACTCGAGGACATTTTGTATTGTGACGAAATATTTAAGTTAAAATTTTGTCATTAAATAAAAATATTATTATTTTCTATTTGGTTTTATCGTCTGTATGAAAAGAAAGAAGAATTTCATCTTCCAGTAGGAAAGAATAAAAGAAAATTGTGGTTTACTTGAGGCATTTGAGTTCTCTTAATGTTACTTATACTTGCCAACTGCCGTTTACTTAATAGTTTTGCTATGTGATAACCGCCAGCTATGTGAAAATTGTACAATAAAATCGTACATCAATTCAACATATCCGCTGTTCTACTATCTACAGTGAGATATTTCTTAAGGCAGGACTTTCAATTCCAAGATGTTGGATAGAAATCTTTTTTTTTTTTATTTCTTTCTAATTTAAAATGAATTCTATCGTTTCCTTTTTTTTTTCTTTACAATAGCATTATAAATATCTATGTTTTCAATTCATTCTTTTATTGTTGGAGAAACCAAGTGTTTTGTGAATTTAAATGGATGACACAAAAGGAAAATTTAATTTGAATTATATGCGTTTATTGTACCATTTATATTTACTATTACATCAATTCATTTCCCTCTCCCCTTCAAGCTTTTATTCACAGATAGAGTTCTATTTGTAAATTTGTAAATTTGACAGCATCTCTCATTGTAACACGCCATAATAATATTTTTTTTCTTTTCATTGTAAAATTCAACTATTGTATTCATATTAAATTGTGCGACAATTGAATATTGTATTGATTCATTCTTATTTTACTTTCCGGATGAAAACAAGGAATTGATGGATATTCAAATAACAATTTGATCCCATTAATGATTCATCTCTGTACTAAAAGAAAAATCAATCGATGAATTGTAAAATGTTACTTTCTTCGATTTTTCCAAATGCTAAAAATATCCAAAGTACACAAGAGTGCGTTTCTTGTCGTTGCAAATAGAATTCGATTGTCAACGGATTCTCCTTATTTTTTGTTATTTTGGCACTAAAAATTGAGTGGCAGATAGATAACAATTGGGATGCAACCCCAACACAAAAATGTTCGCCCATCGCAAAAAGACGTTTTTGTTTTCTTTCTTTTTACATGAACGCTAACAAAGTCATTGATTCAAATTGTAAAATCAACAGCAAAACGTTTCATACCGATGAACACGGAATGGTTTTGAACGTAAGGAAATTCAGTGCCATCACTTATCCGACGATTGGAAAATCGCATATTGAAAACCATATTGACATGATAAAAATACGCGTGTGGTATACGAAGAAATAACATAGCAATATCGGTAAGAGACAATATTTTTCTCTCTTATGTTGACGGTTTGGGGGGTGGTTAATTTTCAATGGGTTTTTATACTTCATATGGTTATGTGATTGAAACGAAATTTTATGGGGTTAAACTTACAAAATTGAAGTTTGTTCAAACGTATGCGATGTTCACTTTAGAGTATTTTTCTTTTTTTTTTATATTTACCATTTGAGTAATGTTTGTGATAAAGATGAAGAAGAAATATAAATTCTTTTCTTCTTTTTTTTATGTAAGCAACAAACATAAAAACGTTGAATGATATTTCAGTTGAGGAAGTGAAGGTACAGAATGAGGTTAGTGATGGGTATAGACATATCCTTACGTGGCAGCTATAAAGTATTTAATAGGTCAATATAGGCATAAAAGCATAAAGGCATCAACAATAACGGTTATGAACTGGTATTACCAATGGAATTTTCTTCTCTCTTTTTTATTCTTATCAAGAATCATGATCTAATGATTGAATTGCTTGATATTACTCTCATTCTTTTGGGGGGTGGAATCATTTTTATATCGTGATCTTTTGTCTCAGCCATTTTACTTTTTTTCGTTTCAATAATAACGACATGAAATGTAAGGTCTCGTAAATAATGTCTTGCATATTTGTTCAATAATAATAAAAGTATCCATATTCAATGTACGGTACATCAATGTAATTTAACTTTAGGCGATTTTCTCGTTAATATTTACATTTTATGAAGAATATAATAAACTCTGTTATTATATCAAGTACTCAAGATAAAATATCAATTTCATTATTATTGGACAATTCAATTGAACGTCATTTAATTTACTCAGAAATATTTTATTTGAAGTCAATTGTTAATAAACATCATGGAATAACAACAGCAACAGAGAGAAAAAATATAAATATTTGATGAAATCCGTTAAAAGTTAAATGATATTGTATTGATATTAAATTGAAGCTACTGGTCAATGGGTTTTTGTGTTACCTTATGCAACCCAATGACTAGAGTTACTGTTAGTGTTAGTTCCAGATGTTTTACCCTTAACTGAATTGAAACTATTTGTTATCAGTTGATGTTTTTTACTAGCAAATTAATATTGAAACATTTTAAACTGAGAAGCTTTAAGAGACACATGAATAATAATGATTGCCACTTTCATCGTAAGTACAAACCCCAACGAATTTGATATTCATTAGCTCAATTGGGTATGTTAAGCAACGATAGGAACTTGAGAGAAAGACAATTTTTTATTGTCTTCAAATGTTATGGTGAATTTGTGTCACATTATTTTAGTTTTATCACATCATAGAATTTGTCTTCATCCAGCTCAATGTTTAAGTATAATGATACATAAAATGTTAGATGAGGTGTAAAATTAATGAATAACAAAAGTTTTGTTACAGATGATTATAAAACGAATATGATTCCTCATTCATATACAGATAAACTGATGCTTTCATTTAATTTCATGAGATTTTTAAGTACTTTATGAAGTATTTCTTACTCTCTTTGTTCAATTTTAACGCCACTATCTATGTTCATTACATTATTCGACGTTCATTTAATACAGTGACAATTATTTGATTCAATTTTTTCCTTGTCTTTGTTGCTTTAGAGGATTTTTAAACAAAATTTCCAAAGATAGAAGGAATCGTTCCATTACTTTTTTTTTACAGAAAAGAAAAGAGATTTCATTATTAATATTTTAAATTCAATTTCACTTGATAGGATTTTGTGGCAATGACATTTTGTGTTTTAACGGTGAATAGAATGATTTGGACATAACTAATAGAAAGAAATGAAAGAGATCCTTAGGCAGTATTGCATATCAACCGCAGATTAATTTAATTCATATTAATAAAAAAAATCATTTAACTTCATTGGGACATATCCAATTTAATCTAAATGATATCATAAAGAATAATCTCATTAGAATTGAATGTCCAATTTTTGGGGCGTCTTTCTTTTAATGATTCCTCCATAGGAAAAAAAAAGATAAAATTAACCTCATTTACTTACTTCATTAACTTCAATATCACAGTGAATTTATATAAAGCACAAAAAAAGTTTTCTTTTCAGTTTTGAATATTTTGAAATTTTTAAACCAAAGCTAAGTAAAACCGAATGAAATAAAATCTACCGGTAAATGAGTGAACTTTAATGTATAAATCTCATTGACTTATTAAAGAAAAGTGTCACAGTTTAGCTAATAATTTATACACTAATGGAAATGGTTAGGCAGAAAATAAAGAACAAAAAACCATTTGTTGTCGTCATAATTCACATTAAAACGCGCGTAAATCCTTAGAACAACAACAAATGTAAGAAAAACTTTTGGCCAGTGTTCTCAATTACATGGAAAAGAGAAAAACCGAAAATAAATTAGAATAAATTTAAGAATGAAGGAGCCACATTAGACATTCATAACATCAATTTAGCTTAATTATGAGATGGAAATTTTTCGGTAGCACCTGCTATGTCACTGGACACTCTATCACAATAGACTCTTCTATTTTAACGGTTGATTACCATAGACAGCCTGTTTGAATATTTCTTGAAAGTATTTAATAGGAAACCATCAAATGCAGAGATAAAAGTTAATTTCCCATTGTGATTTTCTTTAAAAAACTTTGCATTTTATTGGATTTTTGCTTGTGTTTTCATTTTATTTTCGTTTGGTTTTATTGTTATAATTTTAATGGTGTATGTTTTCCATAAGAATATCTTTTAAAGAAATCATATACACACAAATATCTTTATACAAAAAAAAAATAAAAAATACAAAACACATTTGGAAAACTGAATACCGAATAACAACTGTAAAAAAGGACATCCAAAGTATTGCAAAAATAAGAACAAAAAAAAAAACATCAAGCGCGCCAAAATAAAAAGAAAGTCGTTAAAAAAGTTTTAATCGGTGTATTCAATTGTTTTTCCGTCTGTTTTCTAATTCTTTTTGTTTTGTTTCTTCCTTGTACTGTCTTCACTTTCCACACTCATCTATTTTACAATTTTCTTCCTGTTGGCATTGCTTTGGTTAACAATTTTATTTTTAACGATTCGTATCTTATTGCTGAGAAAAATTGGTTTTTGGGATGAGCCAACCAGAATAAAAATGAACGATATAATTTTCGAAGAACAAGATGAAAACTACAAAACAATTCTTTTCAAAGTGTCAGTCTTCCTGTCCTCTGTAGACTAATTTGCATTTTGTGTAAAAGCGACAAACCGAAAAGGAGACAACAACAATGGCAAAAGAAAGTTTTTGGAAAATTTTCACAATAAAACGTTTTCGGAATTACAAATTATTCTCTTTGTATTTTGTTACCAAAGCTACGTGAATGATGTTTTTCTTTTATTTCTCATTTCGGTTTCATTTTCTACTTTTTGATCCCTTTTCATAAGAATTGCGGAATGATAACAGCAAAGTGGTTGAGTACCGATGACTATCCACTTTGCTAAGATACTTGGAATATTTTCTATACCGTTACTCCATTAGGCGGTTTTTTTTTTTTGGAAAAAAACATTAAGTGATGCCTTTCTCCATCAGTTAACGTAGTACTCAAGCTATTCACATTAATGTTTAGCTAATTATTCACATTTAGAAAAGTGAATATATCTATAAAATGGTTAAATGTCGTTGATGATAATTAAATGTTTAACAATTTAACTAGAAGAAACTAGTGATTATTGAATTCATTTTGAGTAGTTTTCTTAATAAAAATATGATGTTTAATAACTTTGTTATTCTGCAATGCTCCACTAATCATTGTCATAACAATACCTTATAAATGAGAAAATTGTCTTGAAATCAGACCACAGTATTAGATTAAGATGAACGTTAATTCATTTTCCATCATTTATTATTTTTTTTTTCTTTTGAAAAATCGTTCACGGTTGATATTAATTCAACGAATTTCCATTATTTTCTTATACGTATAAGATTACATTATCATATTAACATTGTTTTCTATACACAATCTGATACGTTTCGCATGATACAAACAACCATAACATCAATTTGATATATTTTTGTTGAATTTTTCTCCTTGTACACGGTTGACGGATTTAACTGGGGCACGTGTATTCGTAATTTGACTAAAATCTTCATTGATTATCATTTTTTTTTTAACGTTTCCTTTGGGCAATCGGTATATCTTTTGTAATGAATTTTCTGTTTTTTAAAAATTTAAAAATTTTCTCCTTGGAATTATAATTCCATTCGATGTTAAGAAACGAAGGCAATGAATCAAATGAATTAAATAATTAATTCTTTGAATTTTTCTTTTTATTAGGGAATCCTTTCTATTAAAATTTATTTTAAAAATTTTCACGATTTTCCATCCGTAAAAAACCGAAAAGAATGAAACCATAAATCGTTCATGATATCAATAGAGTACTGGAGCAATAGGTAAAAATAGATGATTAGATGATTTTGTACGTGAATATACAAAACACGAGTTTCGCGGTTCAATTGGTCCTTTTCATTGTAAATACATTGAAATAAGCGGAATTTTTTTTACAATTCGTTTATTTTCTTTCTATGGAACAATAATGGGATAGAGATAACGATAGAGTTTTTTTCATCATTGCACAATATTATACGAGTGGTTGATCGTATAATGGGAACTAATTGATTTATCCCCAATATCATTAGGCCACAAAAAATAACTTCGAGTAGGAATATCAATCAATGTCATCATCTATTGTTATAGAGAGAGAGTGTTCATATGAGGAGGACAGGAGCAGCAAGAAAAAAATAAATGAAATAAAAGTGAACGGCAATCAATTTAGTTTGGGGCCAATGTTCCTAACAGGATTAAGGAATCTTCAGGAAGTACAGCCTACCGATGGCAACAAAAAAAAAAAGAAGAAAGAATACGAAGGAAGTCATAAACTTTTTAATATTCTCAAATTAGATAGACGTTCAGATATTGGGAAACAAATGAGAGTTTATCCCCAACAAACATGACCAAGATCTTTTTGATAACCTCTTGGTTCAATGGAAGTCACCTTTTTCTTGTTTAGCTAAACGACAAATAAGCCTAAATAAATTTATCATAAAAGCCATTCACCACGAAAAGACGATAACTTAACACTGAAGGTTTTCCTGATCGCCAAACAATTTTTATCCCCAAACCTAAATGATGTGTAAATGAACTCTTCTGTATATGGATTCATGTCGCCGACTCTTTGAATCATGATAAGTGTTTTTGCGACATTACAACAAATCAAATTAGGTGAGAGTAAAAGACGTTAAATAAAAATTGTGGAATCCCGTAGTGTAAATATGGTAAAATAAAGAACACTTTATGGCTCATAAATGTCGTCACAAAGAATGAATTTTTGGAATAGTCACTTATTCTTTTGGTCTCATAAAAGAGTATTTTATTCAAATGGTAAACATTTCACCTTTTCACTAGCCATATGAACAGCCAAAACGAAGGAAATTCATTAAATGAAATGGTTGATTATATTGAAAATGTTTTCATTTTGAATATCAGATGGGGACTGTGTAGTGAAATTGGCGTCAGAATTAAGCTGTGATTTGATTAGTGACTCCATAAATTATAATGTTGATACCTCTAAGAGTACGAAATGGAGATGCTTAATGCCACTTGAATTGTTTTTTTCTTATTTTTCTTGTTTTGGTTACTATAAGCCTAAATAGATGGAAATCAGAATAGTAAAATTCTTATAAATTATCTTAACTCTCTTACATTGCGTATATAGGACCACTTGAATCATGAACAGTGTAAAACAATGAACAACGAAAACGTAGTGTAAATCGAATAAAAGTCTGACAGTATTGTTGAACTGATAACAACACACTTATTTGCAATATTGTTAGAATGGCTTAATATCCATCTACTTGGTACCGAACTTGATTATGTTGTTTCTGTGTTGCTTTCTTTATTAGTTGGTCCCATAACCATCTTATTTATGAGTGCTCTTTACCCAACAGCTTCTTTACGTTTTTGGTCAAACAATAGCGGGCGTGAAGACAGAAACCAAAGGAAATAGAAAAGATTTTCTGTGGGTTGAAAATTGATTTTCATTAAATGGAATGAAATACCAACGGTTGAAGAGTAAACAATGAAACATTGAAATAAGTCATTTTTGGGGTTGGATTTTTTGTTTACGGTTGTTTTGTTCTTCATTTTAGTTCTCTTAGATGAAACTATGATTTTCTTTTATGTGTATATGTGCATGATCATATAGAAAGTTGGACAGAATAAATGAAACTGTGTCGAAACTAGGCCAAGACTGCATTAAAAACATTATAATCAAAAGAGTTTCAACCACCATTATTCTATGAGATTCTTAGTTATTATTATGTATTTCAAGTAAAATTTCAGTTGTGTATATTAAAACAACCCCTAGAGAATTGATTTATTTATTTCGTTGCCTCAATGGAAAGGTACAATTTAATTCACTAGCCGAATAACAATTCACTATTTTAGATGAATTTTCTTTTCTGGTTTTCAACCAAACAGAAGGTGAATTAGTTAGAACTTTTCCGTGTACAATTTTTTTTTTGTTGTTCCACTGTCTACGTTCTCGTCCTTCCTGAATTTCATTTTTGTTTTGTGTTTATGTGGACAGTATTCTTTTTTATTGAAAATATGTTGAGTTCAGCATAAAAAAAAGAAGTGTTATTAGATTGGTATGTTTTGGATCCGCGTGTCCCGTTATAAGGAAATATACAGCCTCAAAGCATCAAGTGCCCATCAAAATGGAAATGCTGTTGAATACCATCCGGTCAACGAATTGTAATAAATCACATCTGTAAACAAGTTCGAAGAGTAAAACGGTAGGCCAATGATTTCCATCTGACAGCAGTTTTCTTTTCATTTTGCTCTGGTTGTTCGTTCTATTCATTTATTTTTTTTTGTTCCTGTTACCATTATCGTTATGCTATGGGTGGTTTATTATATACGATGCCACGATCAGTTACCATAAATATTGAATACTGTTTTGGTCGTGTTAATATTCCATGTTTATTGAAGTTGAAACCTTGCCACTTGTGCAATAGAATTTTGATCGTCTATCAAAGGTTATGCCAACTGTGAACATTTTGTTTTTGTTTCATGTTTATCGAAGGCAAAGTCCACCCTTAGAGTATCACCACCCATTGGTAATAATATTAAATCAATTGAACTCAGTTTTGTTTTATTTTATTGTTTCACGTATGAAATAAACAAAATCATTGAACTTATTTATTGTTGATGACAAAATGGATCAATACAATTGAAAATTTACTAGGAAAACTCCCCAGTTTTATTTAATTTCATTGATGGAAAATTTAAAACGGAATCATAAATTGAAATATTCCAGAATTCTGAAAGGATTGTATAGTTATCTAGAATCTGTTGAATGATTGACTACATTTTATGGCTCTGTTATTCAGTTGTTTTTATGCGAAATGACAGGATGTTAAGTTCAGGATAAAAACGATCAAACTTCTAGAATTTATATGTGTGCAGTTTTCAATAATCGACAGTAGAATTGAATACATTCAATTTCAATTCGAAATAACATTCAATACCAATAAACATATTTTATATAACCAAATGAAATATTAAATATTCTTTCTGTTATATTAAGTTCCTTCCTTATTAAATTAAGACATAAAGAATAGATATTATTACATTTAGCTCAATGCCTGCAATTGATGGTAATCCATTGGTCCATATAAAATTCAAAAGTAAAACTTTAAAATTCCCTAGCGATTGATTCTGGTCTAAAAAAGAATTGTTAATGGTTGATAACAAATCAACTCTTTTTGGACAAAAAGTAAATGAGTGAAAAAGTTTTACAGGAAAAGTACCAAACTATTTATTGTTAATAATCGTGATCATATTCATGAGTAAGATGAGCTTAGTAATACACCCACAAATAAAAAACAATTTTATGAATAATTTGCAACTAATTGATGAATAATAAGTATGTAGTTTATTTAACAATAGTCGTGTTCTTTATTAGTTAAAAATCGAGATACTGAGAACACCCTTTTTTGTTCCTTCAGTCAAAAGGAATGCGATATTGTTAGCCAGAAGATTTAAATCAGTAACATTTCAGTAGTAAAAAGGAACAAACCCCCACTGTGGATGTTTCAATAATTACCAGAAGAGAGCTTTCTCTGATACTGGTAAAACTTTTAGAAATCATAAATGCTAACTGGTACACTTTGAATATAATTGTAAATGAATACGGGTTATGTGTTCAAAAATTAGAATTTATGTAAATCCATTTTTGAGATTATAATGAAAATGGGATTTACTATTCCGTACATAAAACATTACCGTATAAGAATTTCCCCCACAGAATTAAACATTTGGATTTTACACACAACACATACACACAGTGAAAAGAGTACAAAGTTTTTCTTGTATCTGTAGAGAAAATTGGTTCATTACACCCATGTGGGATTAATATGAATCGGATCAAATAAATTAAAAGAAAATATCAAACTATTTAGTTCACAAACCATAAAACGGTTGATAACGAGCCTGATATTTAATGTTACAAATTTTAGTTTTTTGGTTTTGATACCAGTTACGGCCAAAGTACCAAAGAGACAGTTATAATCTACCATGTAAATTGAAATTGATATTGCCTCAGACCGTATCTACAATTTCACTAGAATTATAATAACAGTAAGTTACCAATACCGAAAAAAAAAGTGAGAAAGTATTTTTATATGTGAATTATTCATTTCAGGTTTATGTCACATCACAATATGGAGCTTTTACAAAAACTTCCTTTTACTGTCACTGTAACATGGCCGAACAAAAATCAAATTGACGCGTTAGTATTACGGTTAACGTACAAACATAATTAGTAGATGACAGAAAAAGTATCAAACCACACAAGTGAATATCTACAACAGAGTTATAGGAAAATTATGGGTGTGAAATGAATTAAATCAGGATGAATTGGTGACAACTTTCCTCGAATAAAAAACAGTAATCACGTTGCTCTACCATTTATGTCTCAAAGCATCCATAAATGATTATAATCAGATTATATACTCTACGATGATTGACACACGATAAACATTCAATGTTTATTTTTATAAATGAAATTATTATGAGAAAAATTAAATCTAGAGCTTCTCTGTTACATGATTTCCTTTAATATTTCGCACTAAATTTAATCAAAGTGGTTAACATTTCAATATTGATGTGTGTATTTGTATTTTTCATTTTTAAAAAATTGCATTCAATATTATTATATGAACCATTTATTTACTAACAAAATTTATTCAATTGGTTGACGGTTAACATTGTACCAATCATTTCTCATCGTTTGGTATATGGAGTTAAATTTTCATCATTGGATTTCTATGCATTCACCCGTCATGAAGTGTATACAGAAAAAATCCACTTGGGAAAACATTGACTGGTTAAATCTCGATTGCATATTTGATCTTATACAGTGGCAAATAGTTCATAGATGTGACTCTGATCCGCATAACATGTGCATTTTAATACAAACATATGGTTCTCTTCTTTTTATAAATGTTGAAGTTTTCTGAACAAACTCACTGTTTTCCCAGTGTGCATCTTATTTCCATGTTTGAACTAACAGAGTCATTCAACGGATTTCACCTATAGTCGTATTTAAAAGTAAAGGATCATGCAAAGAGTCACCACCTTGTTTGATACGATTCTCTAGTTGTTCTCGTATTTTTTTTGTGGATTTTTTGCTTTTGGCTGTTAGATGTATTACAATGCACTCAACGTATTATAAGGTAAATATTTGTCTTCGTAATATTAACACACATAATTTCTAGTGAAATTTTCACAACGGATATTTTATTTTTCTTCATGTAGATTTGCATTCAACGTGTTTACCTTTAGTGGGTAAGAGCTGATGGTGGTGGAATTGCTTACGTAAAGTTCTTCGAGGCAGTGGAACACTTTAAAAACCGTTTCATTTAAATTTTCCGTTGGATTTGGCTTTCGTTTTCGTTTTTTTTCCCTCTGTTTATCATGAAATTTACAACAGGTACATGGTAACTGCATTATTAATGTCTGCATAATAGCGTTCATGTAAATTCGCATAATGTATTTCTAATAAATTCATGTCGTACCTCTATGCTAAATCGTTTTACCATAGACGGTTAAAATGATTCAATGTTCATTTTATGCATAGGACAAAGTAAAACGTTGTATATTTTGTTATTCAAAAGAAGTTTATGGTATTCGTACGTTGTTTGAAAAAGAAATCATTCTATTTTATTCGTTGCTATATTCCGTTTTAATGGATATGATGATGGTGGAATTAAGACATCGATTATAAACGTGTTAGACATTGGAAAATGTATGAGAAACAGAAGGATTAAACTCGTGTCACGATAGATTTCTGTAGAAGTTTTTAAGTATTTTCATTATTTTACTTCTGATTTTCTTTAATTAGAGTTCCATTTTAAATTCATTTTGTCATAAATTAGCAAACAAAATGGAATTTTAAAGGACCAAAAAATGAAAAGAAAAGAATATCAATTTTATTTCACTTTTCTCATTAACATTTAGTCCACATTAGACTAAAATTTACCACCGTATGGATCAGCCTAATGCAAAGTATTCAAACCCATAAGTCGCATACTCAAAGAAAATAAGAATATTTTCTTATTCTTTTGTTCAAAATTGAATTCCATGGATCAAATAGCTCACAATAATTCCATTTAGTCCATTGAATGTACAGTAAACGTTAAGACGATAAGCAGGACCTGAAGCTATTCCAGATGAAAAAGAAAAAAAAAACATCGAAATGGTATATGGAATTTAGTCTCTGTGTCAAGCTGAATAGTTAAAATGCGAAAAGTAAATTTGATGCTTATTGTTAAAAAGTGAAAGAAAAAGAAGCAAGAATACAAGTCAAACATACAAGGAGGTGAAACGATCTTTACCTCATACCATCACAGACATAAAATGTAAATATGTAATACTAGAGAGATACTGTTTAGTGACAAGAGATACCAAAGAAGCTCATCGTACTATTGTTAAACAGTTGAAATGGAAAATATTTAAACGTGACATGGGAATTTAATTTTCCATTCAGTTTTTCCTCCTGTATTTTATTTCATATTAAAATTGTACAATAATATGAATGAGATTGTGTTTCAAATTCATTAAAATTTAAAATTAATTTTTACTCTCCAACCATACGAATAGTAATAATATGAATAAAATGTTATTTGCGTAAAATGTTAAATGGTATGAGGACATGTGGAATCAGAATCACAGTTAACTGCGTTGGCACTAGATGATCTATACATCAGTATCATCCAAAATGACTGAATAAAAACGCAGTTTTAGTGACAAAATGTGTTGGTAAAATACACGCACAGAAAGAATACTATGGTAAACATGGAAATGGTTGAAATAATGTTATTGCAATGAACATTACAACTCTGCATAATGGTTTTGGTTTATTCTTTACTACTATTGTCATCGACATAATGTTTACATTGAACCAGTTTTCCTTTTTTTACACTATCTTCAACTGTTAAATTTCAATTTTTGTTATCAACCATACAGTGGAAAAAAAAATAATTTGGTGAGTGGGATCACATTGTAAAACAACATTACCAAATAATTATTATAACTGAATTGAAATGTTCTGTCTCATTTAAATCTAAATAAATTCATTAATTATTTATGCCAATAAAATATAGTCAGCCAACATTACTGGCTGTTATGTTAGACAATCGCGAATCATAGTTGTTGTTGGTGTGGTAATGTGGGTTATACCCAATGGGATCGCATGCATTGTATTATCACCATGACAGTGAAAAAAACTATAAGTACGAGTGTGAGACTAAATAATATTCAATTTTCACAATGTACATGACTCTCTATTGCAAGGAATAAATTCATAATTTCTTAGAATGATGTACAATTAAAATGTTTTTTTCTTCATTACTAACATTTATTGAATTCTCAACTAACTCTATTTAATTAGCTTTAATCCACAAAGCTCAAGGGTCTCAATAGATAACAAAAGTTTAGTTCATGTATTCATTATAATGTTACAATACCAACTTAATTATTGAAGCAACAAATCACTAATTAAATATCATTTGACTTCACTCTGTGGTTGAAACAGAAATAAAAATAGTAAATAAGGGAAAAAAGCAACGGAAATGATTTTTCCATTGTTCAATGAAAAGAAAAATGTATGGCAAATCCACACCCACAAGCCAACCCCAATTGAATCAATCAACTGTGTTTATTAGATGTCCCATCACATTAGATGCCATCATCATTCGTTTGATTTCATGAATTGTTAGTCGTCATGTAATCAAATATTTTGCATATGGCCAACACAATAAGGAAATAAAAATTTAACTTTTAACGGTTATATCAGTACCACAGAGCATAACAGTTAATACTATTATGAATTATTTATGCTCATCAGCTCAGTTGGAGATTTTGTTTCTATGACAGACTTTATTTTTATTCCTTTTTTTACTTTGGATGAAAATACAACAACATAATATTGTTGAAGTTCATCTGTCTCTTTTAGTGAATTCGTTTTTCCATTTAATTTTAATTCAAAGAGATTTGGATACGGTTTTTCCACCCATTCAACGGAAAAATATTCTTATCAGTGGCAACGGTTTTTCCATGTGTTTTGGGCCCTTTTACTAACCATAACAGGCGAAAAAAACGTTGAAAAGGAGTTAAAATGATTTTTCATTTTAAATATGATACGATTATGTTAACGTATATGAAATTACGTTCCAATGTATTTATCATCTATGGGAAATATTCGTTCCTTTCTCTGTTTTTTCCTTCTTATTTTATTATTAAGAATAAATCACTGTTAACATTTCCATATCATGGATTTAAGTAAGATCATTGTGTGTATTTTATGCCAAATGGCATCACCATAAGCATATGCATAACAATGGTGAAATCGACCTTCGCATACATTATAAGAAAATTGTATTTTACTTTAAAACATTCTGTCATTCCTTATATTTTTTTCTTCTATTTTATATTTGGTGTTGTTTCTTATTACTGTGGTTTCTTTACAGTGAAATGCATATTACATAGTGTCTATCTGACTGTGTAATGTCAGGATGTTGATGGAATCTTAAAGCAATTCCTATACATTTAATACCAATTCTATCTATTCAGTTATTTCAATTTTTCGGTACCAATAAATGTGTATTACATTTCATGGAATGATTATGTGCTCCATAAAATATCATGAATATTGTACGAATACAAACACATTTAGAAAATTATTGTCATTTCATATAATACTTAGAAATGTTTCGATTACAGTTTGGAATGCACATAAGATAAGGATTTAATAAACGATGTATTGAAGGAATTGGGTGAACGCATTTATGGAATTTCACCGTCATTCAATGACGCATATTGTTTGATGGGTACTTTTGAATAACTCGGAATCAAATGATCTGAATTCATTTCTGTCTGTTACACATTCAATTCAACTGTAAATAAATTTCTCTCAATGTCAGTCTGGGTATTCAATACTCTTCTATATGAGATGATTTCTGATCCTTGTGCCATCAAACACAGACATTGACTTCCATCATCTTTTTTCCTCTTCTACTGTGTCGTGTGACCAATGGAAAATACAATTTACTATCAACTAAGAATATTTTTATTATCACTAGTACAAAGGATTTTCGTCACCATTATTGAAGACACAATAAATATTTTCCGCGTTATTGTTATTCACTGCTATTATATCGCAACGAGGCGTACAACGATATAACAATTTTAAAGGACATGACACAAAAAACTGAAAAATTTCTTTTCAAAAACTTTGTACCACAACAATTTTGAAATTGTTTTTGTTGCATTGGGAAATTTTTCTCGACTTTTTTTTTCTACAATTTTATTCATGAAAGTTGTCTGTTCACACTATTTATGATAATCATATTCAGCTATGGTCATATAACAAAAGAGGCAAATGGATTATATAAAGATGATGATATAAAAAAAAAAAACGAAAATAATAGAAATTGGAACAGTGAATATTATCAACATGATGATATTAACTGAGTCTCATGAGTATATCATGTTCAGTCATAAACACGTCAGTTTATGTGAATTATGAAGAGAAATGTATAACCAATTGTGTCCAATGTACCATTCAGTGCAATTTTAAATGAAAAACAAAAAAAAAACGATATTAAAAGAAGTGTTGAACAATCGATGTGATAAATATTTGATGGATAAGTTGTTGGCCATTTAAAGCCACACATGTCCATTAAGTATTTCGATTTAATATTTTTCCAATTTTGGTCAAATGCAACTGTTGACCTCAACTAATTCAAACCAACCAACCATTTTCATTTAATTTGTTTCACAATAATGCATCAAGTGGTGAACGGTATTAAATTTTAGTATACTCAAACACTAATAGATAGAAGCAATTCAACGAAATAATAAAATATACAGTCAACTGATAAATTCATTAAAACCATTCCAGTCCGATATGAAAGGCCACAATTTTAACAGGCAACCACTATGCACCGATAACAAAAGAATCACATAAACATTTTCATAAAATACAATATTTAAACCGATTTAATAATTTTCTTTTTCCAGTAGGAACCATTTCATTTAATACAAATGAAAATAGTTTCTTTACCATGAAAAAAGAACTCAACATTTTCGATGGTAACCTCAAAATTCACATACACCATTTATGGATTTCAACAGAAAATAATAATTTAACACGAAAAACATATTGAACAAACGAACTTTTATACACTCAACCATTAATGAGTTGGAGACAGATCATAAGAATTTTGTAAATGGACCTTCCAATTTAATGCATTACAATGTTTGCTTACAACGCGATATAGAAACACATTCACTGTATCATACTCTATGATGATGGGAATGGTAAACAGATCAGACAAGTTGTCCGTTTTAAAACGACTGAACTATTTTGAACAAAGTAAGAGTGGTTTGGCATATCAACCAGAAATGAAGAGACCCACATACACACACAGAAAAAATATGGAAAACGATGAAAATTTTAAGCTCCATGGTATTTTGCATTAAATATGAAAATTGTTTGCAGCAAATGCAAATTTTTCTTTCTGTATGTTTGGGTTTTTTTTCTTTCACTTTATGGTTGGCATTGAATGCAATTTGTGTTTTTTCCTCATCGTATTGTATGTGAATGCATTTAGTTTTGTATTCTATTGGATTTAATATGCATATAAATGTAATAATATTGTATGGACGAATATAGAAGTACATTTAACAATAAATTAGATAAATAACCTCCCAAAACATACATTATCATTTTAGTGTGATCCACTCGATTTCAATAAAGAACATCAGCTCCATGGTTTCGGATCGTTTAATAATCATGATAAAAATAAAACTGGAGTGTGCATTTTGATCATCATTTTAGTTATGCTTTACTTTAAAAGATATCTTCTGCAGGAATAGAGGCAACCAATGCTCATAAAACAGTTAAATTCATACCCAATCCAATATGGAAAAAATAAATAAACGGGAAAAGTGTAGATTTCAACTTGGTATTCATTAAATTACGGTGAAGGAGTTTTTCCCTCCTAAATTGCGGTTTTCCATTGGATTTTCATTTATGGGTAGGAAACACTACTATTCGCCAGCCATCAACACTTTTAGTGTTTTTTCTTTCATATTCATGTTTGGCATTAAATTTACCAAAACTATTTTAATATAATTAATTGGTTTCAGAAGGTTTATCACTTCACAAAATTAATCTCTAAAGTATCCGGAATTCTGTGATTTAGTTATGCTTTGTTTCTGGTATTTCAACGGAATTATTTAGAATTCACGTATGAATCACATAGAATTAACTTTCATAATTGGCCATTATTTTGACAAACGTATTCCAGGTAAAGTTTGTAACAAATTATTTACTCAGTATTGTATTAGTAATTTTCATTTTTTTTTTTTTTTTTTTGTAATGAAATATCACTTAAATTGTTTATTTAACATTTGTTACCACTGAAACAATTCACAGTAAATAAATTTCGTAAAAAAATGTTGGATTAAAAAAAGAAAAATACTTTAAAAAATTAATAACATTTACATAATAGCATTATACGTAGGTCCTTGTTAACAATTGAAAATATTAAAACATTTGTATGAACGATTAATTGAACTGTACCACCTGTGTATGTTTTAAATAAATTCATGATTCATTTTAAATATTTTGTTTAATTGGAAAACTCAAATGAAATTGTTATGTTTCATAATAATTTTCAATCAATTTAATTGTTACTATAATGTGGCAAACTATGAAATCGATTTTGTATTAAAATTTATTGTCATTTTGATTCAATTAAAATCAAATGAATTTTTAAATCAATTAAATCGGTTTGTTTTTACCAAAGAAAACTTTACTTTTTAAACAGAGAAATTGTAACAAAATTGAATCAATTTTATGAGCCAAGAATTTAGTTAAAAAGTCGAATGAAAACTAACAGAAATACTTGGGATCTTTGATAAAAAAATTGTATAGGTTGATTGCCAGTGATACTTTAGTTCTTACATTATGATTTTGGTGTTCTTTTGTAACGACCACTGACTTACAATTTTCCGCTAAAATGAACAAAAATGTCAGTCTTTTAAATTTCTTTTTGTTGTTTTCTTCGGTTACATTCAATTGTAATCTTACATTACAAAATAAGAATACACACAATTCATTCTTTTACTTCCCTCTGGGTCGGATATTATACTATGCTCATTTTAACTCAAATGCAATACTACTGAATCGGGGATTTATAAAAGTTTTCTGTTTGCACTTAACTAAAAAGCAATTTAGTTGAAACAGACATTCCTAAGTCTAAAAATGTTCTTATAAGTGATTGCATTGTTGACTGAAAAATACACTACAGTTTTAGTTCGTTTCTCATTTCTTTATTCTCATCAGTGACTTTATGTAAGTACAAGAAAAATTTCATAATAAGTGACTTTTTGAGGCTTTCATACCAACTTATAATTTACCAGTTATTATTAGAAAATGTGCATTGTATCAATCTTATACTATGAAGAAACATAACATAAGAAAATACTTGATCTACTTAACTTTCGAATTGGTACACTTAATAAATGACGTATATGAGATTAATGCACACACAAAATTTCTGTTCATAATAATGCATGGAATTCAACTACAACTACTAATATTAGGTCCTTCTTGATACTGTATAACATACGTATAACTTTCATTCATTAAACATTCACCAAGTTTAAGACACAAAACAAATTCTAATGAAAAACTTTCTTTTTTCTCATTGTAATAAGTAAACTGTATGTATAACACTTGATAGAGTTAATAATTCTATTCTATCCGAATTGATAATATGAACGAGTAATTTCTCTCAGACAATGGAAATGAGAAATTTTTAAGTTAAAATTCATCATTGTGAGAAGTTTTCATTTTCTTTTATGGAAATTTTTTGGATAACATAACAGTGAAAAGAATTCATCTAAAGAAATGTGAAGTAGTAAGTAATTGGCCTTAAATAGATGGATTGTTTTCATTTATGGAAGAATTATAATGCAAATTCAATGAATATAGTTCTCTGTTACTTTATTGAAATTACCACCTCCGATGAAATATAAAGATGCCTTACCAACGAAATGCAGTTTCTTTTTAATTATCCTTATCGCCAAACGATATAAATTATGGTAATACTAATGAAGTGAAACTCTTAAAACTTTAATACTATCCCATGAAATAAAAAAGTGAGTTCATTTATTATCATTTTTCCCAAGTGATATTTCGATGGTAATTAGCACCTCCCCATAATAAAGATCATTGACTCACAGATACAATAGTACTAACATTGGAACCGATGAATAAATCACCACGATAAAGTATAATTTTCAATACGACCCCCGTTGAACTCAAACGACCACGAATTATGGATAATTAATTATTAAAGTAATTGGAATGTGATGCCACAATGAGTTCAATTCAAGTATCTAATTATTTCCTTTAAGAAGATTCTTTTCATTTCAAGTTTTCTTTCAGGAAGCAAAAAAAAAAACTAAATTGTAACCAACGTAAGAACTTTAAGTATGAAACATTTACTTTTAAAGTACCTTTATCTCTTATTCTCAGTAAAGCATTGAATTATAACTTGTAGAATCTTAAAATTTCTATATTACGGATTACCAAAAGGAACTAAATGAATTATAAAAATATATTCTTGGTCACTATACAATTGTGTTATCCAATGTATTAAAAATGGAAAATAAATACATTTAAGAAGTGTCACTACAGACAACTTGAAAAGAAGAATAAGAAATAACACTTACGAAGGGGGACTTTATGTTGTTTGTTCACAAAATACAATACTAATGATTATGATGGCTTTCAAATCAACAATAACAAGACTAAACTCAGCACAATCAATAAGCAACCCAGTTAAAGTCCTTCTCTTAATTTTCCATTTCTTTTCATAAAAATAGAAAAAAAAGATCCTTTTTCCAAGTCTTTGCCACAATCAAACCGATTTGAAGATACATCGTATTTGATGGTTATCATACGTGAAATGTAACAGATCCGTTTAAGTACAATTCCAAATAATAGAATAGCTTTTCAAATCCTTTTTGTTATTCGACATATACGAACACAACAAGCGACATATTAAAATAGAATGAAAAATCATAAAGTAACGATTTTCCATAACAAAACCATAACCAATAAACATGTGTATGTGAGTATTTACTAAAATATTACCTCGTGCTTTTGTAAATTGATCACTGGTACGTGCTGCTGTTGTCCAGTTGATAATAAATCCCAACATAATGATGAAAATTATGTTGATCTGATATATTTTAATTGCCATACATCGATATGATATTTGGCAGAAAATGACCGCAAATAACATTTTAATTGTTCTGTAAGCGGCATTTAATTTATGATCAATAATATTATACTTTGACAGCTTGTGCACTTAACTAAATAACTGATCAAAATGTATAACCATTTATAACTATGTTATTATTACTTTAGTATGTTTAGCACCAAATAAGCACATTTAATTAAACACCATCCATTGGATGTTATGCTGTCTTACTATCCATATTGAACATAACACATACTTTAATAGAATATACACTTTGGAATTTCTCTTACTCTCTCTCTCTCTCACACAGAGACGGATAATTATTTTATTAATAAAAAATTCCTTATATTATTATCAGAATATTGTTATGTTGGTCCATAAGGAGTAACGAAAATCCTTTTCCAGATCGTTGACTTCACATTGAACCGTCTTCTAGGTCATGGTTTTCATACACTCATAGACATAACACCTCATACCGAATTTTAAACATAAATTTCTATACCAAAAAAAAAAGATTATTTACATTATTGCTTGTCAAACCGAATGGTAAATGACCATAAATTTCATAATTTTCTATTGATTAAAGTTCATACAAATATTATATACAATTTTTGATTGTGCCCATTCTACCCCATCCCTTACATTAACATTTGGGGGAATAAATTCAAAGCGATTCGATCCTTTTTTTTCATTTGGGAAACATTTTTCGATTATTTTATTGGAATTAGGTATTTCTCTTGATATCAGAGAGATGATAGGGACCATAACTTGAATCTCTTGCGCTTTCGAGGTAGTTCATTCTTTGTTTTTTTTTTTTTGTTTTCTTTTATTATCGTCGTTGTTCGCATTCAATTGAATGGGAATGTATTTTCATTGAATGTGTGTTTGGCAATACCCGAATAGTATTGGGCAATCGAATTTCGGTAATTTATAACATCAATTCAACATTTTTGTAATGAAACTACGTGAAGCACCCACAATATTTACTGGATTGTGTCGTATTTGGAATATAGTCTTGAACAAAACCAAACAAAATACTTGGGCATATAATATTTCTTTGATACCGCAATTATTTTTGTTTTTCTCTCTGAACAAATAGAAGAATTGATGAAGAATTTTCACGTTCACCATTCACCGTTCACGTAAAGAATGAAGCTTTTCGTTTGCCTTCATCATTGTGCCATCGGTTACCAATACAATAATCAACGCGGGAGATGTGACTTAGAAAATTCGAAATCGTTCAACATTAAATTAAATAGAGTGAAAATAATTGAAAAATATCGTATCTTTGGAATGGTAACCTGATTATATTTTAACTGTCAGTGTCGATTGTAATTGTTCTCACATTAAAGTCAGCCGTATACAATGATGACCTTTTTATTACACCCAAAAATCATGGGAGATCATTTAAATTCAACAACAGAAAAAGAAACGTATAGAAATTAATTCCATTTACGGACCTTTTACTTGTTTTCATGAATTCATTTTATTGAATATTCAAAAAGAAATTTTTTGGAAAAACAACATAGCCAGAACATAATTAAAACAATGTCATTGGTAACAAAAAAGAGGGAATGTGTTAAATGGTAAACTGTAAACTGGGATGACAAAACCCCTAAAATGAACATTTCACCAAAAAATTTACCAAAAACAGAAGAAAAAGGAAGACGGAAGTGACCTTTAGCATAGAAGTTAACATAAAATGGATTTAGAGACAATCAAATTTAAATTTTTTTTTGTTAAACATTTAATGTTTTTGAAAATGGTATTCATATCATCATGGTTAGTAAGTTTTAATAGAAACAGCATCATGTAATGCTGAAAAATGGCAGTTATTAATATTATGTTCAACGAAAATGAATAAAAATGAAGAATAAATGAAAGAGTATACGTTGTTTTCATGAGAACAACAGTGATCGTTGAACAAAAGTACATATAAACGTAATACATTTAAGAAGAACAAAATGATTGAGATGAAACAAACATAATTAATATCAATTGAAGGTGGTATACGGAAATATTAATGCTTCAAAGGAACTACATTAATTAAGAATTATAAATCAGTGATGATGTAAACATTAATTTTAAATGAAAATTTTCTTTGATTTTAATTGATATATCAAATTTTAATGGGAAAACGATTGGATTAATTTTCGATAGTAACGAAAGAAAACTAATCAAAGATATCCATTCGTCTGTAAATTGGGTAAACGATACAAGAACTATCAACGATGAGTATCTTATAAAATTACGTTAAAACACATCCATCCAATCCCCCCCCAATAAGAAAAAGTATTTGAAAATTTTCCTATTACATTTATGATATTATTTGATCTTTTATACAGTATAATCTACTAGTCAATTCCTTTTGTATGTTATAAAATATAAATTCAACATCGATATAAAATAATTTCAATTGAATACAACACAAAACATATAAAGAAACTACAGATAAATTGAAAACTGCAATCATGATTACGTTGTTATGTTGGTTCCTCAATTTGCATTTGAATTGAATTCGTAAGACGAAACTAACAGTAAGAGAGATAGAATGAACAAAAAATAATGCCTTTTTTTTCCAATAGATGAATGAATTTGAATACGTTTTATTTCATAAATTTAAATACCGACGAATTCATTCAATGAATTTCATTACACTGTTAAAACTGTTGCTTTTTCTACGGGGCTTTTGCTTCACTTCAATTTTCATCTTTGTGAGATGAAAACCTTACACGAAAAAAAGGTTGGAAAAAAATCATCATACTAAACGATACAAGATTAAATGGAAGAACTGAACTTTAACGATTTGGATATGCACAGAGCTGATTGAATTGCATTGAAATAAAATACATGTAAACATTGCTATCTTGATCTTCATTCCGGTGGTAGATAAATTATTCACTTAATGAACATTAATTTTCATTCAGTTTGAATTGAATATGTTAGTTTCTTCCGTATTTTCTTTTTATTCTTATCTCTATTTAATCTGTTATCTCGTTGAATCCTTATACTGAACTATTCACCTCTATGGGTTGAATTATAACTATTGAATAAAGGAGAAAAAACATTCACATATCTTGTCATTTTGTGGTTGTAAAAAACCATCATGATGTTTGAATATATTTAATTAGTTACACGTAAAAAAGAGATGAAACATTATCCCTGTACTTTCTTTGACTCAATTTTATTTATAATCTTTATGTTGCAACATATGAAGACTTTCAGGTGAACCATGATGATGGATTAAACGAATGTTTTGCTCATCCATACGTCAATGACATGACTTATTGTGTAATATTCCTTCGTTGAAAACTTATACGACACAAATGTGTTTTAAAACAGGTGAATCAGTAAACGAATAAACAACAACAGAGAAACGATGAAAAATTTAAATAATAATCATTGCCGAGTATAAAACAAAAAAATTATGAAAAACTTTTATATTAAAGCAATGAATAATTTCAATGTTTTTCTCCTTATCTTAGATAACAAATATACAAAAAATTAAATAACGAAAACTGTTCCTTTGAACATCTTCGACAATGAAGAAAAAGCTATAGGAAAACGAGAAAAATTTTCTACTTTTCTTTATAAAATCCAATTACAAATTTATTTTTGTTGTAAACGAACGAGTTTATGGTAAACCGAATCAAGTAAAGAATAAAAAATAAAAAACTTTGTATTTAGTTGAATTTATGATTGTGGCCTAATTTACCACAAATGGAATTGGTTTCAGTTACGAATGTTTTCCGCTATCAAACTATTGGATGCTGTACAGGATTATATTTTTTTATTCGTTCGGTTTCGATATGTTTTTATTTCATCACATACGGGTAAGAAGCATAGTATGGTAACTGTTACACAAGAATATTTATTCTAGTGGAAATTATTTAAAATAAAAAATAAAATAAGTTAACCACAAAATGCACAATGCAGATTTCTGATTACTCATATTAAAGTGAGATTCAAGTTAATGGGTAACAATCGTTCGGTCTAACAACAGCAATAATTGTAATAAATAGTATCAATCTATTGCCAGAAAATCTAACAATAATTCAAGATAATAAATAGTAAAGAAAAACATTTCACATTACACACACCTCAGATTCATTTAGTTAAATAGAAAAAAAAATAATATCAAATCACATCCCTAAGCCATAACAGATGTTTTACAATGTCTAATTTGAAAACTTTTCCTATTCCCTCTAGATAACACTGTTTTCTAATGAATTAATTTCAAATTAGTAATGTTGAATTTATTTAACTGATTTCTAACACTTGAATTTCAATTCACTCACAAATATCAAAACGATAAAACATAAAACATAAACTTTTCAATTCGAAACTTTTCTAATCGGAATTGATTCACTGTACCCAATTGGATGCGAAATATTTTTAGTATCTTTTTGTTATCCTTGTTACCGTAGAAAATTTGTGCGCTGCGTCTATAACCAATGACTGCGAAAATACAACTGAATCAGTGATAGCATGAGACTGGTAACGATTGCGAAACCAACAACAGAGAGCTGGTAAAAAAAGCTTTTTGCTCATACAACTGAAGAGAAGCGTATTCCTTTAACACATTTTATTTGCTCTCTGTTTGTGCTTTTTTCCACAAACCGAAATAAAATTTATGTACTTGAATTCAATGCGTTTAAGTTTTCATAATAACAATAATACTGAACACTTAAGACCAGTTTTCAAATGGTCGGCTCTGTTTCGTTTGGACCAGGACAGTTTAACGAAATTTTCAACATTTTCAGCAATGAGGTTTACCAATATTTTGAAAGGGGCCAACATTGTACAGTGTTAAGAATAACATCAAGCAATGAATTGAATTGAACCAAATAAGAATAAAGAAAAGGGATTCTTATTTAATGTAATGCGGTCGATGTACCATAATATACATACCATTAGCACAAAGGCATAAATGCCACAATAACGATGTCGATGATTTGGCATTAAACTCTCACTCTCTTCACCATTTTAATATTCTTGGTTCTATGTCCAAGAGGTCCGTAATGAAATTAACCAACATCGATGATGCCAATATACAGTACTACTGAGTAACGCAACAATAATTCAATTTGAATTCAATAGAATGAAAATCCATTGAGGAAAATTTCTTATATCATTATGACAAGGTTAGTTGATTTTCAAATATAATTGATATCGGTACCTGTACCTAATCGATTAATGATAATTTAGACATCATAAGATTGATCTAGTACACTTCATTTACAATCCATGATTGATATGTAATTTAAATTTCTTCAATGATACGAAGGAATTAGCTTGATCTTATTGAATTACAAAAAAAAATTTAATCAAAATCACTTTCATTAGTTGGATTACAGTGAAACTTTTCATTCAATAAACTAAAACAAAGTATGAACTGAAATCTCTAATCAATTTAAGTATAAAATTAATGAAATAAAATCAGTATAAGATTACAGTATATGATTCCATGATTTTTTGGAAAATTCACCTAATAGATTTCTATTCTTTCTTCTTATTCTCTAATGTGAAATTAATACCATCAATCCTCTTAATATCAAAAATACACACACACACAGATTGCATGCTACGGAAAATAGATGGAAAAAAAATTAAATAGAATTCTCAGGCTATCGTTGATTTATACAAGTGAATTGAATCATATATAGTCTTCCAGTTAGTGCCAATTGAACCACAGTATAACATTAAAAACGGTACTGTATTAACGTAGAAAATCCTATTAGGTGATACCAACCCAGACTCATAAAAAGAATAGAAAAAAAAGATGGAATAAACCTCAGATTCCTATGAAAACCATTGCGTTTCGCATACATACATGACTTTCAGATTTTCTATAGGTAAAAAAGGTATGCGTTCTACCTTAAAGATGATTTCAAACTCTATTTTATATGTTTCTCTGATACGTTTTCCTTTGATATAAAGGAGCTTTTTTTCAAGTTTTTTCTACTGTCCTCATTACAATTCGTATAAAAACAAAAAAAAGTACGTAACACGGCTATGAGATTCTTTTTTTTTTATTCTGGCATCCTTAACAAGAAAGAGAAAAAGAGTTGAAATGAAAATGACATGAGCATAAATAAATACGTTAGGAAAATTAATGAAGTTAATGTACTCGTCTCGGTTACGTTCAGTATTATAGTAGCATACACACACACACACACTAATCGTATTATTCAAAGGTACATAGAAGTTAAAATTAAATCATTGTAATTTGTATGTAAATTAGTTCCTTTATGATAACTCTCATATCACTAAGTTCTTCCTTTAAAAAAAAAAATCAACATCTCTTACAGAGTGATCGTATCCCAGAAAAACCCAAAAACTTTTGTAATCATAATTTCATCTAATTAAATCAAAAAGTGTAACATTACATAAATTTGTAATCGGATTTAAATTGTTGTTGAATAATTATACACATAACAATGCCATTGATTTTCCACTTAGAGATTAGAAATGTTAATCAGTATCATTTGATGTGCAAACGAAAAAGACAAATACCAAATGATTTGAATTAAATTAAATGGGAGACGTTATGTTAAGTCAACAGCATCTTTGAATAATTTAAAGTTATTCATTAATTCACCACATCTCAATGAAATTATAATGAACATTTTATTTAACTTTCAACTGCAAACAGGGGGACACACAATAACTAATGACGATTCAATTGAATTAAAATTTATAATAAAGTGGCAATGCACATTATTTCTAAAGGTATGGGGATGATACAAATGAAAATATAAAAAACAACGAACGAAAACTATTCACTGATTAGATTGCCATTTACCGAAACTTGGTAGCACAGTATAACAATTGAAACGTTTGGCTTCAAAAATGGTTTAATAGTTAGTCGTTTCAATGCCATTATTATTATGATGGCAATACAACATAACTAATAACTGAAAAAAATATCCATATTTCATTAAATTCATATTAGTTTCATGTAGAAATTTAAAATTATATAAAAATGCTGGAGTATTTTTTTCTGTTATTGCTGTTGTTGTTAATGCTATGTATGCACTCACCAAGTTTGGCTGAAAATGTTCTCTGATCTGAAGTTCAACTTTACTGAATATTCATATAAAATTGCATTAATTCAATTAGTGTTATAATATTTACCTAAAGCACTTTTCTCTTTTGGTTACCAATGGATTTCAACCATGTGGATAAATGTATTTTATGTTCATGCATTTTTGTTAAATTCACTGTGCTGCTGATATTACATACAACAATTTTATTATTTTCTTCTTTTTTACGGAATATATTTTCAGGTGTTATTTCGATGCCATCGGTATTACTTGAGATCTCAGACTGGTTTTTATTTTTTTTTGTTATAACCAAAAAGGAGAAAATTTATGGTACATCTAAATGTATTTTTAATAGCTAAATATCTTTATTACGTGGTTAAATTGTGAAACTAATGGTAACGGTTATTCAAAAGGTGGATGAGCGTTTGTTAAGTCTCTACCTTTAACTATTTTTAAAACGGTTCCGTTCTCCTAAGGTTTCAAATACAAGAGGCTGACTGTGGGTAAGAGTGAAGCTTTTGTTGTATGTGTGTGTGTGTGTGTGGAAAATTTATTTTCATCTACCATTTAATATCCATGTGGTACTTTGTCTCCTCTATATGAGAGACGGTTATCACACATCGTTACTTAATAGCAAAGGTATTTAACGGAATGCAGTCGTTTTACATTCAACCCACCCTTTATCTTGTATTTGATGGTATTGTGCATTGGCAATGAAACACCTCAACTGAATAAAATTTGTGAGTTGTACATCCCAAAAAAAAAAAAGTATTGAGAAACATTATACACAGAATTTCATGTTCTATTATGCGCCATAGCAGAAGCCAACGGATATAATAAATTTAATCTTTTTACCTTACCTCAATATTTAATTATATTAAATTATAATGTTGATATGCACTCTTTCTATAGCGGATTTTCGATGGTAATAAAACATTTTCTATGTTGTTCACATTTTTTTATGGAAAATACAAAAAAAAAAGAACCTCTTAATATTTCACCTTGTGTGTGAATTAGGAAAAAAAATGAATTTCTATGCAAATAGGAGTTGGATATGTAAATGTGTTTTTAGCTACTCAAAACTGTGCACTTGATACAGCTTTAAGCTAATTCAACTATTATTAATTATCCATTTATTATCCGTTTTGCCGCAATATGAAATAATAATATTAAATTCCTATATAATTGAGGGACAATTTAAATTTAATTCGCAATACAAAAAGGTAAATTATAGAAAATGAGCATATTTAAGTAATTAAATAATTTATGAAAATTTATACAACGAATTACTTCAAGTGATTTATATGATGATGACGACGTTAACAGACTGAATTTCTCACGTATTGTTAAGGTGTGACACCAACATCAAGCCAATTTTATTGTAATGGGGCGGTGGTAGTTTATTAATAGTACCACAAAACTAAACATGAAATACCAATTTAATTAGAAACGATGAGAAATTTTAAACAAATTAACACATTTATTCTGTCATCATATGGAAAACTAAAAACCCCATCTCATATATGGATTACATATAAATGAATAGAAAATCAATAATTCATATGTTTCTATACTGATTTTGTAAAGACTTTTCATAAAATCATGATTTGATTTTCATAAGCGGATTAGGTGAAATTACTTCTCAATTTCACATATCAATAAGTTTCAAATGAGTTTTCCCCATTATGGGGGGTATCAACTATACCTGTTATTATTCTATACTTATAATTGATCATTTCCCACACACTCCACACCCACAGTACAATCATATATACAGCTGTCAGTGTTACATCTAATGTAGGTATAAGACTATTCTTATGTTATCTAGGATACCAAAGTCGAAATCATCAGACCAAATGTTCATTTTGTAAATCATTTCACAACTTATAGATGAGAGATTTTAACAAAATTCATATATATTTTCTTATTTTATAATAAAGAATTTCCATAAAGATTCTTAATATTTATTATTATGAATATTTCATTGTTATGTCGGTAACTATTTATTATTATTTTTTTCTCTTGATCCATTTGGTTTGGTATCCCAACAAATATAACCAGTTGGGTGGATATTGTGGTTTTAATGGTAAACGTGTACTCCAAAATGTTATTAATAACTCCACTGTTCTATGTATATGTATGAGGTTTTTATGCTTTATGAGGAATCAAATTCACGGATGAAATATCATCAAGATGTACCATTTCCCTTTCTCTGCATATATTTCAGTTTATTATATTCCATAGATGGTTTGGTGTCACATTGTCTTTTATTCGCGTACTCTTTAACCATAACACATCTATTCTTACACGTACATGATGAGTTTTTCTTTTTCGGTATTTTATTCCAAAAACACCATATTATTCTGCCAATGAATGAAAACATTAGCGATATTATAAGAAGTCTAAAGGAGCTGTACTCGGTTATACTGTGCATAAACAATATTTGAATAACAATAGCATAAGCCATCCTCAATTTAGCATGAAAAACTGAAACTGCATTGTAACTAGATATCCTTCTTTTACCGTAATAGAGGGATGGAATAGAAGATAATACAACAACAAAATGGTTGAATGAAGAAACAAAAGTACTCACATACATAATATTACACATGACTTATCATACGATCTTTATCTCTCTTTTACGCTCAGTCAGATTATATTCAACATAACTAGGAGTAAGGTATTATACAAATGATAATTTTCTATTCATCAACGGTATCCATATACTTTGGCCAGCTAGTGTCTTACCCGACTAAAGCTGTTCCTTCTTCGTAAATTACTATTGATTGTAATAGTTCATATTCATATCATTCAACATAATTTTTAGTGAATGATTCTGTTTCATTCAACTAACTAACAGAGACATCTTGGCTTCATCCATATTACAACTGCAGAATAGAGCGCATTATTAATTTGTTGAAATATTTTAGAAGTAATCAGTGAATTTTGTATACTTTTTTCTTCGTTTAAATTGTCTTCAATATTATAACAATGAGAATTTATTCTTGCCAATTTGTCATATAAAAATAACAGAAAAGAATAAACTTTAAGAAATCAAAAATAAGTAGTTCATAACGATGAGTGGTGCAACTTGAAATAAGAACTTCTTAAATTTGGTGACTACCCACCCACGAAACAGAATAGACAATACACTGAGTTTTCATGTTCATGGACTTTACTTTTGTTCCTTGTCTATTTGGTTTTATATTTTTGTTTTTCTTGAAATAAAAATAAAAGAAAATCACTTGAAAGAACAAAATTTCTGTTTGTGTGTGTGTGCATATGAAAAAGAAAACAGGAACATTTTCTTATCGTTGTATGCCATCCACAACAATATGACAGTGAATAAATGAAACAGTTTTCACAGATAACAATATTCAACTTTCTTCGTTTTTTTTTTTACTTTTTATTCTTGGGTTTTCTTCACGTATTCCATCGTCCATCAAATGAAAAATGAAGTAATTCAGTTGGATTTTTATTGTTGATGTTGTGTGATGTTTTCGTTTTGCCTAGAAATACGCGTGCATCGATTTGTTGATGGTAATAGGCATCTCGGATATATTTCTGTTTCATTTTTTTACCATTTCCATGTACCATTGTTATTATGTTAGGGCTGGCACCTGATTGTCATGGATGTGATCCATTCCCACCTCTATTTTCTACACCGTATAATCGATTCACATCTCGTTTGATGGTATGTCATTACACAGCTCATATATCCTCTTTTAATAAACCACTGGATTTCAAACATTGGCAACTATGTGAATGGTAACAAAATACAGAGCCAACGGGTCTCTTCAACTCACATACACCCATCATCTTTACTGACAACTAATTTGTCATTTCCAATTCAACCATAATCTTATTCATATTCATTGCTGCACAACCATTTATAGAGACATACGGCTAAGTTCATGTAAAGTTAATTGGATAAGAAAATCTCTTATGCTTACTTCACTTATGATTTAAATTATTATTTTTATAAAGAAAATTTTCTTCGTTATATTCTTTATGTCTTTCTTCATAGTATAAAAATTAATTTCCCTTTATTGAAATTGTCATCCGCTGAGTCGCAATATGTAGTCTCTTTGACAATACTTTTCCTTCTTTCTTTTTTATTTAGAACGTTAAACCAATACCGTTTGAAATAATAATAGACGAGTCAAGGAACATAATGTTCTAGGACTTATAAGACTCACCATATCATTGTCATTGAAAACCCGTTGTTTCAACAGAAGAACCTCAATAACCAATATTACCAATACCGTTGTTCTAAAACTTTCCCACACACACCGTTAAACAACCATATGCAAGAGTAACGTAACGTAAAAAAAAAATAAAACCAATTTACATATTGACGCTAGAATATATTGCTGCAATACAAATTCCATTTCATGTCCTTTGTGTAAAATTACAGAAATATGCATATGGATATCTGCAGAGCATAAAACAATCATAATATCAACATAAACTACAGTGTGAATATGAAAAAACCATTTTTTTTAAAACACGAAGAAGAACCCACTCAGAGTCTCTTCAATACCACATCAACTCTGTTCCAAAATTACTCATTCTTTCTCCTTCTATTTTTTTGGGTTCTCCTATCTCCTGTTGTTACTAATAAAAACGGATTGTAAAGAGAAGAAAGTTTGTTGCCATTTTTTTTTTCTGATTCTATCCATCATAGAGAAAAATTTTTGTAACAAAATATTCGTATTTATCGCATGTTTTGTTGTATCCAGTTATCTATTGCTTCATCAATATGATGTCAGTGTTCGCATGTAGATGAAACAGTCAATGTGAAAAAGTTCCAAACGTAAAAAAAAAATGTGATACTGGGTGAGGAAAACGAAACTCTAGAAAATTACGAATAATGATGAGTAAACTTTCCCTAAAAAACAAAATAACGGAGCTAATACCTCTGTATTGGAATTTAAAATTTTAACAAAACCCGTTCAACCAATTGCCATATAATGGGAAATGAACAGTTTGGTTTAGCTTTTCATATTCCTTAGCAACTGTTCCACTGTGTTTTATTTTGGTATACGATACAGAATTCTATGATGCACAGCACTTACATTCATCTCATTGAATGAAACATCAATGTTTTGCATAACATTGCGTGAATGGCATAAATTCTATGTAACCACTCATCACATGTATTTATAGGTTCCATTGCAAACGCTTACACTCTTTGACTATTTAGAAGATAAAAAGAGGAAAAGCCTCTTGAACCATCCCCAAAAAGGTAGCGCACAGCTTTTGATGGTAATTTTAAGTTTGTTATTCAACCAATTTCGACTGGAATCTTTAAACCGCATCTATTATGCTTTCATTGCAATAAGTTTACATTATACAATTTCAGTATGTTTTCGTACGTAAATGTATTATGAAACGACCCAATATACTCTGTTAACAATACCTTTGGGTTATATTAAGTCTGTCCTCATCCGCCTTATGACAATGAATCGAACTCATTGTTATGACATCCGATAAGATATAAAGTTCATATCTTCTTTTGTTTTAAAGTAAACCATAAAAGTATAAGATATTCGTTATTTTTTGTTTCGCAATTTCTTAAAGAATTTCCATTTGGAAAATTATCTATTTTTGACTATGCCAACATTTTTAGGGAGTTATAACGCACTCCAACTATGAATGAATATGTCATATACTTCTGATCAATACACTTGATTGTAATTTAGTATCCAGTTTATCAAGATAAAGTAATCGTCAGCATATCGGCAATGGATCCCTTTGTACTTCGTTCTTATCAGTTCAATCGAATTTTTTCGGTTTTATCAAAGCGTCCCGGATGATTTGTTCGACTGTCATTTCAGCCAACCAACCAAAGAAAATCAATGAAACATTTCTCTTTGATATTACCGGTAATTTAATACTCTTTTTTCTCTCTCTTGTTTTATATGGTACCGAGCGTGAATAATGAAGTGCTATTAGCAGATCCATTGTTTCATATAATCTTATCGTCTATATTTTTGCATTCAGATGAATAAAACTGAATTTGACTACCTTGCAGTCCAAAAGGAAAACAGCTTAAAATATATTTGAATTTCCATCTTCATTCAAATTGGCTATGAGTTATATTTTCTTCAGAAAGGAAATGAAATTTCATTTCGTTGAATTCAGTATTTTTTGGTCCAAAGTCAGCGAAGTCTTGAGTTTTAAAGTAAAACAATATTTTCATTAGACTGAACAACGAAATTATTTTTATATTTGCATTGAATACTTGTACTTCTATTCCAAAACCCCCAAAAAAAAAAGTAGAACGATTGCTATTTATAGAGAGAATGAAATAAAAATCGCATTAACTATGAACATCATATCGTTTTTCCTAAAAACCGATGAAGGTTTATGGCCCAAAAACTTTTCCGACAAAATCAAATTTTCTTTAACAGACACTAAGGAAAGCATCTACTTTTTTATTTGTTGTCTACCATCATCGAATTCATATCAGGTAGACAAATAAACTTTAGTGAAAACGGTAGATGGAATAAAAGAAGTAAAAACTGTGCCTCTATATTGAGATGTATAGTGGAACGTTTATCACCAATTTTCATCAGTTTTCATAAGAACAATAACTGGTTATCCACATCTAAGTAAACGGTAGTGTTTCCAAACAATTCTTGGCAAACGGTAAACTTGAAAGGTTTGCTTGTAATGCAATAATATGTGATTTTTTCGCTGTTTACTTGCAATATGAACACAAAATAAAAAAAACCGAGAAGACATTAAGGATTTTCTTACCATATTCAGAATAAATGAGATTTATCTTAAGATTCATAGTGTAACAAAAAAAAAAACGAATATTGTCTTCAATATCATAGATTATAAGAGTTTTTAGTGTACTGTGAAAGTAACACTTTTCACACTATAGTTTCATTCTACTCCGTTATACCATACGTGGAAATGATTTTTCGTGTGAAACTACTATTATTACACATAATTCATATACACCAGCCACTCTACTCCCATGATAATCATTCTATCATACTGTGAACTGACAGACAAACTCTTTAGTCTTGAGCATAATAATTTTACACAACAAGGAATCTACATTACGAAATTACATAAAATGCATCTTTACCAATTCATACTTTGAATGCAACGGAAGACAGTTTTTCCTACGTTTTATATTCATACAACGCAAAGTGGATTTCAGTTAAATGTGTAACGGAAAAAAAATACGATGGAAAATTGTTACACATCAAGATGAACGATATAAGTTTTCATAAAAGAAAAATGTTTTAAAACTATCACATACACACAAACTTTAAGAAGTACACACATAATGTTTCTTACAGTTCAGAAAGTTTTAAATTAAAAAACAACACTAAATTGATTGAAAATAATTAACATTAAATAGAACATAAAACGAAAATTTTAAATTATTTCAAATGGAAATTTGTTCAACTATTCACTTTAAATTGAATTTTTATAGTTCAAAATTTTTTATTTTGAATAAGAAATTTAAGTGATTTTTATTATTGGTCGAAACGGTGAGAAACCAATTTATATATGAATGTAATTCAATGTTAGAACATGATCCATAATGTTGATATCTGTTTGGGGTCGAATTATCTTTTTTTTCTTGTACTCTCTTATCAACTTTTTCTTTTTTTTTTTTTGATTCGACTTTAACTTGCTATGGAGAAAGAATATCGGAAAGTCATAGATTTGCATAAAGTTATCGAATGATGTTTTACATGAAATTGATATTATATTACCATATCCAGAGGTTTCATCGTTTCTCAACTCGTTCAGTATTTGTGTGTGTATGTGTCTCCATCAGTAAAGTGGAAAAGTGTACAGAGGCAACGATACCAAAATATACACCAAGGTACAGAAAAGGAATTCCAGTCGATTATTTTATTCCTTACTTCTCTACATCTCTTCTCATCAAATCCTTATTGGACTCGGTGCTTTTTTTTATTTCACTTCTATGCTTATAATCTCGATAACGGATGATATTCAGTTGGGTTATATGCCAGGAACCAAACAACCGAAAATGTCAGTGCAAATCGTTTTCATACAAATATGCTGGTATAAGAAATTTATTATGGGTGCCGCCAAAGGCGAGAAAAGTTTAATATTGTACCCTCTTAAACCGCATATCTAGCCGATTGCAGAAGGCCACATCCGTTACATAATCAAACAAAGTATGGAAAAACCGAATAAGGATTTTCCATCATGAAATATTTGAATCATCTCAACAACACCAATTTTGACTTTCTAAGTTATTTTCATTTTTCCTTACGTTCGGTTCGCTTGAATCTCATCCTTTTTGCGAATATGATTCTGAATACATTTTTTTTTTATTCTTCACTAAACATTAACTTTCTTATGTGCATTTTCGTCTATTCAGATTATTCAGATTAAAGCATTTTTAAGTTATAAAAATAGAATAAGAAAAGCTTCATCGTAACATTTTCAGATTATAAAATGACTGTTGTCACCTAATGTGAAATGCAACATAGCAGTAGAGTACATTAAGAAGGTAGTAGTTGTTAATAAGACAAGATACTTTTTTCTTGGTATGTAAAATAAAATTCATAATCCTTATATCATCGATTTAAAATCTGGGCACAATGAACAGTACTGATAAACTTGAATTAAAAGAAAAATGTAAAGTGTTATACAAAATACAATAATCACTGATACCGAAAAGTATACCAAAATACCATTGAATAAGATTTATTAATTGTGATGAAAACGTTTATGTGTATACTTTTCTTCGTATAAAAACTTTTCATGAATTTTATAACCCAAACTCTAGTGAAAGGAAAAACTTTTACATTAAACAGAAATCTTTTTACACTGTTGTCTTGTTAACACGGAAATTTGAAGTTTAAAAATGAACAAGAAATATACAACCGGATTTAATACAAAAACATAATTATCAGAGAAAATTAAGGTAGAAATCTGTTGTTATGTAGTGATTCGGTTCTATTTTTATATCAACTCTATCATATCTGTTCAGATTGTTTCATTATGGCAACAAAAAAAAATAAGAAATATTTTAGCAACCATGTTGAAGAATTTTTGGAATGAAATACCATTGTTAAGAAAACCTTGATCCATTATGATGGCCAAGAATACGAAATTGTTTTGTTATAAAATAAATGTAAAATAGCGCGCTGCCCCTGACCAATCTCCATGAAAATTGATGGAAAACCATAATTCATAAAAATTTGCTTGTTCACATGTTTGCAAAGTTCGTGAGTTGTGTATGGCTGATGATTTTTGTTTATCGGTAACATTGTGTATTGGATAGCATACCACATCGATTGGTAACATTTGTTCCAATATATTTGCCACCCCAAAAAACCTATAATTTCTCATAAAATATGCAAAACGGAATAAGAAAAAATCTAAAATAAATTTCTTTTCTTGATACATTTTCATTCAATCCAACGAAACAGGAAAATATCGACTACATTAAATATGAAAAATTTACATGAGAATTTACTTTATAAACCGTTGAAATTGATGTAACCTCTATGCTTGTGAGCGAGTCAATACAAAGTCATTACATCGATTTACCACCGTCAAACAGAATGAATATAAATAAAATCCAGAGAAAAGAGGATTCATTTCTGTCTGAAAAGTTTCATCATTGAATGCAACTGATTTGCTCATTAAAGCGTTTTTAAAGAGCTCAACGCAATGCTTCAATTAGTACTGTTACTATTTATTTCGTTATATTCATTACAATGACATACGCATATGAACATCAAGTAACGTAACAATCATCCACTAACATCATACGGTACTCCATTATCTTCATCATATTCGATTTTGATCATATTTAATTTAAACATTTTCAAATGCATTTCACTAGTGCATTATCATTGAGTGCATTTATGTTCATTAAATTGAATGCTTTTAACGTTCAACAAAAATAGAATACTAAAAGTAGATTCAATATGGAATAACGCAATTGAATTTTCATAAGAAAATCTTTAAGTCGTGTTATTTCATTCTTATCTCAACGAACCGCGTATTTTGGCATCACAACTATTCTCTGAATTTGAACCCACAATTGAAATGGATTATTGTCACATTGAATGGAAACAATTATTCTATTTGAATTCAGAGAAAATTTTCTAATTTGAATGCAATTACATGTAAAACCGATTCAATAACATTAAAGTTGTGACAAGAAGTGGTTACACGAAGACATCCTTCATGATTCACCCGGAGAACATTTTATAGAGATTGTTCTCTAATTATTATCTCAATATTCGTCACCAATGGGTTTTGTCTTTTAGCTCCAAAGATTTATGAATAGACAAGGTCCATTCAATGAAAACATAAAATGTGAAAATACACTAAAAACGAGCAATCGATATTCTTTAAAGTTATCCCCAGTGTCACCGCGTTCTTTCAAATGGGATAATAGTACGAAGAATTGGTATTGAAAGGCAGACGAACCAAATGACACAAGCGAAAAAAATACAACTAAAACCTCCAAAGCCATCAACAGCAATTACATAAAATGGTAGAACAAATGGAACATTAGATAATATCCTTGTCGTCAGAAGGCTTTTTTTTTTCTTTCTAAGTTGGTAACAAGGCGCACACAAGACCAAACTAGAACACCAAAGCAAACATGCATCAATTATCAGTAGCAAGTTGCTTAACGAAATTATGGTCTTCTGTTCAATGTTTCAACACCAAAACAGTGAGAAAGAACACAAAACGTCAAATAAAATCCACAGTTACTTAAAACCATTAAAAGGGATTTCTACATTTCCGTTAGAAAGGAAACGAATAAAATTGCATTCAACCAGTTCGATATCTCTGTACAAATGATTTTTATTCTTTCACCCAAAAGAATATCGAATTAAAACCAAGTGAGAATCGACAACTGGTCGACACAAACTACAATCCAACCATATTTCTCATCTCAATGTTTCATTCCAATTGTCAATTTCATTCATTGACCTCACACCAACAGAATAGATTCTCTATTCTGTCTAATCGATATGTTAGGACTTTAAATTATGTGTATTTTGTATAGTCGGTTTATGTTTATCTCAATTGTCATTTATAGTTATAGATGAGATGATAAAAAGCATTCACATAAGCTGAATGCAATTTTAAACTTGTCGAAAATTTTAAAGTCAAACATTGTGTACTATTGAATTTATGTTACTAATGATAACAGAAATTGTTGTACAAATAACGGAAAAAAAATACGATGGGAAAAACATTCTCATGCAGAAAATAAAGGATAATAAATCATACCTGGCGGACATAAACGTGCTGCTGAATATCTAGTAGATGAGTTTGATGTAATTACGTTAACATTGCTCGTCGATTTAATGTTTGCCGTATTGTTAAATACATTTAGTTGGTCTATTGCAGATTCACTTGGTGATAATACCGTGACTGAAATGTTTCTGATGTTTTGCTGTTCCGTTGAAATCTTATGTACATCGAATAATAAATTCCTCTCATTACTCATGTTGTTGGCAATGGATGATGGTACCGAAATCAGATCTGTATGGTCAAACGGTAACAGACCTGAAAAATAATGTTAAAGGAATAACCAAAGAAATTAGAACAATTTACGATTGCACTGCAACATTTATATAGACAATTTAATATTTCACATTAAAATTGCAATGTGAAAGAAACAAACATGTTAAATCAAAATGAATGAAACTACCTGAATATTAATTGTATTTCAGGTGAAATTTCATTTGTTATTTTATACTGTTTACTTACGTTACACTAATTCAATTTCAACTGAAATAATTTCATTAAATTATAATTTCAATCATTTTAATTTATTTTGAATTAGATATAATTCAATAATTTCTATGGAAAGTTCAATTAAACATTGACCATTTAATTACTTTAATGAGGAAAAATGAGGTAAAACTGATTAAGCTCCAAAAGCGTTTAATTAAATTTCCATATTCCGTCAATATTAATCATAGTCAACTGATTAAGCAAATATAATTCTTGTGTTAAATGAAACTAAAATAAAACAAAAATTCACTTATAAACTTAGAATAGAATTATAATCAATTGGTGGTTTAACCAACGATGAAACATTAAACACGTTAATGGATAATTTAAATACTTCACCTTATTTTTATTTTAAAAAAATGGTCAAATTAATCCATTGGTATTTAATAACGTTTAGTTGCCGATATTGGTAATTAATTGGAAACAAGGTGTCGACAAATTTTTTAACAATAAATATTACAACGCTGCAGTTCTACTATCGCCCAACTGGTTGACCAAAATCAATTTATCGATTGTACCATAAACAGTTAGATTCCACATAAAAAAAAAACCTTTTAAGTATAATTTATACGTTTGTTTTAATTTGTTAAACATATATTTCGTACAATCGAATTACATTATAAATTATATTCATTTGATATTTTTCTGTTCTCTATGTTGTCCATTTAAATTGAATTTCCATTTATAACCGCTAACTCTCCGTGTAACATGTGGTCACAGCATCAATGGACCGTTTCAATAAAACCAGGCGGACGATATCCAAATTTAAACCACCCAATTTACAATTAAATACGTCAATGATAAAAATGACGTAACCAAAATATCAAATTGAATTAACATATTCGCGAAATATTTATTATCTACATACATTTATGTTAAAATAAAATTGATCAATATTATACAATATCTCATCTGATACAAATTATTTAATACGCCAACAATGGGATAATGAATAATGGGAAAAATAGGAAAATTTTAAACCAAAATATTATGGCACCGAATACAAGGTGTTCTGGTTATATGCATCGATTAAAATTATGCATCGTTTGTGTATGCTTACAGTGGTCATACAATGATAATTTATTTCCACTGACGTTGATAATATGTAATGCAAACAGTAGCTATTCATCCATCGTATCAGCTAAACAATACATTGATGAGTCTTAAACCGTAGCAATTTCAATGACATTGTGTGATCAATGAAATCCAGCAAGAGAATATTGCGGCCAGTCTAAATAATACATAATTCACCAATGTTTTATTATCCATAATACCGGCCATATAATTACACCGTTATAATGCTCCTTTTATTCAATGAATATCAGATAAATACCAAAATCATAAACATAATGTAGAATTTATGGATGAGAAAAAGTGAAAATCGTTTCAGATTGCACAAACCAAAAATAGTAAACCATTTTCAATTTGAATAATGTAAATAGGTAGATCAGTGTTGTTCTTTTATTGGTTTTATCCATATTATACGTTATGTATTATCGGATATGCAGAGTAATGATGCGTCGATGGACCAAAATACCGTATGGCCAAATGTCTATCAATATCGGAAAAGGAAACCATTCATCCATTTCAGTAGCGATTGTTGTGATACAACTGATTGACCGCTATGGGATAAACAATCAAATTCCGGAACATGAGAGAAAGATGAATCACGTCCTCATTCAACTGACAATATGTAATATGGCCCAGATTTACCATCCATCTATAGTTTGGAATTTAAGGATAGTAGTTCAAAATATATATGCATAATAGGCTGAAGCACTCTTGCTAAATGAGGCAAACAACACAAAATATTATATCCTTCATTCAGGATATGATTGGGTAAAATGTCTATGTGTGTATGATACTTCTGATCAATGTTTGATGGACACTAAGCATCCATCATCAATATACCAAATGGCCAATGGTTTAAATAAGCTACCAACTATTAAGCGCATATTATTAGAAGCATTGATTACATTTACGATTATAACGAATGGGATTAACCATATCATTCATATATTGCTGTTTCATACTGTTGGCAAATTTAATTTTATCTCCACCCCCCAATTTATTGATTCCGAGCTGTGCATGATAAGTAGAATCACGAATGATTTTCAATTTGTTTAGCAGCGATAAGACGATATATGGACAAACATGTACTTGAAGTACTTGATACCTCCTAGTAATCACTAGAGACAATACTAAGAATTCAACGATTAATTGAATTGGAATCATCACAGTATTGTAAATACTAAATAAGGAATCAACTGTGAATCGATTGTACCATGCAATTGAACCGTTACAATACAAAGACTACACGAAATAAAATTTACAATACAAAAGTATTATGGTTTACCTTGTACAGTTGTATGATGATTTTCACCAATAAAACGATAAATAGCACTAAAACCGTTTGATGTTTGATTTGTACTTGATTCAAATTCAATCAGCAGATTATATCCGGAACTGATGATTTGTCTATGGGCTATACTGCTCGTACAGATCACATCTATTATTGATGATTTGTTCGGTAGATTGCCATCATAAATTGTAATTTTATCGATGCGATGATTGTCATCATAATCAAGGCAACTATCCATACTGATTGTATGTCGTCAAATTCAAATTGTTAGATAAGGCGAATATTTCCAGTTGATGTAAGTATATGACACCGTTTGTGGCGATCCATTTATCCAATTACCGGTGTTGCAGCACAATGAAATCGTATAGTGGCAATACCACAGAAAAAATAGGAAAAATGAAGTAAATATAACGTTATGAGATGAAAGAATAAAAGAAAAATATATTCAAACATCATCAGGATGTTCAAAATTCAATACCATTGAGACCATTGAGTATAAGATCTTATTGCACCATGGTGAGGAATTTTGAATTGAATCCAGTAGATGAAATCATAAATGAAATATTCATCACTCGAGGGTAGAATATTAAAATATGTTTGGGACCAGAAAGATGATGTTTCAATTTTATATACCAACAGTGTACTCACCTGTGCCGTTGAGATGCCACATAAATTTCCTTGAATATTATCTCGATTATATCGTTCGGACTGTAAGTAGAAACAGTATACATAAGAAAAAATTATATAATTTCAATCTATAATTTCATTCATTTCTCAATTCCTTTACAATCACTGAATTCATGGCGCAATCATGTAAGAACTTCAATTTAAAGCTGATTTGAACAAACGAGAATTTGGAATTTCTCTAGGATTATTAAACAATTGTCTAATGGTAAATTGATCAATACTTGTGAAGGCGAAAAGTTGCCAGCTATTTGACTTCTTTACCATTCAATTCGTTTTACATTATCACAGATCATTTAACTTAACTGTGATGAAAATACTAAGTGCGAGTTATTCTATCGACAAATGAAGACATCAAGATATACAGTGCCACCTTCACATTGATCAAAAACTCAATGACACAAAGAACTAATGTTTGTTAGCAATAAGATTTGAAAATAAATTTATGATTCACACATACCGTCCAATAAATTTATAGGAACACTTTATATGTCCCGGATACTTGGCTGGATACTGTGGCGAGAATAGCCGTAGCCAACTACCATATCTTGTGGTCAAATTAGTTGTCCTAGTTTCAGTTCCATTGTCCAATGCCGATGGCATCACATCAGATTGTGGTGAAAATTCGTAATCACAAAATGAATCAGATTTCAATTTTCCATCAACATGAAATTGATCTGGATAAATATGAAGAATAAGAAAATTAAATCAAATATATTATTTGTATAAAGTTGTCGCTAGCACATGATGGACTTACTCTTATCGATAAAATGATATGAACCACGCAAATAAAAGTATTTGTGGTCTCTTCTACTATTTGCTGGAATTTTCTTATAATCTAATCGGATAGCAATCACACTGTTCGAACTAAAGATTGCTAATCGATTTGTAATACGAAATACTTCTGTTGGTATGGATGGTTTCACCAATTCACCGGACGATAAATTCATTTCAGTTTGCCAATCAATACTTTTCGTTAACTTTTCTATTGGGGTCGTCAAGTTATGAAAATATTTATATTGATTTAACTTTTTTAGCTCTCCTGTTGACTTTACATAATTCATTGCATTTTCTTTGCAAATCAATTCATCGGCCAATGTTGATGATGTTATAATTTGATCCCTTAATCGAGTGTAAATTTTCAACCGATCATCGCACCTAAACAAAAGAAATGAAATAAAAGACAAAAGAAATCAGTGTACATTAATTTTTAATACTAATAGACTAACGAATAAACTGAAGACGATGGATTTTTTTTATATAATGTTATGGTTGAATTATATGGTATGGTATAGCAAACAGATTAAACCAATGAGGGCAATTCCATAACGATGAGGGGATATAAAAGAAAAATATTATTTAATGGAGTTCCTCAAGTTTAATATTTTATTAAGGCGAGATGGAAACGAATGGCTATGAAACTTTTCCACATATAACAGTGTTCTGCACTCAATTGCCGCTGAATTCCAGCTAAAAACAAGAAAAAGTTTCCTCAATTTCACAGATTTACAGATAGGTCACGTTTCTTCAACATTTCTATTTGGCCACATTGATTTACTGTAAATTGTCTTTCAGACGGTTCTTCAGGTCATTTCCCAATAGAGAATATGGCCCATTTTTGGTAACACATTAAATAATATGAAATACGCACAATTATGTTATTCCGGCTAACCATTCAATGCCATATGGGTGCTTTTAGCCCATACAATCTTAAATCGAAAATATGTGCCCGGAGGTCTATGAATTATTTGCCAGTTCATATTTACAATTTTTTTTTCGTTCCTTTCAATACTCTTCAACGCGGTCCAATAACGAGGAAAAAAAGAGCCAACACCAAATACATTGAAATGGAAAATTTATTGAGTTCGAGAATTTAATACAAATTTCTATTCGATTATATCACCTCGAGGGATTCTGGTTCCTTGTATCCTTAGAAGATTCAATTCCTTCAGATCATCACTGTTCACCATAAAAGAAATCAGCAACAAATAAATGTGTGAATTGTAATGAATAAACACAAACCGATTATTGATGTGAATGTCTATTTCATTTTATTTATTCAAGTGACATTAGATATCATCGTATCATGTTATTTATGTGGCGACATCAATATGAATCCTTGTTATGTACGGTTAGATCGATATGAATCCAATGATGATTGTATCAAATTTATTATCAATTTCATTCTCGAAATCATTTGGCCAATTCATTTTATTCAACTATTTGGGATTTGAAATTTTACGTTTCCGAAAACCACCAAGATATTTACAGAATGCTTGATAATCAATCATGTTTGTATCATCTGGTCCGCGCAATTTCTTTGATATTGGTGCACTATCAAGTGCAATATTAGCCTCTGTTTCCGTGAATTTATCACCGTGCGATATTAAATCTTGCCGAAAACTTAAAATAAGTAGAATTTATTTAATGGAGTCAACATAACATGGCCAAAATTTAATTTATTACATTGCCTCTGGTATGTAACCCGTTCCATTTCTGTCCCATTTACTTAGCGCATCAATAAGAACTTCTTCCGGGTCGAGTTCAATAGTTTTGAATCCCAATAGTAAAACAAATGCCTCAAAATCTAACGGATCCATTGCCTTTAAATATCGATCCAAATAGACAGTTATTCTTCTAGTAGAAATTATTTCAACTCTATCTAATTTACCTCATCTAGCATTGCATTTATATAAGAATCAGGCATTTCTTGGCCCAATGTTAAAAATGTGCATCGCAAATCTTCAAAATCAATCCGACCGTCACAGTCCAAGTCAAATAAATTAAATGCCTAAAAAATTAACAGAACACCAATCAATCAGAGGTTAATAAATTTAAAAGAAAAAGACATTTAAATTCCAATGACTTCTCTCAATTCAATGATTTTCCGTTCGTCCAAATCTTGTAGAGCATTAATGTCACCCGGTTGAATCGGTTCTGGTGGTATAAATGGTTTATTTGGATCAACTGCTGCTGGTGTCTCGCTCAAAATTTCATGGACAATTTGAGACACTGATTTTTTATTGTTTCCAATTGCATCATCCAATGATGCTGATAGTTCCAAATCGTTTAATTTAAAAAGTGAATTTCGTCTCAATTCATTCTTCAGCTGGCTCATTGAGTCACTTAAATTATTCGACGACCGTTCTGAACTTTTTATTAAATTTTTTATTCCATCACCACTTTTATTTTTCTTCAAAATTGACTTCTTTTTCTTCTGTAATACGTTATGTAAAATGAAAATAATGAATAAAAAAAAAAACCAAAATTCTCTGTTGTTCAGTGAACAGAAAAACTTTTTGAATTACTTTTACTTCACCAGGTAAAACATTTGGCTCCATTTGCTTCAAGGTACACTGTGACACTTATATTTTCTTAAATCTTAATCAAATTATTCTTCTCGTGAAATCTGTAACTCAACTGAGGATTTTTAATAAACCATCAATGGTTATATACAGATTCGGCAAAATCTACTCTTAATGTTTTACCACCAAACACTCAAAAATAAAATTTTTAATGAGACATTTTAATTAAAACCAGAACTGATGCAATATTGATTGATCTACCAGATGATACAGAGCGGACTAATGACTCAACAAAATTGTATTTTACTACCAATGAATATTATACATTTGAAAACATCCCTATTTAATTTGAACATCGATAACTGAAATGTGTCAATCGGCCTCCAGCGAATACCAAAACACTTCATCAATTCACATGAATGTTCTATAATTTATAATGTGGTATAATACCAAAACCATAAATTTCAAATATTTTACAAACAGAAATTTTCATGAACAAAAATCTCATTCGAGTGTTATGAGAATAATAAACAATGTAATTTCAGAGATTCGGAAAATATTCAATTGAAAATTATTATTATGGTACTCACTGTTCACGCAATTGTATATCTTCAAAACGCAATTCAATTATTTTTCCTGGATTAGCTTTAATGAAAATCAACAAACAATCATTGTTTGAAGTGCGCACTTGATCCGATGATATTTGAAAATTATTCCACACAGTTGTATTGGTATCAATCTCATTGTAATAGATACACTGGCAAGCTGTAATTAAACAACGATTGCAAAAATTAATAAAATTCAGTTAATATAATCAATCATTGTGTACTCACCGTTCATCAGGAGTGATGGTGTTGCCTGACCTTGAACATGTTTCCACCACAGAAGGATAACAATAATGAAACCAATTATCACCTTCATGATGTACGGGTTCGTTCTAAAAACAAGGAAAACAAAACAAATTAAACAGAGACAATTAAAATCTTATTTCTAAATAATTATCTTAAATGTATTCGCTTAATTGTTCTTGTGACCATTTTATTTAACTTAAGATTTCTTAAAGGTGAAACTTTTATTTGACTTTCACCTATGGCCAATTTCCTTATTTGATTAACACAATCAAAAACTTTATTCGTAAAATCTTGAGCAATGTCATTATCTCGTAAATCGTCACAATGAAAATAATTATAACTACTTGCTGAACATTTCGATTCAAGTCAACCAGGGAAATAGAAAATAAGTGTTAACAACTTTATATATTTTCATGTCCTGTTTCATCTAAAACATAAAGATTTAGTGTAAACAAACATTTTAACCTTAAGTGGTTTAGTTCGAAACACAATAAGAATATACAAAGTGCCAATCGTTGAATAAACGAGATATACATAAAGTTTCTCGACCATCAACGGAAACAAAAAAAATATGGTAAACCATAGAGAAAAATAACATTGAAAAGGTGGTGATGAATTAACTTAAAGAACGTGATAAAATCACAATAAAATCTCTGTTGTTTTATTGTATATGAATAACTTTTCCTGAATGAAAGTCTCAAGTGAAGGTGGTAGATTGCTATTCGCATGAAAGTCGGACCATGTAGATTCTAAGTCGATTGTGCATATTGTTGTTACCGGTGTACCACTGTAGTCTAGATGACTGATAATTCAGCAGTAGCAATAGAATACATAGTAAAGCAACATACAATATCAGATTTATAATACATCGTCATATTGCCCGAAGTTTTATGCTAAATTGCTTCTAGTTGGTTTAACATAAGGACACATAGCAGTTACGAAAGTATTAAATTTAACTGCTGAACTCACTCAAAATTTCTTATGGGATGCGCTTTGTAATTTTGTTTCATGAGAAAGAATCATGTGAAAAAGAAAACTTTTTGTTTGTGTTATTTTATTGTAAAACACCCACTAGCCCCCACCCATAAATACTATCTTTTCCAAACAACAAGTCAAGTGGTATGTTGTCAGAGATGTGAATTTTTATTTAAACGACCGGTGGAAACATTCGAGTGGAAATATGTATACAGGCGACTATATCTAAATAAAAATAACAAATATAATAATAATATGCTAAGCAATGATGAGAAATAAGGACACACCGACTAACACATCTCACTTGACAGCATCACCATCATTGACGAAAATTATATCTGGCATTAAAACAAAAGGTGTAAAAACCGGATATTTATAGCGTTCATGATGTTGATCACACTGAATGATATAAAAAAAATTAATAAATTGTTATAAACTCCCATGAAAAAGGTAAACATCGAATGAACCATATGTTTTTCCACATTTAATGTGAGTATTTGTACGGACTCAGATACTAAAATTAGATGAAATTTTAATGATCTATTTATGTTCACACGCTAATGATCCCTATACGGACACGAGTTATACACTCGATTGCTCTGAGCAATTTAAGCACTGGCTAAAGGTGTCCAGGAAGAATACTCACATTAGGCAAACTGATGCAAACTAAATTTACACTTTTTTTTTCTGTTCAGAATTCCCTAAGACTCCAACACTTTTCCTAAACGTTTTCACTCGAAGCAATTTAGAATGAAATTTTTCTCAATTTATGGATTTAAATGTATGAAAAATGAGTTCAATTTAACATTTACTCCCGTTAATAATTTTTAAAAGTTAATATCCTGCTCTTGATTTATGACTCATACACACCAGATCACTATTCGTTTATTCCGAGTCTCATCATTTAACAGTTACCACTAACCATTTAATATATACATATGAAGTTTAGGATAGATTTTAAAATATTCATATTTTCAAATTTCCGCATCACCTTCAACTCATATGAGTTAACTTTTCCAAAATTCACATTACTTACATACGCAATCTTGTTATGTTCACATAAACATAGAGAACATTGAACTTTGTTTATGCACTGTAAAAAACTTTTGACCGAATGTGAAAATTGTTTAGAACAGAACTAATGTGTTGATATTAAATTTCACTAAATCGTTATTAGAATCCATATGATTGATTGAATTACGTTGGATAATCGTTGAAAAGTGTGAAAAATTCAACTGCCTAGAGTAAAACTATTTATAAAATCAAATAAAAAACTTCCGATTAGAACGAGACGAAAATCAGAACTGAACCTAATAGATTTTCTGATCCCATGGTATGGCTAAATGAACATTGATATCGAACCATTTAAAACAATCAGTATTGATCCCTGTGCTCAGGAGGGCTGAAGTGATGATGAAAGGATGTGTCATTTTATTTCTTCGCTATATCATCCAAATTGTTGTATATTTATGGACTTGTAAACATTAAGGTGAGCGAGTAAACCATTCCATCTCTTTTACTCTTCGTACTTTATCAAGATAATGAGATATTGCACATACTAGCACTTTCATTATCAGACTGAAACGACAACCTAACAAAGTAATGGTATTCTTTCCCATGAACAAATAAACATAAAATCCATTGACAAACTAAACCATCCATCTAACTGAAATCCATAACTGGGTCAGTGTGCATAAGATGAAATGAAATGTGGAATGTGCATAATCAGTTTTATACAAAAAAAAAACTTTAACGTTATTATAATATTATGTTTTGTACACTACGTTGTAATGAATGTCATATTAAGATTTATGCTGCTGAATAATGATGCTACTTTTGTATCGTTTCTGGATGAAATATACTTCCAGAGCCAGACGACTTGAACATGCTTACCATTATGATATTTGATAATTTTATAGCAAACTCTTCTGACGCTAGTGATGGGAAAACAGTTTATTGATCTTCACTTCAGTAGGAGAAATATAGTTAGCTAGATAGTTTTTATGTCCTTAATTAGTGAGAACAATTGAAGACGCGAGTTGAGTTGTTCAAGGGTAACTGAAATTCTCTGTTCAGCACAAAATTTTGTGTAATTGATAATATAGAATACATACCGATAAATGAATATACTCCATAACGATGAACGTGATGTTAATGAGGCATAATTTTATAATTACACCATGTAATTATAAATTTATAATTTCACTTGTATTCAATTATCTAAACTCTTCTTATTACTTTTGCTGTCATTGTTGCTTGTAAAATTAACTGTCAAACGATGTCAAATTAATCAGCGAATTTTGCATAACAAAAAGTTTTTGGCGGGTAATCACTTTCACTAGAAACAGGTGAATCATTAATTGATATTCATTTCGTTTATCATTAATTTTAAAGTCGCTTAGTCATGTTATCAACATCGTCTCATCTTTAATGCAACAAATTCTACGGTTTATTCAGTAAGTGTCCAGATTGCATTCAAATCAGAAGTAAGAAATTTGCATCTCAACTATTTTCATTGTAACTTCGATAAATATCTTCTGTTGAATTCAAGATTCTACAAATGAATCATAACAATCCATTTAAATTACTGACTTTGATATTATCAGTACTCACCGGAAATTTTATTTGATGAAAAGGGAAAAGAATTTTCGTAACTGTATTGTTATTGGACTATTGACTTGAATTTGTTGAGTCCGTTATATAGATTTCTTCAGTAAAACTAAAGAATCCAAAGTAAGTGATTTAAATTGAATTCTTTAGTTACCAACCAAATTTGGATAATTCTTTGACGTGATTTTTAGGTATTCGGTATGTTGTAGATATCAAAGTAACTTTACCGTTACTGTGAATCCCATCCGTTTTACGTGCAACTGATTGACTACCTGTACTGGTGCTACATTCCAGAATTACTTGGGGTGCTATTCACATTCAACCATTATTAAATATTTTAAATTATCCTACAAAATTCTCTTTAACAGCAAAAACTGATTGAATTCTGGATTGAATATTTTTGTAGATTGTATTTTCATTGGGATTATTGCATTTTGTTTTTGGATAGTTGACTACTGACCGTAAATATTTTATTATTGAATTTCCCAAAAAATCCATAATGAAAAACCAAAATTAGATAAATATTGTGGTAGGGATGGCCCATATATAAAGTGTATACCCTTGAATCCAGTAGCTTATTTATATTAATACTGTGGAATAGTAAACAAGTGGTGAACTAATTGAAAATCAATTAAGAAGTGTTTAAAATCGTTTCGGTGTTTAAAAGCCTCTTCAACCACAAACGGAGTATTCTATTATAATATTAGATCATTTAATATTGATTGAGTTCGGGTACGTAAATCTGAACATAAATAAATTAATCAAACATTGATTTAATCAAATTCAAACATACCTCATTATGTATGATTTGGTGGACATTATCCAAAATTGAATGCTAATCGAATGCTTTTGTGCATGTGTTATTTGTTCCAGGAATAATAAATTAGTGCAAAATGCGTTTCATAATTCTATTTGCCATTGGATTAGTGACATTAGTCAAGGCTGAAGGACCGTATGCACCAGCAACCTCATCGATTAGTAGCACCAGCGATAGTCAAGCATCGGCTCCATATCCAGCAGCTACATATTCACAGAGTGATAGTTCAGACAGTGGAAAAACAACATACAGTCAAGTAATGCTTATCTCTTAATGACCGGTGGAACGTTAAGAATTTGTTCAATTTAATTTTTATTTTTAGTCCCTCGATAATCCTTCATACGATCCAAATGCATACAGCAGCTTTATCCCACAAGACTCTGTTCAGCAATACGTGAGTGGATACGGTGGCCCAGTGTCAGGTGGTTATGGTGGAGCAATTGGTCCAGTAGCAACGGGTTATAGTGCTGGTCTAAATCCAGCTTATTTAGGTGCCCCAGGTGGATTCGCAGTTCAAACAGGATATGAAGGTTATTTGGTACCGCATATTCCACCACCTCCACCATCTCCATTCCTTGGCACTGCAATTAGTTTCCTTCGTTCCATATTACCATTCCCCGGATCCATATTCAGTGCAGTAGCACGCATTGGTAGCTCAATTTTATCATCCCTTGGCGTTATTTTATTCGGCGGTGCTGTTACCACATTAATCTGTACCTTCACTCCATTCTGTACCATCAGTTTTGCTGCACTTCCATTCCTCCGTCTTAAAAATAATGCAAAGGAAATTACAGAAAAAATTGGTGCTGAAATAACACCAGAACGTGTTGCTAGAGCAGCGGAATTTATGAAAACCGCTCTTGAGAAATACCAAAAATTACAGACAACTAATTCAAATACAGATGGCCAAGATGCTGTTGAGAGTTTGAATGAAGTTAAAAAATAAACGGCGAATAATTAGTTTAGTAGGTAATTCGGAAAAGTCGGTAAATTGAATTGAAATCAACGAATTTAAACTGGAAATGATGGAATCATAATTCCAACATTTTATTCACTCAACTGTTCTAAGTAGTATGTAATAAAACAAAACAAAAAATTGAATTCGATGATTTCAATTTGATGAATTCCATTTAAGCGCCTCCATTGAATGGAAATTAGGTTAAATGATTTTAGTATTTAATTATGTTGTATGAATGTATGCGTCGTCTCAATGTATTCGCATTGCCTGCATTTCCATAGAATCATTTACAAATGATAATATACGTATAATAAATAAGCATTAACATAAATTTATCAGTTTGGCCACAATTTAATGTCATATTCTATCGCTATGTTGGACTGTAGAGCAATAAGACACTTAAATATCATTTCCTTGTAGTAGGACAATAGAAGTATGAGTATCTTCATTAATTGATTACTGCATACAATGTATATTGTGCCAAGTAATAGAACGTTCGTTTGACGTTAGATTAAATCTAGCAAAACGGTAATTAACCGCAATTATTTACTGGACCTGAGTCAGGTCTGCATTATGTTGGTTGCCTAAAATGATAAATCCATTATAACAGAAAACTCATCGTACCAATGACACACCATCAAATCTCATTCACGTAATACACATCAGGATCATTTTGTTTCATTATAATTTCATGGACAAATCCAGACATATACTACTGTATTGAGAATATTATCGGGCCATACCATAAATAATTAATAACAATTAAATGTTTTACACTCGGTAAATGTGTACCTTACGAAGTACCCATGGAAGTCTTAAAAACTCTATAGAGAAACTTTCACTAATAAATTTGAATGTGATGGGTTTTCTCATTAAGTAGTTAGAATACAATTAACCGATAAACATTTATTAGAATTTTGCTCAAACCTAATACCTTATGGCGATCTAAATCAACCACTATTCAATATATGCGGTTGTTATGTACTATACCACAAATATGGTGTAAATGGTTTTGATTGTTTTCATTTATGCTTATCATTTTATTGATCCATTTTCTGTGTGTATAGAAGAATCACAGGTAACATTTGTGTTGTGTAAACAATATAAGTATTGAAAAAGGGTTGTAAGTAATTGTGTTTTGGTTGCATGGTAACGTTTGTTTTTTAGTGGTTAAAAAGTCTGATCAGCGAGCCAAAAAAAAAAAAAAAACAACAACAAACTTACTCGTAAAAAGGTCATCTTTAGGTTCGGATTTCAATGCAGAAATAGTAGCTACTGAACAATTGATGAGAGGGTTTTTTTTTCACCATAACAAAGTGGTTCAGGTCATATTGAGTTCACCTGTGCAATCCGTAATGGTTCATTGATTTAGGATTCGATTTTGGATGATTGGTGAAATGACGACCGATAATGCATGCTTTGTTTATCGAAACGGTTCGTCATTTCGTTACCATTGTTTCACCTGATATTACTGTTAACGGTGGTTTATGTACACATGATGGTGTATTTTTTGTTTCTTTCAACCGCACAAAGGACACACCATTTTTGTATTTTTGTTGTTTTCATTCTCCGTTTTTGTTGTTTTTCATGTAGTCAAATATACGCGATTTCATGTCACTGATAATAGATTAATATAAATAATATCAGTGACATTCTATTGAATTGCTCGTTTAATGGATTCACTTTAAATGTAATGGTAACGGTTACCCATCACATACATTCGATTGAGTAAATTTATGGGGTGTACGGTTACCAGAGACCCGTGTTGGACTAAAATATGATTCCAGAAAGTTTAGTTTACAGTGCAACTTCCATGACACCGGCCATTTATAAACGATTATTGAATTAAATTAGCTAATCATAAATTAACACATCGAATATTAGAATCTCTTTTACCAGTTGTGCTACGGAACTTCATTCATAACTTTCGCTGTTAGTTCACGGTGGGTGAAATCAAACTTTTCTTTGGATTTCGAACGATTTTTCTTCCGTTTCTTTGACTGTCTTTAATAAAAAGTTAACAACTAATACATTCACCGTAAATATCAAATTTTCTTTTTAAAAATTCAATCTATTCCTATTGCATAGAAACAGAAGTTGTTGAATTATCGACACCGTGAAAGATTGGAGAATAAAATATCGTCGAGTTTTTCTCGTTTTTATTATTTTTTTCTGTTTGGATTATTATACCAACCAAACGATATTGTAACTAAACTTTGCCAAAGTGTTGAGTGCATTCACTGAATTTTTAATTTATAGGTATAAAATTCTTTTCCCGGTGAATTTTAATTCTTCTCCGATATATTTTTTATTCTGGTGTTTCTGTAATTCGATTCATATACAAAACTGGGTAATTGCATTGACACTGCTGCTGTGCTACAGCAAAAGTTCATTGAATCAGTACGGTAAGTTTTTTTTTTATTTCTTTTAGTGTCAATTTACCAATTATAATTAATAGCACTGAATCGGAAATAACTAAATTTAGTAATCGATGGTAACGAAAAATATTAATAATTATGAGTGAAACTGTGCACGTGAATAAGTATAATAAATTATGAAAATCAATAGATTTGCTGTATTCTAATTAAATGTGCTAATTAAATTTTACCACTTGAGAGTAATGAAATGATTTATTGGAATATGAGACGAAGCAAAAAAAAAAAGTTTCCGTATATCTCTAGTTATTCGCTGAATTAAAGATAAATTGACTTTTTTCTGATCTTTAATTATCCAGCAAATTAGTGGCTTTATATGTGTGTGTTATTTGCTACCTGTCGGTAGTGTTTATTTAATATGACAGAGATCGAAACGCAATAAAATGAAAGGATACTAGTTGTGTGCCATCATCATGACTCATAGAATATTTAATGAGGAATAATGTGAATGCTAGTCGCAATTCAATTGAATATTAAAATTAGAAATCAATATTCTACTAGCAAATGAAATTGCCTTTTCAAAACATTTGAAACAGTGTGTGGTGACAGGATCAACAGAGAGGTCATAAACAGTGATTTACTGGTGCATTTTTTTATGTGTACAACGTTTCCCTTTTAATTATCATAAATCAACAAATTCATTAACTTTGGCAATTACAAATTCAATTTATCTAACTTCTTAATTTTGTACATTTGGCATCTAAAGAAACATTGTTATTGAAATATAATTGAACAATGGATTCGCTACTAGGGAAACCGTAAGTTAAGTGTTAAATAATTCAAAATAATATTGGAATACCAAGAATTACGTGTATCGATTTTATTCTAGTTGAATGCAAATTATTCAGGTGCAATATTTTTGCGTTTTTCATTCTGTATTATTGATTAACGGCAAAAAACCAAAACAAACGGAAAATATTCACCTGTTGTGTTCTGTTTCACCTTTCAAGTATTAGACGATGAAAAATCCACGTGATAGTTTCAATCAGTCCAGTTTATCGTTATAACAACCCCATTTGGATCCAAATGTATGCCACTGAATAGTAGTCATATTAAATTTAGTCTTTTTATATTTGAATGTTTGAATAATGAAAATGATGGGTCTATTCTCTATTCTATATTAATTATTTAAAATTGGACACGGTAAAATCAATCATACTAAACAGATGATACTAAAAAGTGGTTGAATACTTTTCCACACAATTGGTGGAGAACAAGTGCACGTGACGTTTGGCCCCAAAACAGTTGTACATCGTTATGTTACATTAATTTTCTACTTCAGTCGATTTAATACAGTTCACCCGAGTGGTTTAAAACGATTCCTTGTAACAAAGACCAACGGATTGTTAATTTTTTATCGTTTATTCTGTTCAGTGGTTTTAATTAAATGGCAACAGACGAAAATACGAAAGTGGCTGTTAAAGAATTTCTATCTTATCTAATTAGGGGTGACGAAAAGATGCCAATTCTGTATTACTTACCACCTAGTCCACCGTGTCGTGCTGTGCTATTGCTCGGTCGATTAATCGGACTTGAATTTGATTTGAGAGCCGTGAATATAATCGAAGGTGAACACATGAAACCAGAGTTTGTGCAGGTAAATATGCAATTATATTGCTGTCATCAGTCGAAGAATGAACTGAAATGGGATAGTTTTAATTTTCACTTTTATTCTTTTCAGATAAATCCACAGCATTGTATACCTACATTTGATGACCAAGGCATCGTTTTGTGGGAAAGGTGAGCAAATAGATAGCGTATAATCAAAATGTAATTAAGGTCTGGTACTCCCGTAATTCTGTAGTGGTACTGGATGTCCTATTTAAAATAATGATTTAACACGATAATGTTTAATTTTAGTCGCGTCATCATGACCTACCTGGCATCGCAATACGGGAAAGATGATTCATTATACCCGAGTAATGTAAAAGTAAGAGCAATTGTGGATCAACGACTGCATTTTGATCTGGGCACACTGTATCATCGGATGAGTGATTATTTCGTAAGATATTGATGATAAATTAAGTCACAACACTTTTATACACTAAATTCCAAAACTAATAATTTCATTCTTTCTTTACTTTGATTATTACTCAGTCTGGATACTAAGTCCATATGTCTTTAGTTTTGTTACATTTTTGTTAATAATTTCTGACTATCTTTACTTTGATTATAGTTTTATTAATTTAATTAACTTAAAAATTACTTGCAATTTCAACTTGCTCACTCTTGTTTACAATTCGCCTTTAGTTTCCCACCATGTTTATGGGAGCACCACTAGATGAGGCGAAAAAAGCGAAGTTAGCAGAGGCACTGGGATGGTTTGATTCGATTCTTAAAAGTTCCGCTTGGTGCGCTGGAACTGATAAATTTTCATTGGGTAAGTGATTAAGTTCGTTAAATACCTCTTATTATATACCAAAGCCAAAGGGTAGCTATAATGAGAGTTCGTTATGATTAAATTATGTATATAAGAGTGTATATATAGACTAATGTGTATTATCTTATTAGGTGATCTCTCGCTGTGTGTTACTGTATCCCAGATCGAGGCATTTGGCTTTGAACTTGGACCATATCCGAAGGTTAGAGCGTGGCTACAAAAATGCAAAGATGAATTGGAACCATTCGGATATAAGGTAAACAATTACATCTATAACAAACACATTTCTTATCATTTGAAATTAATTGTTTCACATCTTTTAGGAAATCAATGAAAGTGGAGCCGAAACATTAGCTGGTTTTTTCAAAGCAAAGATATCACAAAACTAATTATAATGAAGTATTAGTTAGTTAGATGTAAATCACTATATTTCCCCACCCATGTATAGTTTTAATTAATAATCTTAGACTACCTATAAATGGACACAGCTACGTAAATGTTCCTCTACTGCAACTCCTGTTTAGTTAAAATATTTAAATAATGTGGCTGGACGAATCTAATGAGGCTTGAACGGTATCGTAATCATACGTATAATATATAAGAAGACTCTTTAATGCATAATATTCTATGATGGTTCAATAAATTTGATTGTTGATATTAGCTAATTGTAGAATATTCTATTTTGCATATCCTTGAAAAAAGTAATTATCATAAGACAGTCATGATAAGTGGAGTCTAGTCAAGTGGAATATTTACAGATTTCAGTCAACACAATGGATCGTATGATTAGGTTGGTCGCTCCTATGAGGAAATCCCAATGTTTTAAGCATAAAACCACGATTCAACGGAAACTCTTCATATAGATGAGGTGGCCAATTTTACCTGATGGAATTCACTATGGAATTATCATGATGAATGTGATCACCGGTTACTTGCCGATCATTTTTCATGAATCACTGTACTGCCTTGGAAAACACCAAATTATGTTGGACACTATAACGGTATTCCAAGTGGACCAGTGTGAATGATATAATATGTGATTGTAATTGTGTTGGAATGTGAACGGTGTAGAGATTTATTACAATTTAAACGATTACTCGAAATATTCTCGATTATTCGTTATTCATCTAGCATGAAAGGCTTATACCATAAAGTGTACTATCTTATCATAAGAAGATAAACGTACGTTAATGCGAGCTTATTCTTTATGTAACTGTTGAATTTGAAAATAGTATCAAATACAATATGTAATGTGAATACAGTTGATACTTAGAATTACAACAGCAATCCATTCAACAGTGTGTGAACTTAGTGCAAAAAGTTGTCACGTATGGAACAGTAAATTGTTTCTGTTTTTAATAATTAAAATATGAAACCTCTGACTGAGAGATGACTTGCTCAATTTTTATCATCCGTCCAATCAAATAACATAATCTAAAAATAACTTCAAATCCGTTTCATTCTTTGCTGATAAAAGAATCAACAAAGAATTTAAAAATCGCATACATTTAGTTCTTTTTTATGTTGATAAACTTATCGTAATAATCAGAGGACACATTAAGATCAACCGAAATTTTAAAAAACGTTTCAAATTAAATTGCATATGTTGTGCATTCCATTATCAAAAAATTTATTATAAAACCTTTGCACATGACTTGAGTAGACTGGTTTATAGCTGCTATTAATGATATAGATCGATAATGAATCCAAGATATGTATCTGACAGTATTACTACGAATTACCTTAATTGACAATTCTAATGACTCAATAACGCCCAGTACGAGACAGACACTGGTAAAAAAGATTAGATTTTTTGTTATTTCAATTCCATAACGACTCCCGCAAAGGTGGTACTTTTATTTGAAATAGAAAGTAAATACAATTGTGTATTTTGGTGTTTTTGTCACAATATTCAACTCTGTTTCATTCAACAACTACTTATTTGTGTATCAACAATAATATGAATTTGACCAAATTGATAATTATTAATGTGACCACGCAATATTATGCGGTACGACATCAAGTGAATGTCTTGGAATATTGCCAAACAAACATATTTTGTGTATACACCACCATTCATATAAAATTCAATAGAATTTATTCTGTTTTGAGTATCATAATATCTATCGAAACATGATTCCAATGTCTATGTGGTGGTTGAATTGAAACAGACACGTCTAAAGAAATCATCATCAATCTTCCGGCCTTTCGTTAATTGCAGAGGAAAACTATTCCATAATTGCATCAACTTCCTTCAAAGCCTTCATTAATTGCAAACGAAATCGATTTCAACTTTATCGATTTGGATAAATAATTAGAAGTGGTTGAGAAAATCCATTGAATATTTTAATAGAAATCTGATGATGTGGTAGTCAATGTCTCATACTCTTGGATTTAATGTTGTAGACATATACCATCGGCTCCATTCCAATACATGCTCAGCCCCACATACCGACAATAATTTGATATAAATTGTGGCTCACTAGCCGGCATCGAGTTAGTTGTTGGAAGTTTGTTGATCCATTACAACATTGTGCTCAGTACTCTCAAGACAGTTTTTATTAACTGGTAAGTATCTTATAGTTTCACTTCTTTCGAATTAAAATCAAGAAGAAACCGTTGATTTTCTCTTAGTGGCAAGTGTGTGTGCGTTGATGCTGATATATTACATACGGTTGGATTTGGTTCAGTGATTATATCTGTTATCCCAAGCAGAAACTAGTAGTATAGTAATCAAAAGAATAAGTTTAGAATTGAAATTCCATTTATAATTTCAAGGCTACGCCGGCGTAGAATAAAAAAACCCAAATTATAAGTTACTCATACTCCCATGCTATAGTGGTAACTATCGTTACGCGTAAATTGAAATTAAAGCGTCAGTTTAACCTAATAGTCTCTAATGATTCGCGAACAATAAAATTAATCAATTTTAATACGGATATTTGGAATTACCAGAACCAACTCCCTAGTTTGGTATGAGAACAGATCTGTATGCTTTAGATTGTAGGCAGTGCACTCGAAATCCATTCTAAATTATGTTAGTTTAAACAAAAGAAACTCGTTTTATGTTCAGTTATAATAAGTATGTATGTTGTCTTTTTGAAAGGTACTTGTTGTGGACTCTGTGAATCACATCACCATGAGAGACGCGTGTAACTTTAATTCTCATGAATAGCTTAACTGAAAATATACATACTCGAACTATTGTGATAGATAATTATGCTAACAAAATGACTTTACAGATTCGCATACCGATATAAACTTTACTAATTGATACTGGTGACCGATATTCACTAGACTGGATTAATGATTTATTTAAAAAGCTCATTCAATATTCAATCGTTAAATAGTAACGACATTTAACAATATACTTTCAATATTGTAACATTTAATTGGTGGTTAATTATTGACGATATAAAGTTATAACAATCATTTCACTAGAGACTAAACACTCAGATAATGAAATTGAAAATCACTTAACTAATATGATGATTGTCACTTTGGTTTTGTTATTTTATTGATTCGTAAAGTGAAATTGGGTGATGTTTTACACCGGTTCATGGTCACATTCTCTTCATTTCCATTCATGAATTCATCCACTATCGCTCTGTTCATTCCGTATGACCACTACAATACTTAATAGTTTTTCACTTTACTTGCTACTTAATCGTCAACTCACTAAGTACGGATTGGACCAAGTATCCACCACCCAATTAACTTGCGTGTCATTAATAATTATCGTTTCACTGAATTAAGTCACACGCAATCAACTCACCAATTAGGTGAATCAATAAACTGTGGTATCAAACAGTGGCTTTAATGAAAAACTTTTACAACCTTTTTCCCTTCAATTATTTGAATCAAGAGTAAATTCCAACTCAGTTATAATATTGACCCAATAATTCAATTAAAAAATTGGTTTTGTACTCTTAATTTTCGTTTGATTTATTTGAAAGAAGTCTAAAAACCTGTATAGGAAGCCATCCTGTGTAACCACACTTAAAATTACTTTAATTTCATCGAATCAAATACACAATATGATGGAAACAAAAATAAATAAATTATATAAAGAATGAATAAAAACAATTCGTATATAGAAATATAATAAACTTTTATAACTAACGGTTTTTATTACACCAAAAATATTAAATTTCGATAACAATTGGGGCCATAATCCGATTCAATTGTTAGGACGTATTTAATTCAATTAGAATCAGTCTGAGTACGGATTTGAAAGAAGGAACAAGTTAATGTTTACTCGAATCCAAGAACTTATTACCGTTAAAATAGGATAAGGAATTTAAGTATTTCCTTTATTGTTTTTGTGTTTTGTTTAAATTGAAATCTAGTTGAGCTTTTTATTTTTAATATCTACAGCTTAAGTTTACGTATTTAGTGTAGGTTAAAATCCAATGCAATGGGTTGTAATATATCGACGCGACACATGACACCACCTCGTAAGGAATTTGCTATGTTGTTCATACTTTGGCTATTATTGTGAAACTGTTATTGCAGAAAAATTTTTATGTGAACATAATCAGCGTAGAATAAACATATTTCCTCATTCCATATTTTAATGGTTGGCGGAATTTAATTGAAATTTAAAATTAAATTCTTGTTTTTTTGCTTCTTTGGTTACCGTAGGTGTTATTTGTGAATTATCCCCATCTAGTGAAACTACAAACGACAAGATGACTATTGACTTCTATTATTTGCCAGGTTCAGCTCCATGCCGTGGTGTTCTTATGACCGCCAAGGCCATTGGTATCGAACTTAATCTTAAACGTACCAATCTAATGGCTGGTGAACACATGACACCTGAATTCCTCAAGGTAAGATGATCGGCTCGTGTATCATAAATAAAAATTCTTATATTGTTCTTAATTACTATTTTGAGAGTTTAACATTTAATTGTAATCGTGAACGATTAATTCGCAATGAAATTATCAAAAATTCAAGATAACTTGATTTATAGTGGATGGAATCGAATGTATTCCATGTTCCATGTGATTCCATGTTCTGTACTTAAATGAATCGTGAATTAATTAACAATCAGAATGATATTAAACTGCATTCATTGTAATACAATAGTGATCATTGATGCGATTATAAAATGTATTTTATAAAATAACTGACTTGCATATAAAGTTGTCGCCCATTGACTGGGCCAATGAACTGAGCAAACAATAACCTCGAATGCATCTCATATGAATTATGTAATTTTAATGTTCATTTAATGCTAATTTTAGCTCAATCCACAACATACAATTCCAACATTGGTCGACGAAGGATTCAGTCTATGGGAGTCTCGTGCCATTATGGCATACTTGGCTGAGCAATATGGAAAAACTGATTCACTCTATCCAAAGGATCCAAAGGCCCGTGCTATCGTTAATCAACGAATGTATTTCGATATGGGCACTTTGTACCAACGATTCGCTGAGTATTATTATCCACAAATTTTCGCCAAGGCACCAGCTGATCCAGAAAAGTTTAAGAAAATGGAAGAGGCCTTTGAATTCTTGAATACATTCCTTGCCGGTAGCACATATGCCGCTGGTGAAAATTTAACCTTGGCCGATTTAACCCTTTTCGCAACTGTATCCACATACGAAGTGGCTAGCTTCGATTTCTCGAAGTATGAAAATGTTACACGATGGTATGAGAAGTGTAAGGCCACAGCACCAGGTGTTGATGTCAATCAACAAGGTGCTGAAGAATTTAAGGCTTTCTTCAACTAAAAGGATTATTTGCTTTATATGTTTTAAGATGCTAATCTTCGTCAAGATTTTTTATATGTAATAAATATTATATAATATATCTCATTTGATAAAATTGTTAAGTGACAATTTACGAATAAATTATGGCTTGATTCGGAAGTTAACATTTCAATAAGTTATAATTATTCAATGATGTTTTTCATTTATATTTTCATATACGTAATTGTGTTTTGTTGTATTTTTAAATATCTGATGTCTTATCATCAATATTTTTTATTATTTTTTCATTAATATTAACAATTTACATTGATTTTGTGTATTGAATTTATATAGTTATATGGATGGAAAAGAACCAATTTGCACATGAAAAATAAAAATAACGATTATAAATCGACTTGAGTGTATAGCTGTTTGCATTTCAATTTTTTCCAATGTTTTTATTTTATAAATTTTGTTTTTTATTTTCCATTTATGTTTTTAACAAACAGATTTTCCGCATAATATCTGAATATTATGTAATTTTAATTCGTTCAACATTGCTAGTATTCAACTTATCTAATATTTACAATAATTTATACAAATAAAATCAATTCATTCTTATGAATAATTGCCTTAAATAATAATATGGATAAAGAAAAATTGTATGATATTTTGTATATGAAACAAATATAAGTAGACGATACAATAGAATATGGTTGTGTGTTAACAATTTGAATTGGTATTTATGTGAAATCCACGCTCCACTGGTAAACGTCGGCCCAGATCATTAACAGAATGTCTCAGTCCACCGCCAAGTCGTTGACGATTGAATAAATTTGGTGAGGCAATTATTAAGTCATCGCGAACACCTGCCAAACACAAACAATTGCAATTATGAACATATAAAATAAAACAGCGATCATCAATTTAGAGTAGGCCAAACTAAAAGTCATTAGCATCCTCACCTGAGAACGAGTGTCTGGTACGACGAATAATCTTTTCAAAATCTGGATTTCTTGGTAACGATGTTTGACGCGACATTTTTGCATTCTTCAGCGAATCTTCATAGCTATCGCTGTAACAATACATAAAAACAAAAATCGACTAATATTAGACAGTGATCCAATTACATTACAACTAGTGCATTGAAAATGTTCTAGCGGAAATGTGCAAAATAACAGTACATCCTGTTTGACCATGCAAAAGCATAAAAAGCACTACAAAGAGACAGTTTTAGTTACTATTACCGATACACGAACCTGCTTTCTTCATCTCCCTTGGAGTTGGATGGTGAATGATTGTATCCGTTGTGCACTGATACATGTGCTAAACTACGACGAGAACCTCTGTCCCGTTGCGAATATCTTAAGAATTGTCTTAACGGCGGTTGTTCACCATACTCTCGAGATAAATCGAGACCAGAATCTAGACCGCTGGAATGTAACGATGTAACCGATGTATCAACATTCATGGTTCTAAAAAATTAAAGTTTAGAAATTATTTTAGAAAATGATAGATTCTAGGTAATCAAGAATAAAAAGCTTTTTTCATTATCTATTAATCGAATGGCATACAGATGGTCATTGCATGCTTTTGGTGAACGATGCATTCTAACTCTATAATGTGTACTTGTGTTACTTTATTATGTTTTCAATGTGCAATGATATTAATGTATGATATGACTACTATGAATTTAATGAAATGAATTGATGTATTGGTATACAAAAATGGTTTTATGATAAATTGTAAATTATCTAAGTGTAGTGACGGTGCCGTTTGCAATATCGACTATGTACATACTGGTGAGTGTTGTGCATTTGATTAAACCTTATGCAGTTGGGATCGTGTTCAACTAAATTATAATTGGTTGTTAAAACAGACTGTGGCAGTGGTACATCGATGTAGTCTCGATGATGAATGTCACTAGAAGTAAAATCAAACAAAAAGGTAAAAACCTTATCGCATAATAATTAAATATTGTTGAACTCTTACTGTTTGCCAGTGTAATATTTAGTTCCACTCTCTTTGAATATGTGTTTTGAACTACCCGATGATTTACTATCACCCGCACCTAATGTACTGCCAGCTCGTGTTATTGAATATGCCAATCCGGTATCAGATGCAGTTGAACATTGTCGCCTATAATAAACAGAGAAACTTGTGATTAAACGGCTTATTAAAAGTTGATTGAACGTTATGGCAACTTTAATTATCAGTGCCGAACAGGTGAATAAACTGAATCATGTTATTTAATTCTATTTCAGTGAGTTGTGAGCTGTTTGTTGTTTAATATCGTTCATTGTAACGGTCAAATAGTTTAGCTGATTATTACACAATTATAAGAAACTTCACTATGTTTTATCTCTATTATTTATAAACTACATAGAATTATGAGTGGTGGTTATATGATACAGTTTTCTTTTTCATGTAAAAATGAGAAGTATAATGTAAACACTTTAAATATTTTGTTTTCTTAGTAAAACTGAATCATTTCACATCGAACGCTGATGATGTGAAGATCTAAATCAGAGGAGCATATTGCACGGATAGGATAAATTAACCCTAATTATTTACTGTTACTTTTTTCTTATTCATAACCATTTATGTAAATTATTGTTGAATTATAGAGAAACCACAAAATAAAAAAAGCATTATAAAACGAAGCATATCAAAAAGAATGAAAGTAATGAATGCTCTATATAAAAAGAGAAGTTCAATTCAACATTCAAAACCAAAAGAAGAAATTTTATCTTTCATTATCTCATTTCAGTTTATTTTATTATTTCTTTCATGGTTCTTGTTATTTTTAATTTATTTGTTTCTTTATAATCACTCAGCTATACGCACTTAATAACTACTGTTGGTTAATAATACCAAATTGTGGCTTAAAGCTAATAGGAAATTTGTTTTAATAAAAGGCGCACATTTAGTATCTGAATCGATTACATGAATGGGCTACGAATAACAAACCGAAATTAAGCGATTAGTTGAACTGCAATTCGAAATTATTAATTATATTCAATTCTTACCGTTTATAACGAATACATATCACACATAAAGCTGTAGCTAAACTACCAGCAAATACAACAATTCCAAGTACAATAGAAGCTAATTCGGTACCATTCATACCGGCATTTTGATTAGTTGTATGTGTTGAGTGCCGTTTGTTTGCTTTGAAACTTCCCAGGTCAGATAATTCCAAAATTTGAGCGGATGTCGATAAATTGTACATGTTTAATGCAGCCATAACACTGAAACGTATAAATTTTATGTGAATTTTTAAAGATTAAAAAATTTATAAAAGTCAATGACTTACTGTTGCAATTCTTCCATATCAACGACTGTATTGGATCGTGGATCAACAGCATACAGATAGACATCCGTTCTGAATAGAAATTTATAAATTGAGCTGCAATTGCAATTAAATATTGAAAGTGAATGCAACTTACGCTGCTTCTTTATCTCCAGTGTGAGGTTCTAGCATACGGACACGTACTTCGTATCCAGTCGCATCACTCAATGATTTAGTTAAGCTGCCAACTTCCTTTTCCACATCCAATGGTTTACCATAAATTACTAATCGTACTTGCTTATACTCATCCAATATATAAATCTAATTCAATTGCAAATTTATTATCAACACTCAAACGTGAACAGAAAGTAAAACTTACAAAAACGTTCGTAATTGCACTCTTGCCATCATCTGCACCTCGTCGATCAGTGGCTTTTACATCGAAACCATACACCCGTTGGCTTAATGATGGTGGACCCAACAAACGAATTCTGCCAGTAACTCCGTCAATACTAAATAATTTCGTCGGTTCATTGATCAACGAATAACGAATTTCTGCATTTATGCCAGCATCTGGATCATAAGCTTCGACTTTTGCGACCGGATATCCAAAATTAGCCGAATTTGGAATAACAGCAATAATTGGACGACCATTTGAACGGAATTTTGGGGGATTATCATTAACATCTGCCACTCGGATAACGATCTAAAAATGAATACAAACTTTAGCATTTAATTACTTCAAAAATATTTCACCATTGCTTACTCTAATTTCGTTTTCCATTAAACCCTTCATATGTTCCACACCTGGATGTTTCATGTAAGCACTATTTCGACCCTCTCTTGATAGCTTCTCTGCCCTAATTTTCAGTTTGTAGACATCCTTAGTTTCACGATCAAGAGACTTCAACAACCACAATGTTCCGTTATTTGCATCAATTTTAAATTCATTATTCTTCAAGATTTCCATTTCAGGTACAATACTCCATTTAAACTGCTCACCTTTATAAGCATCTGTTGCATTGATTTGTAAAACAAGCATTGGATAAACATTATTTTCAAGAATTTCCAATTCGTAATACCGATGTGGGAATAATCGACTTTCAATTTCTTCAGCTCCAACAGATTCTTGACCTTGTAAATTGATAAGGAGCAAAGCTGTTGAACTTCGAGTTGGATTCCCAAGATCAGTGGCAATAATAGTGAGATTTATGTGCTCATAACCAGGATATTTATTGAATCTAGTTATTGTTTTAATAGTTCCCTCTCGTGAGTCAATCTCAAATAGATATGGTTGTTTATGATGATTCAATGAATACATTACCAACCCATTTCCATTGCCAGAAAAGTCACGATCAATTGCGGTTGCTTGTTTCACAAACGTTCCTGGTTCCACTGATCTATCCAAATAAGCAATATACACTGGTATTTTACTAGATAGATCACTACTTTTATCAGTCAAATTATTCCCTGAATCCCCAGACGTAGAATACACTTCATCGAATCCAGTAAACTCAGGACTGTTATCATTTACGTCGACTACATTGATCTCAACTTCAGTGGCAGCAGTTAAACGACTCTCTTTTGGGCCACTGTCAGTTGCCATTACTTTGAACTCATATGTGCCTCTTTCTTCACGATCTAAATCTCCACTGATTATAATAGTGCCTAATGACGGATTTACAGTAAACGGTAATTTTTCATTCGATAAAATTGTATAACGAACTCGTCCATTGTCATGATAATCATTATCAATAGCTTCTACAACACCAATTGTATGATTTTTATAAACACCTTCGTTAATATCAAAACTATAAAATGATTTCTTAAATACTGGTGGATGATCATTAACATCAATCACCTTAAATCTTATTATTGTAAAATCTCTTAGATCACCTATATCTGACGCACTGATATTCAAATGAATTTCAGATTCAGCTAACAAAGGCCTATTCACTCTAACTTCACCTGATAACCGATCAATAGAAAAGAATTTCACAATGTGGGCTTGAACTTGTGACTTTGGATTGTTAAAAATAGTTTCGGAATTAATTGAATAAAATACTTGGCCGTTATCTTCATAATCTTCGTCAAGAGCAGTTACTTTCAATATAGGAATACCAACACCAGCATTCTCATTTAATGCAAACAAAGGTGAATCAATTGCCATTCTAGTTTTTCTTTTCTTCGATCTCATCCGACGTGGTGTTCCTACAGGCATTGGTTCACTTTGCTTCTTGGTTACAGTACTGGTAACTTCATATTTTATACGATCAGGATCCTTATGTTTGTTCAACGGATATGTTAGTACATCTGATTCAAAACGATTCGCATAGTAAATATCAATATCATCATTATGTTCCAGTACCTCGATACCAGAATCTCTGAAGACCGCAATTTTCTCAAACATTGGAGAATTGTCATTGACATCAGCAATAAAAATAGCCAACTTAGCCTCTGACTGAAGGTTACCATGATCTTTAGCAATCAATTTAAGATTATAATAATTCTCCGTCTCTCGATCCAATTTACGTGGACCCACGAAACGGACAATATAGTGTGGTTCAGTTGGAGAATAATTATTTGTGTCCATAAACATAATCTGTAGTTTTGCAAAGCTTTTCTCAATATCAATATTTTTCAAAAGCCCATCAAATGGATTCCTAAATTCCAGATTACTTCTGTTAAAGTTGGAGTCACTATTGTTCACCAATTCCACGATAAATAAATCGCTACCTTCACCTTCGAGTGATACTGAGAATTCAGCGTTTTTACCCAAATCCTTGTCTTTCGCAATTATTGGTTGATTCAAAAACAGTTCAGTCCCTAATGGTGAATTTTCAGAGATCATTGCAGTATAAGAGTAGTGATTAAATTCAGGTGGATTATCATTTTCGTCATCCACATGAATTGTTACTTGATAAATACCAGCGCCACTCACAAAACCCTTTGAATATTCAGCAATCACTGTCAATCGATAAACATCACGTTCTTCTCTATCCAACGGTTGTAAAGTTTTCAACGTACCATCTTCAGTGATTGTTATCCGATCGGTAACATCTTGTTGGTTCGCGATTAAGAATTTCAAACTTCTCTGAGCAATTTGTTTCGGTGATTTTAGTCGTCTTTCAATAACTACTGAAGTTTCATTTTGAGGTCCTAATAAATTATGTGTAGTTGAAGCTCGACTATTTCGTTTGTAGTTAATTGGGCGAGGTGTGATCAGTACTTCTTCTTCCTCCTCTTCTTCATCCTTAAGAATTTCGGTATTTTCTGGGTTCACAGTTCTAGGTTTTCTGTTGAAACCATTATCAAACGACCGTCTCTCAATTACAACTTGACGTTGAGATTCAAATTCAACAATCTCTTGTTTGCTGTGCGGTCTTGATTGACTTAAAGCAAGTGAATAAGGAATATGCGAGGTATCCAGTAGTGGATCATCATAGAAAATCGTTGGTGCAACGGCAACCGAAAACGAATTACTAGCATCCCGATGTCGTCTCTTTGTTTTTCGAATTTTATTATCAAATCGAGTTTCATTTCTCTTAAATTTCGAAGTCATCATTCTACTCTTTCTCAAAGGTTTTGGTCTAAACGCTTCTCTGACTGTTGACAGATTTGTGCTCTCTTCAATTGCAATTTTTTCTTCACGAGTCATATTCTTGTACAATAATTGTCCAATAAGAGCACCAGCAATATTTTCTTTGACATGGAACTCAATCGGATCTGCTATAGTTCCTCTCATCAGTATACCTCGCTCATCATCTGCATTAACTACTCGAATTGTGACATTTGTCACCAAGATATCATCCGTATTTGATATCACTCCTTCGTCGATTTCAATTACTTCCCCGCTTTGCGTTACCTGACGATTGTTCTTAGTAGACCTTCGTCGGACTTTATTATCTGAATCGTACTAAAATAATAAATTGATAATTAATTAAATTAAAGAAGGAAAAAGATAAATGTGATATTTACCAAAGTAGCAACAGCTTCAAAATCATAATGACTTCTATCAAAATCTTCTAGATCTCTAATAACGGTCACAATGCCAGATCTCTCTTCAACAGCAAATGGTACGCCTTCAACATAAGAGTGCAGCAAATCATACATCACTTGTCCATGAATATCCCAATCCAATGTGGTGCGAATTTGGCCGACCGATGTTCCAATGGGTGCATCAGATCCAACCCAGAATTGATATGGAGAGCCAATGAAGTCAACCATTTCACTAATTTTGTCAGGTACAATCTCAACAGTTACAACAGCTAATGCAAATCGCCGTTCGGATGGATTTGTTGGCTTGAAGAAAACATAATATAATTACACTGAAATATTAATATTACTCAATAATCATCTAACCTGATCAGTGGCTTCCACAAAGAGTGCAATTCTTCCCCTTTTCAATTTGCTAGCAACTACAATAGTTCCTGTGTGAGGATCAACCTTGAACGGTAAAATTCCACTTCCCTTTGGTCTCTGAATATCATACAACAGCATTCCATTTCGACCTTCATCAGGATCAGTAGCTCTAACTTGACCCACTGCCTGACCAATTGGAGCATTCACATCTACTCGAAAATCATATAAATTACCACCTTCGAACTCTGGCGTATTATCATTTGAATCTAGCAATGTTATTTCGACAAACACAGAACCAGCATCTTCTTCACGTGACGAATGTGGTTCAACTTTCTCAACCGTATCAACAATCATACTTAAAGATTGTCGTGTCTCTCTGTCCAACAGCGATTGATCACGAACAGTAATCCATCCCGAACGAGGATCAATTAGGAAAGCTCCCTCTGGTTCTTCCTTTGTAATCTGATAGAAAAACTCGGCATTCTCTCCTTGATCGCGATCAATAGCATTCACTTGCAATACACTAAATCCACTTGGTAGATTTTCAACAATCGAAATATTATACAAATCCACTTCAAATTCAGGTGCATTATCATTTAAATCATTCACTTCAATTTCAATTCGTACTAATGCACGCTTCTGTGGACTATCTTTTTGTCTAGCCTCTAACTGTAATACGAATGTGTTACCGGGTAAACTTTCTTCTTCCAAATCAATTTCACGCTCTAAGAATATAACACCGTTGAGTGGATTGACCCAAAATAACTTTCTCTCATTTCCCGATATGATATCATACACCAGACTTGCATTTAGCGAATCTTGATCATACGCCATAATTGGTGGATCAAAATTGAGCGGCATTTTAATCTGTATACCCTATATAAATGATTCAATAACAATAATGTTAATTGAAAAATGAATGAATGAATGGAATTAGATTGCAATTAGTTACCGTGAGTGGAGCAAATTCATTGATACGTGTTCGGTAAACACCTTCAGTGAATTTTGGTGGTAAATCATCACTGTCCAACACCTTGATCTTCATTGTTTCATTTGTCGATTTAGGTGGAGTACCACGATCCTAAAATCAATTCGTTGCATTTAGAGAAAATCTCCATTGAAATTTAAAGAGACTTACTGTCGCAATAATTTGTAAATCAAAGAAACGAATGCCTTCGTCAAAATCAAGTTTCCGTCTCAAAACCAATGACGGTCGATGAGGACTATCTAGCGAGAAATAAGGACCACCCGGTCCAAAATCTTGTGCACCCAATGAATATTGAATATCAGAATTTGGTGTATTTGGTTTATCACGATCAAATGCTAAAATCCCTTGATATATAGTCGTTCCAACTGGTGTTGCCTCATCAACGGTCACCGAATACGGCAAATTTAAGAATTTTGGACTGTGATCATTCACATCTTCCACATAAACCGTTACACCCATGAATGAACTCTAAAAATAAACCAGAATCAGTATATAATCAACACCTGTAATCATTTACATATAAATTAACTGGCTCACCTCTTCTGATCTTGATGTTCGACTCAAGCATTCAATTTTAAATTTCAATAAATTTTGTGGCACATCACGATCAACTAAATCATCCAATGTTTTCGTTAATACAACCTGTATTGTTGTCATATTCAATTCTTTAACTTTAAAATATTTAAAATCTGGTGTACGATCCATTGATTTTAATATAACTGAGCTTCTTGGATATGCTTGAATTGTAAATACTTCACTACCAATTGGCATATCTTCACGCAATCTTATAAATCGTACACCGTCTGCTTCTACTTCGGTACCCATTTTGGAGTGAAACATACATCCTAATAAATTATAGATGAAATAAATTAGAAAAGAAATGTGAAATTATTATTGTTTTTATCTCATTTGTGTTTTGCAATTAAACAATTAAATATATGTAAGATCAACTGTTAAACGACTGTTAACATACAATGAACAGATAGTATTCATAATGTTTCACAATCACAACAAAATTCAACTGATAATGACGATGGTCGAACGATACAATGAATTGGATGGCCCTCTCATGATGGACAAGAAAAATATTTCAGTACAGTTGCACAACGGTATCATACAATAAGACACCTTTTGATTGTCCTCATAACAAATGTGTACACTGCAAATAATTTAATTGATTCCCATGAAATGTTCGCGTGTCGAAATTGATTCACCTTCACAGTTCCAATTAGTGTGGGATTAAATATTCTCATTAAATTTTCGGGTCTTTTAATTCATCAGTTTACTCCAATTTTATAAATGACTTCAATATTCTAATTAAAATAGCATTGCGTTAAAATAGATCATTTTAATTTAATTTGTTTTGTCTTTGATTGTTAATCACAAAAAAAAAAAAAAAACCTCGTGTGGAACAAATGCATTCCTATACTTCTTTTGTATATTAGCAAATCACTTTAGCACATGGTAAATTAGTCACACAATGTAGGGAATGAAAGTGAAAATTCACAAGTATAAAGAAATACAGACCAGAAAGATCCCTCACCAAATATAAAAAGTGACATCGTCAATTGTAGACACAATAACTGAATGGCATGTTACGCATTCAGTTCACAATTAACACAGAAACAAAAAATCAGTTTTTTTTTTTGTTTTGTTTTGTTTAATAATTTTAAATTAAAACAAAACAAAAATGTAAGACAAAACTTTTAAAGAAAATGTAAATCAGTAGGGAAAAAAATCTTAATGAATGCGTACAAATCATTAGGCCATAACAGATAGTATGGCGTGAAGTATAACGTAAACATTGTTGGAGAATATGGATGAATTTACAATTAATAATGTTAAGTTATTTGGTTTTTGCTTATTGTTTTACTCAGCTGATTGATAATGTAGATTACAATTCAAATAAAAAGAAACACTTTTAATAAGAAAAATAAATAAATGTGCATATTAAATGGTAAACTTTTCTTGCTTTATTAATCGAATGCACGTACGTTTTGGATCAACAATTCATAATACTTAGCAATTGTCTTATATAATTTAAATATCTTAGTGATCCGTTGTAAAAAAAAATCAATTATGTATTGATTAATGCTCATAATTTTGTGCATGAGATTTTATATCTAAGTGTTATGCATATTTACCACATAATGGCACCATTAATAACTGTAATTCTATCATATTATGCAAACGATACGGTGACTTCTTCACAATTGACACAATTGGCTAATGCAAAATTATAACATTCTTTATAATGGTAAATAAAGAAATTACATATTTCTTCTATTTCATTTCTAAGCAATTATCATTTAATACAAATTTTTAATTGTACAACACTTATGAATTGAGTCACCGTATACAACATATAAACGTGGTGTGATTTAAATACCCTCTTCGGTCATAATTTTAAATGAAAATTAATGTTTATGATCTTGTTCAAATCCAACTGGTTTAGAAAATTATAATCAAAATACACCGTTTTGAACCGGAGAAAAGGTACTTCATTAAAAAAACTCTTCTACGTATAAAGTTATTTTGATTTGTATCTACTATTTGGTATGTTTTCATTATCATTCCGTTGTACCGAAATAAATATTCTTAAGAATTTTTGTTTTTAAACTTCTAACTGACTGACCCACATTTTACCTGATGATCACTCCCATGAAATTAGATTTTATAATTCATTGTTAGATACTTAGTTTGTTTATTGATTTACCGTCCGCTAATAAATCTGACTCAATAACAATACCATGAATCGTTTGTTATGAGTTTTTAAATGTAAATTAGCCAATTGATAAATCTTCATTTCGATAACATTAAAAGAGAAATGGAGATAAAATGACACTAAAAGAAAATATTTTGAATGTTAATTTTGTATAACCACATTAATAAATGCGAATTTAAAAAGATTGTGCTTTCTTCGTTCACCATTTCTTCTTTTTTACTAATGAATTTTCTCTTTGTATCATCTTTTCAATTCACGACACGTAAAGTCATAGGCGAAATGTTATCTTCTTGGCTAACTAATCAAGTGATCGAGTATATTGAAATGCACATTTGCACAATATTAATCTACATGGGCCACAGTTTTAATAATATGATATTGAATTAACCGTTTTATATTTACGCTTATTTGCATTTAAACGGTGTGTATATATGGTGAGCTGTTTAATTATAAGGCCTCAAGATGAGGTTATAATAATGCCATACGTAAACATCTTATCACATTTAGCATATAAAGTTTACCTCATACAAGAGATTGGTGACCGTTACAAACTCTCATTGCGACATAGCATCAATTCATACGGGTTTTTATTTCTTTATTCTTACTATCTGGTTCTATACCATTTCTATCGAATTCATCACTACTTATTTAAACATTTTCTATATTGAAATTAAAACATGTAAGCCGGGTCTCAGTATCAATGTTAAATTCATAAAAAAATTTTCGTTTCTTCAAACGGAATTTATGTAAAATATTATAATATTCCTTATATTTTTATTAATAATCATTCGTTATACGTTACAGCAAATAAAATATTATTACTTCAGCTAATTTTTACCGATAGAAAAACTGTACATTTTCATTCGATTGAATTGGAAAAAATCAGTTTACAGTATATGAAAGAAATTAAATTCGTGATTGTAGAATCTGTATGTTGTTGTTTTCAAGAAATAATCATTGAAAATTTTCATCTGATGTGCATACCAGTCAATGGGTTCAAACGGTTTTGTTATCTAACACTATTTTGATTACAATTAAATGTAATTTAACCGAGTTAAAACCGTTAATGGAATATCAATCGTTAACATTTCACATTGTGATGATTCTCATGTTATTGCCATTTCATTCACCTAATGACAATTTCGATCAGAATTTTATTATCCAAAATATGTAACGCATAATAATAGTTTCGATTTTACTAATTGATAAACTTAATGAAACAAGTGATTACAGAATTAATAAGCAACCGTTAAATTGATTATGTTGAAAATTATAGGAAAATTTAAACAGAAGATTGTAATTAATACGTTACTCCGTAACATCTATTAAACGTTACGATGTGAAAATTTAAAATTTGATTTTTGCAGCATTTTCATCTAAACATTATTAATAAGCATCACCAAATATTCCCTGAGGTGAGTGAAATTTCATCGATGATTATTAATTATTTCTGTATTTCGGTTGGTTTAATGAATACGGAACATGGGCTAATAATAGTCCATTTAAAATTTTATTTAATAACAATATTTCAAGTATGCAATAGATTTTTGGTAACAAAATACACATAACTGCATATCATCTTAAGATAAAATTGAATTTTTTTTTGGTAAATTATCTCTTGAAATTTATTGAAAAGGAAAAGTATAGATGATTACAGATAATTAGCATATTTAACATGAGAAATCTATTAAATCATATTTAATGGTGAACTGTGCAGAAAATCCATTAATAATGATCCCAATTAAACGCAATTATGTCTTTGAGTGGCAAAGCCCAATAGAGTTGCAAATTGCATAAGTGCAAAATGAATTACAAAAAAAAAAAAATAATCCAACAACTCAACTTTAATTGAGTGTCTCTTGATATGATAGTGATGATATAAGTGCCACCTTAATTTCAATATAACAGTGGCACACTGTTTAGCGGTGTACTCCACATAAACATTTGGGCGATCATACGCAGTTAAAAAGAATTTTAAAGTTTTTATTGTGCCATATTTAGATACCAAACTATGCACTAATTAGTCACTAAATTGCTTTACTTGGACCTACAAACAAAAAATACCTACTTTATTAAAACCATTTGGAGAGTTTTAAATAACAACATTGCATTCACTGAACTATAAATCATTATCAATTAGACCAGTTTATAGTTTTAATGCATACAATCTTAAGGTGTACAGTAATTTAAAGAGCATTTTTGTTTCTTTTATTATTAAAAGACTTTTAACAGCATAATTAAACAGTTACATTTATGCCCAAAATAATAAAAGCTCAAGAAGTAAGCCTCAAGAAATAATAAAACCTACGGTTTTGTACGAAAGTATATTCAGTATATTTCAGGAAAAGAATTTTATATCAATGAACAGTCAAATGAAAAAAAAAAAAAAACTTACGCAAATGAGAGATGAAATGAAAATAAAGGAAAGTCTCTTTTCGAGAAAAATTTAGATCAATTAAAGAGGCACTTTTTTTTCTGTTCATTTATCAACCGTTTTTTGGCTGAACACTTAAATTAAAAATTACCATATGAAAGAGTAATCTTAAATGAATAAATCAATCTTGCTCATGTCAGTGAACAAAAATGTTCTTCAGTTTGCATGTTTAGTGGCAATTTAATAAGATTTACATACGCTGATTACGATGTGAAATTTTTCTTGTCCCAAAAAATACAAAAAAAAAAAATAAATTTAAAATTTAATAAACCGGTAGTGCGCTAATTATCGCAACTAAAATGCGTAAAATGATAACTAATTAAATTGTGATTTGTCTTATTCACAGCAAATAAGCGTTGGTGTCTTAATCGAGATTCATAATAATTTAATTTACATATGAATCATGTTGAGTAATTGAAAGTAGTTTGTTTTTTCTTTATATTGAAGGGATATCACTCAATGATTAATTTCTAACACAAAAATATGAAAGTAGTTTTTTTCATTTTATACGGTATCCAAATTCAAATGCATAACATTAAGTGTTTATGAATTTTTCAATTTGGCGTCACCTTCCGACATTCAGTTTTCTGTTTTAATATTTTCTTCATGTTACACTATACGTGATCATATAATTTTCCCTTATGAACAAAATTAATTTCATTACAACAACATCCAGAAAAGCACAAAAATAAAATTGCAATTAATTTTATAATTCGCTGTCTGTTACTCATTGCAAACCGCAATAAGAAAGTGAAATTTATTATTTTTGTGAAAATTGATAGGTACTTTATGTTGCTTTTATTATTTTAAAACTAAACTCATAAATGCTGCAAACAAACTGTACAAGTTCAGTTATTTAAATATAATCAGGTGTAATCGCATTAAAAACTGTTTACACCAACAATTTTCATATTCAAGTTAAATGTATTAATTGCAAAGAGATCAATTCATTTGATTATCTATAAGCTGCATATTGATTACAACCAATCAATTCCGGTAAATAAAATTTTTATCAATTTCTTGCAGATATTATTAATGCATAAATAAAATTGTAAATTATTGCGGTTAATTGTAACTTAATTCAATGGAAAACTGATAATATTAGATTGTTAGTCCACGTATTAGAGATACGACATACACCATAGGAACCAATTTTAAAGAAAGTAAAAATTATTAAAATAAACGTTAAATAGTCATGAAATTGCTTATCTTATAAAAATAAAGTCTTAACAGTTTCATATCATGTTTTTCTCTTCATCTCTTCAAATTCACAGTCATGGTCACAATATGAAAAAAAAAAAACATTTAAATTGGAAATAAAAAACGATCATCATTTAACCAAAAAAAAAAAAACACAAAAAAAAATTATTTTTCCTGTATTCGAATTTTCATACAAATAATCGGCAATTAACATATGCTACATTCGATTATAAGAAGCCAATAAGAAAACATCCAAATCCCATATCTTAAAGCATTTCAATGAAAAAGAAAGTATTTCTTTTCATCATTTCTGAATCTTTTATTCGTCTTTAGTAATTCATTGTTTTTCTAATCATTACGCGAAAGAGTTTAATTTTCATTTTCAAAAATTATTCAAATTTTTCCGTTTTCTTTGTTTCTTTTCTTCTGATAACCCAATCGAAATGCATAAATAAATTTCACTTCAATTTTTTTTTTTTTGTGTATTTTATTTGATCACATCACTTATGAATCATGTTTATGATAAAAATAGTTTTCTTAAATAACAAGGAAGTTTTTCCATGATGGACAACATGAATCAATTCCATACCATCATTATATTTGTATGATTTTAATGAGTTTACATTCATTATAAGACAATAAATATTTATTATTATTCATATTATGAATTTTTATATGAATCCGATTAAGATCAATAAATGAAATGAAAATTATTATTTATGATCTCATATGGAAATAGATAATTTTCGTATTGTTAATCGAAACAGCATAATAATTTAATCCGATTATGCAAGTTCCATCGGTTAATTCGGAAGAGACATATCGTTAACAATTAAAAGAATTGCTTGGTATGTGTCCAATTAGTTGTAAAATTGATTTAACAATGTGGCTCTTTTATTTTTAATTACAGTCATTGATAAAGCAAAAAAGCACAGACACTTTTGTCGTACTGAGCATAAAATTCATAATAAAAGTTATTTACTATCATGCTGTTATTCATTGATCTTAACTTGGAGAAAACTCTGTTTTTTTTTTCTTCTACTCTATTCAATTTAAGGTAACCATTCATCACAAATTTTTTTTGTCTTATTTATCATTTCCTACTAGAATAGGCGTCATAATCATAACGACATGATTATAAATTCACTGAAACCATCACTTTTTCTCCCATATTATCAATGCGAAATTGCAATTTTCTTACAAAATTGAAATGGTGTTAGCGCTACACTTTGTAATGCAAAAAAACATTTCCTTTTATAGACCATAAAAGAAAGAAAATAAAAAGCACATCTTCATATGAGTTATTGATACTAAACAACAATACGATTCACTTGAATTTATATAAAAATAAAACTAAAAGACAAATTCAATGCAATGTGGGTACATCGTTACATAAAGAAATAACATCAAACGTGAGATAAAATTCTAATTAACAATTGTTTTCAAGTACCAAGGAAACTGAGAATTAAATTCTCAACCTCAAAACATATTTAACTCTTTTATAGTATCGATTGCATATTGTATCTCTCTTCATCATATCAATGATGTTTTCTATGAACCAGATAAAAGGTATGATTAGTTTAACCCTAAAATTCGTATTACCATTTGTATGATGTTGTATCAGTATGAATATCCAAAAGGTCCAATAAATATTAAATATCCATCTAATGTAATCCATTATTTATGATGATCACCACTGCTTGCTTCAATCTACTCTTTAATTTCTATTAATATTATTAATAAATCAACATTTGGTACGTATATTGCACATAAATTGTTAATATTTGCTTTTAATAAATTTTTCACACTTATTCACATTTCAATTGAATATTTGCACTAAAAAGCAAAATACCATAATTATCTCTTCACTAATTCTCGTCAATATCACTTGTTACCAATCAAATAACAATTAACATTTTCCACATTTTTATCATTATTCATCAATAGAATAATTATAAACAAAAAAAAAACCAATCCGGATTAAACAAAAATTCTTTAAGTGAAATTTATTTCTTATTTCCTCATACAAAATTAATTTTATCACAATTTGCCTCAGTTATTATAGAAATCAAAATTACACCAAAAGATAAAAAAAAAAAACGTATCCAAATTGGTGCTGTACCAAAACGATGAACAGCTCTTAAAGATTACGTCCAATTTGGTAAACCGTTCAGCAACAACTAATCTACAAAAATTAAAATCAAAAGCACTGAAGAGCTTTTCTTTCTGCAACTACAACAAAACCCAACTCATCGTACAAAAATAACGGTGGAAATTATTTTCTTTGAAACTATGACGATATATACAGTGCCAACCCATAGCCAACATAGTCTTCTGTATAGTTAAAAGAAACAACATTACTTTACCATAAATAAAATGTTTTGATTCTATTAAAAGCGTTTTGGCTTAAACTGGTAGCCTCGAACTGGTGTTTTACCAGACGCAATATTCGTATTAAAAAAGAAAAGATTCACGCTTGTATTTTTATTTGAAATGAGGAAAACAATAAATTTTATCATTAGTGTTAAATAAAAAACGTTGAAATAACCAACAAAATAACAAAAAAAAATTATGATGCAGGTTATGAAATATGTAGCACATTAAAATTAAAAGTAATTTTTTATTTGATTGTTTGAGTGGGAAATTCGATTACAAACCATTGGATTTATATGAATTTAAAACATAATTCATTGATAAAGTGACAGTGTACAGGTGCTATTAATGCTCATATACAACATTTGTGTAATTATGATTCGTTACACTATCATTGATATGCAAAATTTTAATTATTGTTTTTGTGCCCATCAAAATGTACCAATCAAAATGACAAAATTGCAACACACGAAAAATACCAATTGACTGTTAGCTAAGAATCGTTCGAATTACCTTTTTTTCCTTTCGCCATCGGAAAATTTTTCATTTGGAAATTGATTTTTCTATAATTATTGTGATTTACTCGTTTATTTTTTTTGTTTCAATTGTTTTAGTGAATAATTATAGAAGAGAGTTTAATAATAAAACAACTCCATGTAATGTGCATCGAATCGTACCAAGTTTGGGTAATATCCGATTACGAGGCACGAGTAGTATACGCATCATCGATTTATATTAATGAAACTTGATAAATACAACATCTTTCTTTAGAATCAACAGTAAAAGTTGCTTCAATAAAAGATACAGAATCGACATTGACTTTCGGATTCTGTAGCATTCCATTACCATTGAAAGATGCAACAGATTCTTCAGATGCGACTATAAAATTGCATTTTAGATTTTACATCAGTTGATCATGAAATTAAACATCTTTTACACATCGAACAATAGACGATTTATTTATTCACATTTGCCGTTAAAACGTGACGATCATTAGTGAACAATTGATGAATTTTCCGTATTTTTACACTTCTATTGCCGATTTCGTATTGTAAAAACACAATCGATTACAAAAGATTTAATACCGAGCTGCATCCGTATGTAGATGAAAACGAAATAAAAACAGATGTTGGAGAGATAAAATTCAAAACGAGAGCATAATCAAATACAAGATACACAGGTGGATTACCGATCAACTAACGAAAGCTTTAGTATTTTTACGATAAATTGATTACGTAAAACGACTATGTAGTAGATCGTTTAACATTAAATCATAAAATAAAATTATTGCAAATAATAACTGAAGATAATTTTACATTTAGTTTTCTATGAATCAAATTGCTTTAAATGATTTCAATCTAATAGTAATGGTAATTGACCCGGCCACGAAGAAATATCATTTTTATGTATGTAATTCAATGGTGATTGACCACCGGCTATAAAGATAATAGACTACTTTGAAACCTGGTAAACTGCATTAATCTCAGTATGTGCAAAAAGTTAACTACCGCTATTTACTAACGGTTAATTGTACGATAACGATGGGTACGTATGCGACGAGAAAATCGAAATCTACAACAAAAATGGTTATTTCTCTTTCGTTTGTAATTTCATTTAGTCTAGAAGTGAAATGTAATGTGATGTAAATTAGATTCCTTTGTCCTCTGGTATTGTAATGATTTGAATTAAGATCAAGTATCATTGATTGATCTGGCCGCTACTTGTGATTAATCACCTTTGTTATTAATCAACTGTTAAATCACATCATGCTTGTATGGATATTGAACAATTCATTCAAGAGATTATAGCTGTTAAATCATTGAAACATTGTTAACCGCTGAATGATGATGGACCATTAAATGAACCGCTAAATTCTTGACCATTTGCGAGAATATTCAACTGAACTCGGTTGCAAGGTTTAGTGGTTCAGTTTTATTATGATGAAAGATTACCAAAATTTAAAATATCATAACTCATCTTCTGTGATGTCGCAATATTAGATGAAAGAAATACTGTCTTATTTCATACATTACTGACCTAATATGAAATACATAAATTGCTTGGATGTTAAGTTAAATGAAATGCAAAAACCAAAGAAGAAGTAAAAAGAAATAGTGATGGTTCTTTGTGTAAACAAATTAAATTAATGATGCGAAATTGTAGTAAAATGAATAATTTCATTTAACTTCTCCATAACACGTTCACACAATAAAACATTTGACAAAGTTTTGGTTTATTTTTTCTTGTGTTTAAATTGCTAATTAGATTCAGTGTAAAATGTGTTTCTTTTTCGTAGATTATTGTCCAGAAGGTACGTAAAGTTTTACGATATTTAACATTATATAATTGAGTTAACAATCAGTACTTACTTGTAACTATAGTTGACTATAAAACTTCACTTTACACACACTTTAATTAAACTTCACTTACATTTTAACAATGTATAACTTAATTTATAATTGCAATTAAACTAAATCTTTGTCAATAAAATTTCTCAGAAACAATTAATCTGTAACTTGGCGCAATTGTCATAAAAGTGTTAAGTCAAAACTCTCCACAACCAAGACTCAAACCAACTGAACGAAACACTGCTGTCAGATTTTTGCCGCCTTATTTTTTTAACGATGAAATTGGCCCAGACTAACGCACATATGTGAAATTATTGTCAATAGTATTGGTCCAAATAGACGAACAAAATTCACGATTAAAAATTAATTGTAATTTCTCAAAGTTTTTTTTGATTCAAAAAGATATCAAAGTGTTTTTTAAGTGTTTCGAGTCCGTATAAAAAGTGAAAAAAGGATCTCATTCGGAGCAATAAACCGTAAGTGGTGATGAAATTAAACACTTGGAGATAGATTTTACGGGGATAGGATGGCAATCAATTCGATCGCCACTTTCACATTTCATTCTGAAAATCACTCGATAAATTACACATCTGAGACAAAGTAAAAAAATTAAAGGCGGAAAACGCAATTTGGGTCTTCTCTTATGGATCTTGGAGGACGATAGAAATGAGTACATGCGCCTAATAGTTGATGTCAGCTCCCATCCATTCAAACAGAATAGTTTATGTGGTGTTTTCCTATTTTTAGAGGTCATCTTTTCTTCCGACAAACAATTATCACACACAATCGGTCGATATACAATTACAGAGTAATCAATACGTCATGATAAACAGGAAATTACTAACAGCGATAGGGCTGTTTTCTAGTGAAATAGATCTTTCCGTTGCGACTCAATTATTGGTATCTGATATACGGGTGCCTCATTTGGATGCTGCTTTGAAATTGATGACGGTGTCAAAAAGATTGAACGGGTCTTTAAAATCTAAACATGATTGAAGATGATTAATAGTCGTGAATTTAAAACTAATTGATGAACACAATTTACTTGTTGTATATCCACTTTGACGTCCGGATTCATCGATAAGTTTGTGGGTCCACTCATTTGCATTACTGGCCTTTGGTTCAAGTTGATTGTCCGATCTGATTTTTTATAGCGTAATAAATTCATTTTTCGCTGACGGTATTCATAAAAAGCCACATCATATGGCGATAGTGTGGGATAAATTGGATCTTTAAAATGAAATTGTATACTCAATCAGTGTGTGAAAGGGAACTATTTGACAGTCAATACTTAATTCTAAAGTGGGTGGCTCAAATGGCTTGTAATTGATTCCTGTACATTGTTTGGAGTTTTCCATTTTAATGTGTTGTCCATCTGTTTCGTGTAAGTTTTTCGTTTCACCCATCGTAAGTTTCTTCGATTTCAGTTTTGGTTTTAAAATCCGCTCATTTGCTGCGACTTTCATTAGAGATTTTCTCAAATTCTGTATTTCCTTACCTTTATGATTCTGTTCTCTTGCCTTTCTTTTTAACTTTAGCATTTTATGTTTCCTGATTCTGGCTAGAAATTTTTCGAAATTCCTAAAATTCGATTCAAGTTTATCAACACGATTCTGTAAGATTTCAAGATTATTGGAAATGTTTGAATTCTCTTTCATCTTTAAGTTAAGATTCTGTTCTCGTTTCTCAAATTCTTCAATTAGCTTGTAAATTACATCGAATGATGTTTGAAGTAATCTCATTGGAGATGGACGAATTGACGGTTCTAGTATATCTCTATCCTCAAGTGCGGTTGGATGATTCTCAATTGCTTTCATTATATTATCCGTTTTGTAGTTATCCAACATCACTGCTGCATCACTAGTTTGTCGCTTCAATAAAATCGAGCTTGAGGTATTTTCCAACTTTTTAGCCTCCATATATCCATAAATATTGTCTTTGAAAACTTCAAATAACTCTGGTTGATTTATACTTGCCTTTTCTGATTCAGTATTGAACAGCGCATTAAACAATATATTGCTTTCTAATTCCGGTGGTATATCAATGGAAGTTAACATTTGTGGTGCTGGCAAACTCACATTCATCTGATAGTTGGGAAATAAAATTATTTGTTCTTCGTTTATCACCATCGTTGATAAGTTTGGATCAATGAAATTAAAAGTGTTGCTATCGTTTCTACCAAATAATTCATTTTTAAAGTTCTCACTAACAACATCGTTTTGATTTTTCACTATTTGTTGGAGCTCATTAAATTCATCTGTTTCTTTACCGTTGTCACCGTCATCTTTAGGGCGCGTAGCTGTAAGATCTTCTTCAGCACTTAACTCTGCTTGACACGCTACCGTCATAACAGTCGGATTGATTTTCAATTGATTCACATTACTACCATCAATGTAGATGGATAAATCAGTTTTTCTTTTGTCAATTTCATCTCGCACTAACTCGATAAACTCCGACATCTTTTCTTTTTTACTGTTTCCCATTATGTGATGTACAATCTTTTCTATGCTACAGTTTCGCTGAGTTTCTTTAATCAATTCATCGGTCAGTGGTATCAATCGTAAATTTCCATCATCTGATGTTTCTGATTTAATTCCATTGGCTTCCGTAGAACTGGACTCTTCTTCTGCAATTCCTTCAGTCGATTCTTCTGTTGTTGTTGATGTTAACGATACAGTGACAAATTGTCGTGACATCACTTTACTTGGTGTATTCGGATTCGCATTATCAGCAAATCTCACCGAGTTCTTCACTTTATTAGTTACTTGTTTTGTTACTTGATCGTCTTGCTTTCTAGATGTACTAGCAATCGGCGTTTCTTGTGGATTGTCCATATTGGAGTGGTTCACTTCTTGAACACCAGCTTCATTTGGTTGATCCTCTGCAACGGTGCTTAGGGTATCTCCCGCATTGGCTAAAAATCTCGGTTGAAACTTAAAATTATCTTTTTTCGGCCAAAATTGTGATAAAACAGGAGACGTATTATTACCGTTCTTCCATAGATTTGAAGCAAATGTTGATTTTTCTGTATCATTATCAGTGTCGTGTTGGGATACACATGTACAAAATAAATTGTTTTTATTTTTTCGGCTGGTGATAAACGTTCGTCCCGTAAAATGGTCCAATAATTGGTTATTCCACGATGTAGTCATTCTTATGGAGTGAATCACTTTAAAAAAAAATTTAATAAACCAAGCAAAACTAAAATTTGTTAATTGCTTTCCTAAACAACAAAAAAAAAAAGAAGAAATAATAAAGAACGTATTAATTTATCAATTTTACTTGAACAAAAAATAATAAATTTCGTAAATAAATGAAATTGTATGGTGAAAATGACAGACGATATTATGAAACACTTATATTTTGTTTTCTAAATGGTGTAAGATGTATACAGGTAAAAATCACTGTAATCACCAAGAGAAACACATTTGATTCTTATTTTAAATCAATTTTATTATCATTGGTTTTAATATTATCATACACAAATAATTATGTTATTCAATAAAAATTAAATTAATCAGGTATAATTACAGTTTAGATAATTAAAAAAATATATAAAAAAAATACAGCAATGCCACAATATAAATAAAAAATTCACATAATTAATAACAGAATTCTTGTTCACCTTTCAATTGGATTGGCACCAGTCCATAATTTGGTGGTAGATCTTCATCCCTCAACACCCGCAATATTCTGGTGCCATCATCCAACATATCAATACGAACAAGAAGCCATGACGTATCCTTACAAATTTTCTTACATGCCATTGATGTAGTACTTGAAATCGATGATTTATCGCCCGATTTAGTTGATGCAGCAAACCTTAACTTCTTTTTTGTTTTCCCCAAATTAAATGATGTCTTATTTATCGTACGTATACAACTTGTATTTTCTGTTATAACCGACCATTGTCCATCATAATTCTGGCCCGAAACATGTATCTGCCATTTAAATGTTTACAATACGGTTACCTACTTGAAATTAATATGCTATTCATCGTGCACTTGATCTATTACAGTACCTTGTTATCATTTCCATCATCCACAAATCCCGTTTGGCATCCATTATTTTCATTTCCACATCGATTTGTTTTCGGTGAATTGAGACGTGGCAGTGCTTTAAAAAACATATGCGATGGACATACGCATTCAGGCATTTGATTCATATGTCGGGCTAAAATTAAAACAAGAAAATTAATTAGATTTTTGTTCGTTGTTTGTTTACTAGAAATAGTTTATTTACTCGACGGGGTGTAATAAATGTCACCGGTTTTAATGAGTTCAGCCATGTTCAATGGTTCTGGCAATGGTTCAGTTTCTGGTGGTGATTCTGGTTCATGCATCATGTTAGCCCGGTATACCTCAGCACGACGGTTCAATATGTTACGTAATAAGTCACTGGTCCATATACCAATTGCAGATGTTTTCTTTTCTGCTTGAAGTATTTGTTGTTTTGCGTGAACCTCATAAGGTGAGAGATCTTTTTCAGGTACTTTTTTCGATGCCATAATTGGTATCGGTGAAAGAGACATCGTTGAAGAATCAATTTCGTTTGGCATGTACATACTACAGTAGTCCAGTTTCATTGTCATCTCGTCCTCGTCATCAAAATCACAACAAGAATCTGAATCCATTCGATAATTTCTATTATGATTTGTTGGAATACAAGAAGTGTGTTGATTAATTTTTGGTTTTTCGATAAGTTTCATTGATTTCCGAGTATTTTCTTTATTTCCATTGGTTTTCTTAAATATCCCACCAATACTGCTAGATGTAATATATTTCTTAAAATTCTGTGGTGATTCACTTCTTTGTTTAGTTGCATGTTTATCAATACTTCTACATTTACTGAACTTACGATTTTCTCTTGTATTGTGATCCGATGCATTAGAACTTGACGATGTTTTTGTATGATTTTTCTCTTTTATTAATTTCTTATTTATCTTCTTAGTTGTTTCACGTTTCCTGTTTTTCGTTTCAACATCTGAGTTACTGGACGAAAAGTATTTTTTTACACTAATGAATGAAGTTCGATTGAAAAGCTTTGATTTCCTGCGTACTCTGGTACTCAAGTTATGGTTCTCGGCATCAGTAATGTTTTCATCATCTCCTTCAACCGAAGCTTCAGTGAATTTCTTTTTTGGTACTGAACGAGTTTTTGTTGATACAGAATATTTTACAGTACTAATCTCTGAGGAGCTTTCAATGAATTGATCATAATTGGTTATAATGGGCTGATGCAGTTGAATTGATCCTGGAGCACTGGTTGCTTGCGACTTATTAGAAACCTTTACTGTTTCCGATGGCAGGGTACGAGAGTCATGGTTACTAAATTCTTTATTAATTTGACTATTTTGGAGTGAAATGACAGTACCAATACTTGCTGTTGGCATAAATTGTGGCAGCAACGGTTTATCTTGATTGATAGCATCGTACATAGATGGATGACATAGAAATTCATATGGAATATTGAATGTACAATATTCAGTATTCTTCATATCTCCAATATGGTTCCACGTAGTTTCACCGTTTGCTGGTATTGAAATTGCTTCCAGTACACGGACATCTAATTCAGGTTCCTTTTTACTATCAACAACAATTAAATTTTCTTCTTTGATCAGCACCGATGGACTGCTAGGTTCAATTGATTCATCACTGCATTCTCTCATTGTTTTTATTTGTGTTACTTTATCTGTCATTTGGCTCACCTCGATTGGAGTGTTAGACGTTATAACTGGCATGTCATTCATTTGCATATTCAGCCCCAATAAAATATTCTTATCCATTGGATATCCAATTGATTCAACGATTATTTTATAACTATTCTGATCTGATTTGGGTTCAATAGTTTTATTTTGTACTTCTGATTGATCTTCACATTGTACTGCTTTGGTATCACTGGCAAACGATATGACCACAGGTTGAGCTATTGAAACATCTGATTCTGAAGAACTGTGTGGTAATGGATTCAGTCGTGCAAGACATCGTAGTGCCATTTCATGGACACACTCAGCTTCTTTTATCATTAATGATCGTTGTTTGTGATCACCTCTCATTTCGGAGAAAAGTCGTGCAATTCGTTCAGCACATTTCTTTAAACCATCAATCGATGTTATGTATGATTCACGTACATCATCTACTAGAACGTCTCCTGGTATATTTCTCAGTTGGCATGCAACATCTATCAGCTTATTGATATTTTTTCTAGCAATTGCATATCGTTCAGGATAACATGGTTGAAGACTGAATAATAAATTCCTTAAATATCTAATTGAATGTTCAACACTTAGAATGGCATCATGACGCATAGCGACTTTATAACTGCAGATTCTTTCTAAATGTGATCTGAGATTGAAGTTAACTGTTGCCGTAGAATGTGATATTTGACTGTCTTCACAACCATCGGTGGAAGATAGTACTGTTGCAGGAGCACAACATGTTTTACTATGAGAATTGCTTTTCATACGTGACATTAGCTGTGGCTGTTGTGATGGTACTTCTTCATCTACATAAGAACGATTATAACAAGGTGGATTACATGGACAATCAACTAATTTAGTTATTTGATCGTACGTTGGTGTCACAATATTTGTCAATACTTTGGAAGTGAGCTCGTTGTATGCAACATTATCTACTGCTGTTTTAGTTAACATTTGAGCTGGTGGTTGCTTCCTGCAACAAACTGAAGGTGGTGGCCGATAAAATTCTGCATCCTCTGGATCATCACTGGGTTGTGTACAGCAAAGCCATCGCATTCCTTTTTTGGCTCTAATGTTTATGCAATGGGTTGTTCCAAAGTCACAAAAATCTTGGGGATTGGTATTCAATGTTGGAGAAGTATACTGATTGGTTTCGCAATGACGTACCATATAACACTTATTTGCTGTATTTTCTGAACTGTTATTTGAATATGGCAATAGTCTTGTACCTGGTGTATTGGTTGATGCAACCATATTGGGGTTTAAATTCGATTCTTCGTATGGCATATAAATTTCATATCCATGTTTTAGTGGATATTCCATATTATTATTTGTTTTTCGTTTATTGGTACTGTAATTTTATTAATTTCTAAGTGGTAATATTCACTTTCGTATTGTAATTCACGTATAATAAATTTTTCTGTTAAAAATTTATTCTGAAAATTTTGTTACCCCACATAAATAATATTGAATTTTATGTTTTTCTTTAAAAATTTGATTTTTATTAAAACGAATTTTATTTATGACAGTTTATTGACAAAAATTTGATAAACAAAAAAAACTGAAAAAAAATTTTGAGTTGATTTCTTCAATTTTGATTAGATAATTCCACATGATATTGGAAGAGTTTTAGCAAGGTGTTTACATAATTAACATATTCTTTATTGAAAATTTACATGAGATGGATATTTGTTTAAATTAATTATTAATTTTGTTTTATTCAAATTGATATTATGGTCTTTCACTCATGGGGATATTCATTAATTACATTCAATTAATAAATGTGTTAATGATATTGTTCACCAAAAAAAATTTGAATTGAAATGAATTTGTGTCTTCTTTTGCTATTATTTATTTAATCATTCAGTGATACGTGACATTTGATTGATGGCTTAATAATAATTGCTGTTCTGTTTAATTAAATTGATCAACGCATTTTACCAATTATCATAGACGAAAATAATTCAATAGTTTTTTATGAATTAAATTGCATTAAACGGATGGAGATAATCGTTATTTGATAACCAACACTTTGACATATAAATCGGTTGGTTAGTTTAGTAAATGTAGATGATTGATTGTAACATTGATAGGTTCATGCTCTGCGATATTAAACACACCTGTTTTATTCGAATTATGTATTCCTCATTTTTGTAATTTAATTTATTACGTCATTGGTTTTGTATTTATGGATCGTTATCTGTTTGTATTAATTTTTGTGTAAAAATAGTTCTTTTTGGTATACCAAAATCAAGAGAATTTTGTTATCGTATTGTGAAAATATCGACCACCAATCCACAATAAACAGGTATTGAATTAAATTCTTATTAGTTGGCATTTTTAATTCAAATGGAATTAAATTTCGAGTAACCAAAGCGATATGTTGACGTTTTTTTTTTTGTATTTTGTATTTAATGTGACATCGGGGTATTCCGTGAAACCACCTCGTGTTTCTGTGGGGGGTTTTCTATTGAATCTGGTTCTTAAATATTCAGTCGTGATTCTGCGCTTGCTCATATTAGCTGGCGCTTTTTCACTGTGTCCAGATAGGTTAACTCCATTCTTCACTCCACACATCTGTAGTATTGATTTTATTATTAACTTTTCATGGTGAATAAGTGCATAAAACTGTATAAGTTTGATTAAAATCAAGGAAATTAATATTGTAAGTGCAGTTTTATTAATGTTTTTTATTGTAATTAATATTAGTTTGCCCTAGCTGATTACCAACTATTTCTAGTTCATACTGAAATTCATGTAAATTCAATTTGATTTGTGCATAAATTTCAACCATATTGATTCTTTAGTTTAATTAAAAGTCATTCGATTGGAATGTTGAAGGACAAAAGTTAGCAATTATTAGAAGAACTGAGACTTTCACTTGACAACATGAGGAAATATTGATGGGAGTCTTCTGATTCTTATGTAACAAAACGTGATATTCAGGTCGAATTTCATGATTTGTTAATCCCTTAGGTGGTAAAAGTGTTACGAAAATACCGAGATATGGAACCTCAACGGTTCCAGAGCTCCGGTACTGAAAGCTTACAGTGTATTGATGACTTTACTATGTAAGCCGTCAAACAGTGTCTTATCATAGTGTGTTTTTCTATATTGATGAACGATGGTATCAGAAAACAACTTAAAAACGAATTAGTTCTATCTTATCAGTTATCTATAAATGGGTTATTGAATTTTTGGATGTTTTACATGTAATAAATCAGTGTTTTGTTTTTTTTTTAATTTTCCAGATTTCAATTTCATCTTGAGTGTGTCTCATTAAAACGGCCTGATAATAATGGGGTCGTTATTTCGCAGCGAAGAAATGGCTTTATGCCAGCTCTTCTTACAGAGTGAATCAGCTTATTCGTGTGTATCCGAACTGGGTGAATTGGGTCTAGTTCAGTTCCGTGATGTAAGTAAAATATAATTATTTAAGATTACTGCATTTTATAATCATAATGTACATATAATAAACATTGTATCAATATCTATTTTTAGTTAAATCCCGATGTGAATGCATTTCAACGAAAATTCGTTAATGAAGTAAGACGTTGCGATGAAATGGAACGAAAATTGCGTTACTTAGAGAAGGAAATTAAGAAGGATGGTATCCCAATGTTGGATACCGGTGAGAGTCCTGAGGCTCCACAGCCTAGAGAAATGATCGACTTAGAGGTTGATGTCATATAACACAATACAATTGACTGTTGTTTCATTAATTTATTCTTAATTTTTAGGCGACTTTTGAAAAATTGGAGAATGAATTGCGTGAAGTAAACCATAATGCAGAAGCATTGAAACGCAATTTCCTTGAATTGACCGAATTGAAGCATATTCTACGTAAAACTCAAGTATTCTTTGACGAGGTAATTTAATTGATGATTGATTTGCTTTTTCAATAATCAAAGCATAAATCATATCATATTTCTATTATATAAAATGTGAAATCATACTAATTATCATTCTTCCATACATTTTTTTATTTTTTTTTGTTATGAATTAATTTATTTTTATTTGATTATGATTTATTTATTAATTTTGAATTCATTACGCGGTAATTTTGAATTTGATTTTAGTTAATAACTATTAGTCTACGACCATTATTTATATTTATTGATTTCCTTACTCTGAGTAACAATTTCTTGGTGTATGATATTGAATTGTTATAATAATCTTTTTTTTTTAAAAAAACAATCTAATCACTTATTAACTTCTCTTTATATCCTATTTAATAAGAAACTGGTAATTTTGTCTTAATGTGGTTCAATCGTCATTATACTCACTCCACCATTATGTGTGTTTATGATGAGGTTTGTTGACGAGTATGAATCCACACATTAGTATCTCTAATTTGAGTTTTTCTTATTGTTTTATTTGATTTTTAATATCGCGTTAATTGCTAAACTCTTTTGAAATTAATTACTTTTTATTATACATAAATGATATATTTTAGTGCAATTTTATTTAGTATTTGAATTGCAACTATTTTAATTTGTATACAATGATAATGTGTGATTCTTAACTTTGAAAAAAAAAACAAAAATTCTAACTTGGTCAACACAACTGGAAAATCATTATGAAAAGCATTTATACATTGGTAAATTGGTGGGAAAGTACAACCTGATTTAGTGTAATTATTAATTATTTGTATAAAACACAAAATGGCACTTAATAATGGGTCACAGAGAATCACTACTCTTAATCGGTCACTGAAATTTAAAAAAAAAAAAAAAAATTATTCTTTTGTAGTTCTTTATTGCTATAATATCCGCATTTTGTATATGTGGATATAATTGTTCCTTATTAATTGTTTGATTTGTTTCAAATTAGTCGCTAAATTAAATTGAAAAGTTCTCGTTTTATTTGTTGTTTTGAACTATTGAAATTACGTTTTATTAAATGGATAGTGATTTAATTAATCCCTCACCTGAGTAGTATCAAAGATGTTTAGTTTCATTTTGTTGTGTAGAACATTAGAATTATGGTGTCGGATTTTATTGTTTTATTATGCGTGAGTAAAACGGTTAAACAAAACAGAAATAAGTGATTAATGAAAATATGATTCCCAAGTGTATTTTCTTTTATTTATGATTCCATTTATCACTAATATGGTTTTTAGTGATTTCAGAAGGAAATACAATTGAATTAATTTATTATATGTAATGGAAATCATTCAGTTATACTTTTTCATAATACCAAATTCAAGATATCGGAATGGAATAATTTACAAATCCACTGATATTCATACCGTTTTTTTATCAGTTTTATTTCATTTTTTTGTACAAAATACACTTCAGACATTTACATTTATTAATAATTTAATTATATTTTTATTAATTTAGCACGATCTATTTTCATTTTAATTACAATCATGTGTTTGTTATATAAGAAATGCTATTTAGATTGTAAGATTGTTATGTTGCATTCACTATTGCATGCCAAATTTGGGTTTTATTTTAAGTCATTTTATTATTGGTAATTTTTTCTTGAGCCCCCGAGAAAAAACTTCCTATTTAGATTATTTAGAAATTAGTAACGCGTATTGGTAAATTGGCTTTAGTATCATTGATTGCATGCGTTCTTTATTGATGTGTGTAATTAATGTTTTTGATACGTTATGAATCGCTTTGCACCACTGAAAGCACGCTTTCCTAATCACAATTGAGATTATTTAATTTTGCAAGAAAAAATAAATAAGAAAATTTATACAATTTCTGTGGTCTGACAGAGTATGTTCTGACTTCTGAACTATTGCTTATCTATAAATGATAATAAATCAGAGGATAATAGAATATTTAATGTAGGATAACAATCAGGGGGTAAAATTTTTAATTAAAAAAACATTTTCTAAAATGAAATTAATTTAATTGGGTAATCAATCCACATAAAAAAAAAAAAAAACAAAACAAATTCGATGGTTTTCGGTTGTGTTGCCAGGATTCTGCAACAATTGCGCTAACAAGCACACGCTATACTAAACAGATGGCTGACTCTCATAAAGATGAGGAACAGGTCCAACTACTTGGTGAAGAAGGTGTCAGAACAGCTCCACAACAAAATTTAAAACTTGGGTAAATATGCAAGTGGCTTTTACTAATCATTAAAGAAATGGTTTATTCAAAATTTATTATAATTTTTTTGTTAAATTTTGTATTGCAATGTCCACCTTTTAAAATTGTTCCCAAAGACCCAACACTTATTGGCTGTTACCGTGTTATTCCTCACCTGAAATTATTATTTTTTTTTTCATTGTTAATTAAATGTGCTTTTTTGTTTTAAATATCAACACATTACCGTTTGAAAATCCTATGTGTTCGCAATATTTGTTCCCTCCATTTAAAAAAAACTCATGAAATCGCATCGAAAGTCCTTTAAAACTATTAAATACATTGGAGCGAGCGCATGACGGGCTTATTTGTTTTGTGTCTTAAGACACAGTTTAACTATTAAGTACGAGATATTGTGATATCAAAATGATCATTTAATTGGGAATTTAAATGAACTGTGAATGGAAATTGAAAAAATATTCATGACAAACTGATGTACATTAATTGAAGTGTTATAATGTTCCGGTATTTTATTACAGAAATTGGCCGAATCAGAGGCTGAATTAAAAAGTCGTCATTCACAAACGGGCATAAGGCAAGGGAATAATATAATAAACCGTTTCCATATCCAAATTAACAATTTAATTTTCTTTGGTTTTACGTTTTTCACATAAAATACTGATGATTTGTATTTACCTCTGTACGATTTTACTTAGAAAATTGTAGATTTAATCAATCAAAATCCTCGTATTAATAATTCAAAATGGCAAATTGTGATTCTGTTTTACTCTTTTAAAATATATTTGCACAAGTTAAATGCACACACATATAAATATGTTTAATTGTAATTTAACTCGAAAAGAGGCGCCTCTAATCGATTCAATATTTTTATTGTTATCCGTTTAATTTGCATGTTATTTTGATTTAATATTTATTTCGGCTGAATTATCAATGGAACATTGTTCAGTCTCTGTTATATTTTGGTTTATTTTTTTATTAATAACTAATTAATATAATTAATTTATTTTAATACACGTTAATACTGTTAGTTGTTATTATTGCCTAACAATAAACAAAAGTTTTGAATCGTTTTATAGAAACGATTTATAATGTTGCACGTTGCATAAAATTGGTGATTAACGGCGTTTATATACTTATACCCAATACTACGATTAACAATAAATTTTAATTTTGTTTTTTGTAAACAATTGCAATATATTCTATAACTAGACAATTTTATTAACATTTACATATATAAATAATGGTATGTAATTATGTTAATTTTCTTTATGAATTTTTAATTACTTTATTCTCTTTTATAATTTATTATTTAAATCATACATATCCATTAGTTTTATTTAAACGAATTAATTGTGTTTATTTATTATTATAATTTCTTTTATTATTTTATCTGTAACTATTGATTTCTGAGAAAAACCGTTTATTATATCACACCATAATATGAATGCATTCATTTTGTCCATTTGAAATAAAGAAATCAAATGGATTATACAAAATCATATTGTCTAGTTATGTGTTTATCATATAAATCATTCTCAAATCGTTAATTTATTCTTATTTTTTTTTTTGGTGATGGGTACCACCATTCTCATATCTTGTGAGATGGTAATTTGGTGTCACAATGGGGAGTTATTTTAAGGGTGATACTCTATTTATTCATTTATTTATTACCATAATCGAATTTTATTTTATTTTTTTTGTTTTTCTCAATAACATTGGCATTATCTGAAATGATACATCTAAAGATTAGAGAATTAAAAAAAAAAAAAATTAAATTAATATTTACAATAAGAACATTATAAGTAAATATGAAAACAATATTATAGCACGAAGGTGGTCTGGGTCCCACCGAATCGATGACAAAATCACTGATTACGGATGAATTACGTAGTGGAAATGTTATGGGTCCAGTACAATTAGGGTATGTAAACTTGAATAAGTATCCCATTTTAAATAGAAAAAAAATTAAGTTATCGAATTACATTCAATCGTTAATCGGATGATTAAGGTAATAACTTAGGATGAGAATGATGTTCTGCGTATTTTTAGTGAAATATTTCTGATTCCAACGTAATAATATTAAAATTTATTCAGAAAATAATATTCGACTCTCTTTTTCTTTATCTGTATTTTAAATGTGATACACAGTTTTCTGGACAAATCACACGATACTGAAGATTATCTGCCATGGTCAGTAATATTTACAGAATAAAATATATTCAATTTAGCAAAATCATAATAAATATCATAAGCCGTTTATCAATTATTTTTAAAAATGAAAATATTAGCCGCCCATTCGTCACATTCGTCGCTAAAATGAAATATATTGAATATGTATTGTTTATCGGTGTATGATAATTTATTTAATCCAAAATCCATTTAAAATTCATTGTTTTTGTACACCATTTTTATATAATATCAACCACAAATGAATGTTATGTTATCAATTATACGTTTAATCCATTTAAATTTGGTTTTATTTCAATGAATCATTGTAAATCAGATCGGTTAATTGAGATTTGCAACCAATGAGCTGTATAGTATTTCATACAATCAAATGATTTCATATTTAGCTTGTTATCCTTCATTTGGTTAAATTTTGGTATACATATTATTTGCGTTTATGATAGTGGAGTGTTAATTTTCTTAAATATTTTATGATCTGTTTTTAATTGTTTCCCAAAAAATTCCTAATGAACAAAATTGAATTGAAATCCCTTTTTTTTTTTTTTAAATGCTTGATAAGAAAAAATTAAGAACCAAATTTTGTTTGTTTATAATTTTCTGCTTATTTGAGATGTATACAATTTAGTAATTGGTATTATTACTATAATCAATTATTTAATAATGTATCTCTATTTTAAATGAAATGATAAATAGTTTTGTTGCTGGCGTTATACTACGTGAAAGATTACCAGCATTCGAACGGATGTTATGGCGTGCTTGTCGAGGAAATGTTTTCCTTCGTCAGGCAATGATTGAAACTCCTCTTGAGGATCCAGCTAATGTAAGTAAATTGACATATCAGTAGCATGTAATTGATAATTAAAACATTTTTGTCATTTTTTAGGGAGATAATGTCTTCAAATCTGTATTCATCATCTTCTTCCAAGGCGATCAATTAAAAACACGCGTTAAGAAGATCTGTGAAGGTTTCCGTGCTACATTATATCCATGCCCAGAGGCACCAGCTGATCGCCGTGAAATGGCAATGGGTGTTATGACCCGTATTGAAGATCTAAATACGGTTTTGGGTCAAACGCAGGATCATAGACATCGTGTCTTGGTTGCTGCAGCGAAGAATTTGAAAAATTGGTTTGTGAAAGTACGCAAAATAAAGGCAATCTATCACACACTAAATTCATTCAATTTGGATGTGACCCAAAAATGTTTAATTGCTGAGTGTTGGGTACCAGTATTGGATATTGAAACAATTCAATTGGCATTGCGTCGTGGAACAGAACGATCAGGTTCATCGGTACCGCCAATTTTAAATCGCATGGAAACCTTTGAAGATCCACCAACTTATAATCGGACTAATAAATTTACAAAAGCTTTTCAAAATTTAATTGATGCCTATGGTGTGGCCAGCTACCGTGAAATGAACCCAGCACCATACACTATTATCACTTTCCCATTCTTATTCTCCATTATGTTTGGTGATTTGGGTCACGGTATGATTATGGCATTGTTTGGATTTTATATGATCTTTAAGGAGAAACCATTGGCTGCGTTAAAATCAACTAATGAAGTGAGTTACTTTGTATTTGATTGCAAATGAGAATTAGTTGTGACAAATTCAATATTCTTTTAGATCTGGAATATTTTCTTCGCCGGTCGTTACATTATCTTCTTGATGGGAGTATTTTCAATGTACACGGGTTTGATTTATAACGATATCTTCTCGATATCAATGAATATCTTTGGATCACATTGGGAAATTAATTATAATACATCAACGGTTATGGAAAATGCTGTATTGCAATTGAATCCAGCAGTTGATTACATTCAAACACCGTATCCCGTTGGTATGGATCCTGTGTGGCAGGTATAAAGTTTTATACAAATAGAAATGTAGTAATAGGTTTTAATTGATTTCCTTAATTTTAGATTGCTCCACTGAATAAGATTATTTTCTTGAATGCATACAAAATGAAAATCTCTGTTATCTTTGGTGTCATTCACATGTTGTTTGGTGTCACTATGAGTTTATTTAATTTCCGATATTTCAAAAATAAGTTGGACATCTATTGTTCATTCTTACCACAAATTATTTTCTTGGTGTTCCTGTTCTTCTACATGACATTGTTGATGTTCATCAAATGGGTTCGTTTCTCGGCCGCAAATGATGCACCATTCAGTGAACATTGTGCCCCATCAATTCTCATTACATTCATTAATATGGTGTTGTTCAAACCACCAAATCCAGCACCAGAAGGTTGTTCCAATTGGATGTATGCTGGCCAAGAGTTTATTCAAAAAATGTTGGTGATTCTTGCCCTTATGTGTGTACCATGGATGTTGTTGGCAAAACCAATTATTATTTCACGTCGCAAAGAAACTTTGGTAACTGCGATTTTGAAATATTCATCGAGAAATGACATTTTAACAATGATTTATTATATTTCAGCATCAACAAATCGCAGCAACTGAGAATGGAGATGCTGAACATGGATTGGATAATGTACAATCTGCTAGTGGTGGTGGACATAATGAAGAACATGACATGACTGAAATGTACATTCATCAGGGTATACATACCATCGAATATGTATTGGGTTCAGTGTCACATACTGCGTCCTATTTACGTTTGTGGGCTTTGTCACTTGCTCATGCTCGTAAGTACTTCCATCATACTACTTGATTTATTGCTACATCTATTACAAAATGGGATTATTATTAATATGAATTTAAATTATTACAGAATTATCTGATGTATTGTGGGCTATGGTACTTCGTAATGGATTGCAACGGACTGCATGGTATGGTGGATTTGTATTATATGCAATCTTTGCATTCTGGTCCGTATTGACAGTTGCTATTCTTGTATTAATGGAAGGTTTGTCAGCTTTCTTGCATACACTTCGTTTGCACTGGTGAGTTTCACAATAAATCATCATAATAAATTGTAATCAACCTGTAATCTAATTGTTTTATAATTTTAGGGTTGAGTTCCAGAGTAAATTTTATGCTGGCCTTGGCTATGCATTCCTACCGTTTTCATTTGAAATTATACTTGAGCAAGGTGGAATTGCGGACATGGAATAAATATTTTATTAGTTGGATGATACATAATTAAAAACTTGGCAATAGGATCCATTTACTTTGTCATTAATTGAATTTATAATACCCCATACTTGACAGTTATAAAATTATAGTATAAATATTCGAATTTATTATTATTGGAGAAAAAAAAAATATAACATTTACTTAAATATGAGACCTTATTTAGATATCGTTCAGACAATTATTGTATTAATTTAAAAAACAAAACAAAAAATCACTTGTATAATTTTGGCAAATAATTTTCTTTTGTTGGTTCAGTACATTGAGATTCTATATTATTGCAGTTTAATAATAAAATCAGAAATAACTATGACTACACCTTGGATTATCTAGCCGTAATTTAGAATCGTTTAAAATGCTTCCAATTCATGTGTATCAATATTAAAATAAAAAAAAGAATAATAATTATATGTAATGAATTGATATAATAAATTGAAAATATTAGTTTTGTTTTCTTAAGTTTGCAACCAAAAACATCAAATAGCTATGAAATTCTTATGAAACTTCTTAATATTACAGGTATATAGAAAAATGGAATATATAAAATGTGATTGAATTAATATATCACATATTGAATGGTAGCTGTCTGATTCAATTTAGAATCCCATTAGACCGTCTAGTGCCGATATGAATGCAGACACATCTCCTTTGTCGTATGATTTCATTTTCTTGAATGACCCCAACACGTTTACAAGAGTTTGAGTTGTGCTCCACGACAAATAGCCTTCTTCCGATAACTGTTCAGCCAATTCAGTCTGGTGGTTGTCCATCAGTTGATCGTTCACAACCACAATCAGTGGTTTTCCAGCACCGAGTACCTCAATGCAAGTGCCAGCACCTGCGTGACTTATCACAAGATCGGCATCATTGATGTCATCCAATATGGTTGGTTTCAGTCCATACGTGGCTACAGTAATTCCCATTTCCTTGCATTTCTTCAATTCAGGTTCAGCACCATTTCCATATTGTACGGTCAATATTTTGCATCCAATTTTCTTCAGCACTTCAATAATCTTATCATCGTTGTCGAATAGATTAATTAGTTCATCAAACTTGGTGGTACCAACCGTGAGAAACACCTTGGGAAACATAATGCACTAGGATCTGAATTAATTTCGTTAGAAAAACACTTCAATTAGAGGACAACTCTAAATCGCAAACACACTGTGAAAATGTAAAGAAAAAATAAACGAGTAATTGTTGATGCTCAGAAGCCGGCAATCTTTTTGTTTGATTCTTTTATGCTTTCTTGTTGATTTCTGTCTGAAACTCGTCTCGCACACTTTAATAGTCGGTCAGAGGATGACTCATTCGCAATGAGATGCAACGTACTTAAATTTGTAATTAAAATGAATGCACTCTCTGCCTACAGTATTATTAATGCAATTTAATTCCAATCAATTGCGTTTTAATACGACCGACCTGATTTTAATTTTATTAATTCTCATTTAGATGAAATTGAAACACTCATTTAGCTTGGACTGGATAATATGAACTTGAAATGGAGAAACCAAATGCTAATTGTTTCAGATTAAATTGTTTGAATTCTTTTTTAATTTTTCGAATTAAAATTCAAGCATTTGATGCATTTTTTACTGCATTTAATTTTTTTATTTGAGCCACAATCGCACCAAATTGATTTGTTTATCAGCTGATCAAGTCATTGGCGAAGTGTATCGACTAAGTGTGGAGACTTTCGCTGGAAACGGAAATGACTAACTTCTTCTAAACGCAATTATTAAATGACCGTAGTTTGTTCAATTATTAATAATTTTCGAATTATTTGGATAATCTTCCATCGAGATACAATTCAATTACAATTAGTTCAATTGTTCTCTATTGAAGATCCAATATACCGTTCAAACGGGATACTTGCCATTGGAAATAGATTAATTGAGCGCCTAAATTAGTCTGTTTCTTTTTTTCGTTTTAATTGCACGTAATTCATTTATTTCGTTTTTATTCATCGTTGTGAATTATCTCATTAATTTGTCGTTGAAGTTATATAGCTTGTGATTTAAAAGTGTATTTAGAGTGTTGCTGTTTTAATCAAGTGTAAAATCAACATTTGTTATCTAGAAAATTTAGGATAACTGACCACGCATAAATGGCCGATGAGGAAAATAAGCCACCGTCACCTACCGAAGACATACCGTTACAAGACCTTAATGGCACAGAAGATGAACCGAAATCACCTCCAGCGGGGAAACAACAAAGGTTTCAAAAGCTAAAAGGAGGTTTCGATGAAATCAAATCATTACTATCGTCGAATAAGTATAATTAGTTTCTGATTAAGTGATCTTTTCATTAAACTTATATCTAAAACTGTTTCAGGACTCCAAAAATGGTGTCATCCAAATCTAGCGGTAGTGGAAGTGATCCTTCTTCACGTAAGTTGCCAGTCCATAATTCACCATCAACCGCATCAACGCTAACAATACCATCCTCATCAGAAGCGACTTCATCGGAAGCAACGGGATCAACACAACGTGAACGTACTGAACCGACTAGTAGCAATACAACCGCAATTGGATCTCAACAGGCAGCTGATCAACCAATTGATGAAGTACCTGATCTACCTGCTGATCCACCATCTAGTGGCAGTGAGAATCAGAGAATAAATGCCCAACAACAGACTGATATGGAAACATTGCGTACTCGTTTCTTAATTGCGTGGGATAAATATAAATATTTATTCTATGGGATTCTCACTGTTGTTGTGCTCGGTATTGCTGCGATCTTATTATTCCGATGGTTTCTGCCATGGGTGTTTTCATCGACTCCCTACGTTGATAAATTTCTAGCGACTTATAAAGATCATCATACTTTACCGTATAAAAATTCTGGTCAAACACCAATTTCATCTGATCTGGAGCCACTTTATTATAATGTATCAATTACAACTTTTATGTATGATAATCCTCCGCGATTCGAAGGTGGACTTCTTATGCTGTTCCGTGTAAGAGAAAGAACCGATGAAATTGTATTCCATGCCCGTGATCTACGTATTGATCCGACACATATTATATTTACTGGTGATCAAGAGCTACACGCAAAACGAATAATGAAAGATAATGAAAATGATTTTTTCATTATTGAAACGAGCCAGGATATGAATGTTAATGAAACATATACAGTGTTTGTACGATTTTCTAGTGAATTGTCTCAATCAAGACCTGGACTCTTTGTAGCCAGTTACAATGATAATGATGAAAAGGGGTAAGAATTCTAATTTAATTTAATTCGAATCATAATTTTATTAATTGGAAAACATTTTCAGAGTGTTTGTTGCGACACAATTACAACCGGCATATGCACGTTATGTTTTTCCATGCATGGATGAGCCAAGACATAAAGCTAAGTTCTTATTAAATGTGGTGCATCCTCCGAATGTCACCAGTGTTGGTAATATGCCATACTCTAATCAAATTGAAAGGTATGTTATATTCCTCTTTGAATATTTTACATTACTTTTACTTCTGATTATTTTTAGAGGAAATTCAATTGTGGACATATATGAGACTACACAAAAAATGTCATCATATCTTCTAAGTTTCGCCGTTACTAATTTTGTGAACAAAACAAAGGAAAGAGTAATGATATTATCAACTGAATCTACAATCGATTACGCTGATTTTGCATTGACAATCGCTAACAGATTATTAAAAATGTATGAAAAGTACCTCAATGTTCCATATACATTATCAGAACTTAAAATTGTTGGACTTCCAACTGCAGTTGAAACCAATAAAGAAAATTGGGGAGTTATTCTTATGAAGTAAGTATGGTATATAATCGATTGTAATCGATGAGTACTAAGTTTTTAATATAAATTTAGCAACAAACACTTAATCATGGATAGTGATCGTGCCACTTACAATTATGAGTTTGAGTTAGCAGCAACAATTTCGCATGAATTAGCTCACTATTGGTTTGGTAATTTAGTAACTGCCTATTGGTGGGATGAGATATGGTTACATGAAGGTTTTGTCACTTATTTCCAATATGTAATGTTGGATGAAATTGATCGAAAGTATTTGGGTGAAGAGCGGTTTATAACAAATGAATTGTTCTACGCATTCTCTAGTGATGCGCTAAGTGAAACTAGACCTGTTGTTATTCCAGTTGGGAAACCATCAAAAGCCTTTCATGAAGTAGTATTTACAAAGGCATCATCTATTATTCGGATGGTTGCATTGATAATGGGTGAATCATCCTTCCGTACCGCAATGACAAGTTACTTAAATAATTTGTATGCTTAGAAAGAAACTCATTAACTTTGTTGAATTCTAACGAATATTCTATTTTAGCAAATACAAATCAGTATGTGAAAATGATCTCTGGAATGAATTAGAAAAACATATGAATCCGGATAAACTGAAATCAAATGGTCGACCAATAAAATTGGCAAATGTCATGTACAATTGGATTCATACAAAGGGTTATCCAGTTATTACATTTGAACGTAATTACAGCGATAAAACAATTGTGGTGACACAAAAACGTTACCGTTTTCCATCTGATTCAAAAATAATACCACCACAATCATGGTGGGTTCCGATCACATTCACATCAGCTAAGGATATGGATTTCAGTACTACACAGGATCGACCAGTCTACTGGTTGGGTGAATCCGATGACAATATAAAAATAAATGTTACAAAAGTTGCTAGCAATGAATTTATAATTGGAAATATTCGTCATGCAGGTAATGTTCATCAAATATTAAAGGAAGTAATAGTCATATGAGAATTGATTATCATCTTTTAGGTTTTTATCGCATGAACTATGATGTGACTAACTGGCGCAGTATAACAAAATTCATGAAAAATAATCATAAAAAAATACCAACAATATCGCGAGCTCAATTAATTGACGATGCCTTAAATTTAGCACGAAGCGGTGAATTGTCTTATGAAATTGCATTAAATTTCTTGGGCTATATGCTACATGAACGTGATTATTTACCATGGCGTACACTGGTTAACAATTTTGCGTTAATTGATACAATGCTGGAAGGGCATCCCGATTACCACAAGTTTAATGTGAGAAAATTGTAATTTGTCAATTGAATGTATTGATCAGTTGCGTTTTTTTTTCACTAGTACTTCTTTACATTCATTATAACACCGGCTTTTATGGATATGGGTTTCTATCATCAAACATCGGATACAGCTCCACGTCATCTCAGTCGCAGTGTTGTTATTGAAGCTGCCTGTTATTTAGGATTGCCTAACTGTTTGCTTTCAGCGATGACTGATTATTCATCGTGGATGACAGAAAAGGATCCAGATATAAAGAATCCGTAAATATATTATATGTACATTCTAATGAGTAATAAATAACAAAATGATTATAATAGGGTGGAACCAAATGATCGCGATAGTACATATTGTACTGCAATTCGTAATGGTGGTTTGCCGTATTGGCGATTTGCATTAACACGTTACAATTATACAGATGATGAAGATGAAAAAGCTAGTCTAACAAAAGCATTAACGTGTTCTAATGATGGCAGATTACTTAGAAAATTATTAGAAAATGTATTAAATTCAAGATACGGTTTCAGCCACGGTGATTTATTATCTATTCATACAATGGTGGCAACACAAGGCCAAGTAGGAAGAAAAGTTGCACTTGACTTCTTAATTGATAATTATAAAACGATGAGGCAAACGTAAGTTATCAACTTCATTCATCATTATTATGAAACTAATTGATTTGAATTTCTTTACTTAGATTGGGATATAGTAAAAATGCATTAGCTGGTGTATTAGTCGCCATATCACGAACTCTATCTGATCGTGAGAATTACGACAGAGTTCTTAAAATTGTTTCAGAATTCTTAAGTGAAGTTGATATGTCGTTCGTAGCAGTTGAAAATATTGAGAATAACTTATATTGGATGGAGAAAAGAGTACCGACTTTAATGGAAGCCGTTCATAAATTTATGTTGGCAAATGATCCAGAGTATATAAAAAATATTGGAACTATATAGTTCATTAAAATAGATTTTAGTTTTTAATTTTAATTTAGTTTTGTTTTATTCAACCACTTATCAATTGTATAGAAATTAATTATTGCACATATTCAATTAAAGTGTAATATTTAAACTGGTTTATCATTCCTCCTTTGTAAATGCCTTAATTTAGAACGTTAAGACAAAGAAAAAAGTAATTTGATGTATAATATCCAATAATGAAAAGCACCACAGTTTAAATCATCTAATTATTAAAGAATGTTAATGTGATTGCTGATAACAGTATCATTAACAGGCTAGATGCAATTGCTGATGCACTACTGTATTCTTCCATGTAATCGGTGATAGTTTTTAAATGTTTACCAGACCATTGCAAGTCATATTCAGCATTTTCAATGGCTGTTGTGAAGGTGGATGCTTGATTAGTGAACTCATTCTTATTGTCATTGTAGAATTTCATCAACTAGGGAGATTTATAATTAGAAAATTTAAATAAACAGAATTGTGATTAATAGATTACCTTATCTATTTGTGCCTGTTTGTAGAATCGCCCAGCCAAACCAGAGAATATTGATGCTACATCGGAATTACTATTACCAAAACTAAACAAACAAAATTTGGATTTAATTTACGATTAATCAATTTATAATATGAAGCTACTTACGCAGTTGCTACTTTCTTATAGTTGGCAATCATATAATCCAAGACAATATCAATATTAGCCTTATTGTTAGTATAAGTTGCACTAAATGCGGCACTCTTATCTTGTAAACGGACATCATTGGACAAAATTTTCTCAATATAATTCTGTTCAAAGTAAACAGGAGTTAATATTGATATAACATTAATTAATTAATGATTAATTAATTATCTACCTCAATTCTAGTCTTATCAGCAGTACAACCAAGTGATGATAAAATTAATACTTGTTCAGCAGCTACATTCTCTTCACGGAATTTCTTCCATAAGAAATCGAATTCAGAATCACCACCTTCACGAATAGCTGTACAATAAACTGTAGAACGGGAATCTACTTCAACCCTAAAATGAATATTTTCAATTTAGAAAATTTAATTAAATGATGAGCATGTAATATTATCTACTTGTAGCTAGCTAATGTTTGTAATTGTTCAAATGATTTCTTAGCACTTTCAATACATTCCGTTTTTTTATTATTACAATTCTGTGACATCACATTAACACGATTGTAGACACGTAGTCTAGAATCACTAGATTTCTTATCAAAACCTAATTCATTATAAATTTTGCTTGTTAATTTGCGAATATATTTCTAAAAATAAAAAGAAAAAAGAAATAAGATAGTGAAACAGGAAATAAGTATAAGTAATTTATCATAAATTGATAAGGCATTTGTGTTACGTTTACGTACGTTAATTAATTCTTCGTTTTCGATACGTCTAAATACGTATGCTAAATTATTAAAAGCAGCCAACCATGGATTGTAATCAAGCTCATCCTCTAAATATTCAATGACGGAAAATGCTAAATTATAATTGACAATACCAGCACGTGCCAAATTTAAAATATCATCAACAATTTGTGCCCGATTAAGGACATGAATATTTGAATGTCCTTCTTTCTTAAGCGCTGATTCCAATTGTTTCCAATTTTTTTCATCATAGTTTACTCTGTAATAGCCTAAAAATAAAATTCATTGTAACGGATCACATATTTATGGTTAACATTTAAACAATATACCTGTCTGTTGAACGTTAATTATAATCCAATCAGATTGTTGTGCTAATGTAATTGAATGATTTGATGCTTTCATATAATTTTGTCCTGGCCTTGTTACTGTAAAGGATGGATTTGGACTGTTTGCAATTGTAATTGGTATATCCCATAGTGTTGAATCCGTTGATGTTTCAAAATTTTTTAATAAGAATCGTTTCTGTTCCAAATGAACGGTTCTACCATCTTCATTTAAATGTGCTGTTACAACTGGATAACCTCCTTGTAATGTCCATTTATCTAAGAATGTGCTCACCACTATTTCATTATCATTTACTCCTTTTTGTAATTCTGTGTATAGTTTTTCATGTGTTGCCATACCAAATGCACTGAATTTGACAAATTCATTTCAATTAATGATATTTAAAGAAAAATATTCTTAATAAAATAATTACTTTGCTTTCAAGTATGATCTTAATACATCACGGAAATATGTTTCACCCATAATATGTGCCATCATTCTGATAATAGAGGCACCTTTGTTATATGAAATTGAATCAAATTTCCTTGATATATCAGCTGGTGTATAAGTGTCTGAAGTGAGTGCATGGATTGTTTCTGATGCATCAGCACCAAACACAACTTGTAATTGATCAACAACGAATTGATAATCTAGTCCCCAATCAGTCTCCACCTATGAATACATGATGAATTTATGGTACCATTATTAATGATTTTGATAATTTATATTCAAATATATACCATAGCTGTACCAAAGTATTGGAAGTAACGTGCAAATCCTTCATTTAACCAAGTCATACTCCACCAATCACAAGTAACTAAATCACCAAACCACATATGAGCTTGTTCATGGGCAATCACTGTTGCCACCCGTTGTTGGGCCATTGATGTTGATTCACTTTCATCATAAAGCAATGCAGTTTCACGATAAGTCAATAGACCCCAATTTTCCATAGCACCAGCTGAGAAATCTGGTATACCAGCCATATGCATCTTATCGATTGTATCATAATAATTATAATCAAAATATTCATTGAATTTTGCTATAATGTTAATACCAGATGATAAAGCATAATTTGTTTGTGTTTTAGCTTCTGCACGCGATATAACCATCATCTTTTTATCAGTACTATCATTTGATACAAACTCAGAGACAATAAACGCTAATAAATATGTTGACATTTTTGGAGTATCGGCAAATACTTCAATAACTCGATCACTGTAAAAAAACAACAATTGATTAGTTAAATTGTGATTCAATTCGATTTAATAATTAATCAGTGATAAGTCTAAGATTATAAGTACTCACCCATCAATAGAATCAGTTAATTTATTTGTATTTGTAACTGTATTATAGTCCCTTGGACGATTCATAGTGACAGAGAATACGGCTTTATATTTGGGCTCATCGAAACATGGAAATACGCGACGTGCATGAATTGGTTGAAATTGTGTGGTGCCAATCCATCTGATTAGGATTTTAAATATTATTATCACATTAAAAGTAAATTTAAGTGGTTTTTATTACCTTGTAATGCCGTTATTATCAGTATAGCTGCTACGATAGAAACCGTGCATGTCATCTCTCATATGTCCAATATACGTAGCATAGTACACATAAGTCGTATCCTTTTGAAGAGGTGCCTCTAGGCGCAATGTATATTTATGAGTATCTGGATCAAAGTCACGCACAATCGCAATATTTCCTTCTGGATTAGTAGCCAATGCTATTCTATCTTCTGAGATTTCCAGATCATTAACATGCAATGTAATTTCTCGTACATTATCCTCGGATGTTGAAAATGACATTTCAACTTTTCCATCAAATGTAAAACTTCGGTCACCTTCATTTTCAAAATATGGTTTTAAGTTAATTGAATATTTAATTGGAAATACGTTTGAATTTAAACGATATTCTTCGCCAGCACGTGTTGTAACTTCATTTATTATATTTTTTGGTGGTGCTGCTAAACTGATGGCACACAGGCCAATTAACACTAATATACATTTCATTTTTTCACTAAAAATTATAGAAAATCAAAAAAGAAATTTTTATAATTTAACAGAAAATAAAACATTTAAAATCACTTAAAGAATGTGTAACTACATTATTAGATTACGGAATACAAATTTTTATTATTTTTTTTTTCATTGCATAAAAGCACATTGATAAGATATTCAAACAAAATTTCAAATTCAACCGAAAAATAAAAAGAATCGTATTCATTATTCAAATAAATAGAATCACAATCACATTTATGAACTTACACGTTACACTTTCTACGTTTCTCATATATATAATTCAATGAATTATATTCTTATGTAGAAAATATTAATTACACTGAGATTGCACAAAGTAATCCACAGTGGCAGCTAACTGATAATCCAATATTGGTAATCCAATTAATCAGGTGATAGTAACACAGTTGAAAAATTCCAAATTAATGGAAACACTTTAGTGATCACTGCCGAAACAAACTTGATGAATTTTAAATTGTACTGTGCCATTTCTAGTCCGAACGGCCGGTATTTATTGGACGGTGTTATCAATACTATCATATCTAATTGAATTGATACAGGTAATTTGATTCGGAAATATTGATGACTCTTAAATGAACTTAAGTGATCAACTTTTTCTGTCGTATTTCATATTTTCATTTTTATCAAATTCAATGCTGTTATCAATAATTTTCACTTAGATTTTACCCTAAAAAAAAACAGTAGAATAAAATCAGAAATTCGAATGTATTGTGGTTAATTCGCAATCAAAAGACGTAATCAAAGTACTTCAGTGTCATAGGCACTTCAATTTTGATAAGACTTGAATAATTTGATTGACGATTGATTTGACCATTCAAAATACTATTAATTTCACAATTATGAATTACACCAGTAATGGTTTATTAATTATGGCAATTGTTTTATAGTAAATCTCAAAGGATAATACATAACGTATAATGAACTTACAGTCAATATTATTACTCTTTTGTAAATAACGTGTATTTATTATTTAATAAATTACTTTATGAATTGTCCATATAAATAAAGTTCATATTATTTTCATCAAGTCACTGTATTTCAAGTGTCTTAATAAATGGTATTAGAAACACATAATCTACAGTACATTGGCACACGGTGTCTCATCAAGTGGCTATATTATCAGTTTAGAAAAAGCGATTTAATATCTATCTATTCGGATGAAATAAAGTTAAAATTTTATTTTTCACCATAACCATTCTGAAAAGTTTCGGATCAGTGAAACTCATAAACATTTTTTTTTTTTATTTTAATTGGTCATAATTATGATAGGTGCTATAAATGAGACATCTAAAGTACTAAAACAAATTAATAATCGGAACATAAAATCATAAATAACAAAGTATTTATTGATAACTGAAAAATTATTGACTAATCAAAAACCATGGTCAATATTTAACAGACGATCAGTTTTAATTTAATTTTCAAAGTGTTTAAACAATATGGTTTCGCTTTCAATGGGATTTTATAGTTTTCAATTAGTTTTAATCATCGGATGTGTACTAAACAATGTTTCAATTACATTGGGACAAAGTGATCCAGGAGCTAATTCACCTAATCGATTGCCACTTACTCAAGTGGATCCGATGCGGTTGACGATGACATTAAAATTGGATTTAAGTGATATGTCAATAGAAAAGTTACCGTATGAAGGATCATTGACTTATTATTTGTATATTACTGAACCGTTAAGGACCATAACTTTCACTTATCATGAAATTGATGTCGATTGGTGGGGTCATACACTATTTGAACTGACAGATGGTGAAAACAATCAACCAATTACTTATTATCCATCGCTGGTATTAAGTCGACCACAGAATCAAATGACTGATATCGTATATGATAAGTATATTCAACCTGCTAGATACCGTGCTTCATTTACATTTAACAGCACCGTTCGAACAGACCAGGTAGGACTTTATCGAAGTAACTACACAGAAAATGGAATTGTTAAGTATGAGTTTTCTTAATTCATTTGTGCGATCATAGTTTCTATTGTAAGTGATACTTTTAGACATTTGATTACAACACAATTTGCAGCGGCTTACGCTAGATCTGTGTTTCCAGGTTTCGATGAGCCGCGCTTTCGAATGCAAGTCGCCTTAACTGTTATCCATAACAATCCAAATTATCATGTTGTTTCAAATATGCCAATCACAAATATCACGTAAGACTATTGATAATACAAGGTCACAATTATTGGTGATAAGTAATTATCTATAATTTCTAAATATTAGATATGAAGACGATGGTTATATCACAAATAAATTTGAGGCAACACCAGACATGCCTCTGTATTTATTAGCACTGCTTATATCGGAATATGATAATGTGACTTCAAGTGATTCACGTGTGAATACTTATGCGCCGGTAACCCCAACATATAAAATGATCATTTTATTCAAATTATTGAAATGACTTTCTGAATTTAATTTAAGGCAAGTGTGATAGATCAAGCCCATTCCTCAGTTGATTTTGGTAATAAGGCATTGGGTTATTTGGAAAGTTATTTTGCTGCACGTAGTCAATTGCCAAAAATTGATTTCGCTGCAATACCACACTTTAAGTTCGGTGCAATGGAAAATTGGGGTTTAATTACCTATCGATCGTCAGTTCTTCTTTATGATCCAAAATATCCAACGAAAACTTTAATAAATAATATTGAATCACAAGCATTAACAATCACTCACGAATTGATTCATATGTGGTTTGGTAATGAAGTGACACCATACTATTGGCATTACGTATGGTTAAGTGAAGGGTTTGCTAAATATTTTGAATTCACAGTGACCGATAAGGTATGCTAATATTTTCACCAACGAATTTCTATTTTATAAATGTAACATTTACAGTTGGAGCCCACCTGGAAAATAATGGAACAATTTGGAGTACGTAACGTTCAATCTGCACTGACTCAAGACGATCGTTTGGGTGTTCGACCAATGTCTGGTTATATTGACGAACCAGATAAGGTAGCAAATGTATTTGATTATGTTGTCTACGCCAAAGGTAAATAATTTCTGAATTTAATTAGAACTGATAGTAATACGATTCGTATTTGATTTAGCATCATCAATCATTAGGATGTTACAAACCGTTATTGGAGAATCAGCTTTTCGTAACTCAATTATTTATTATCTAACCTATCAGTTAGTATTTATTTTCTATCATAACAAATGATTATTATGTGTAATTACTTAATCATTTAATTTTAGATCATTTAATTATACTGTGCCTGAAGCACTGTACGCGAACTTACAATCAGAAACTGATATAATTACTAATTTACAATTACCGGCAAACATTTCTAAAATATTTGATTCGTGGGCTGAATTTGAGGGATATCCTTTAGTTACAGTTCTTCGTAATTATAACACTGATGATGTGTCATTTTTACAGACTAGATTCCTTATCAATAAGGAAGAACGTCTCAATAATAGCGAATCATCGAAATATTTTATTCCAATTTCATACAGTGATCTGGAAAGTGATGAGAAACTGATATGGTTAACTGATGAAATACCATCAGTTACTGTGAAATATACAACGAAAAATAATTCTTTTATATTAGCAAATCTCTATCAACGTGGGTTCTATCGAGTTAACTACGATCATCAAAATTGGGAATTGATCATTGCACAACTTCATAGTGACTATCATGTTATACCTGTTGAAATTCGCGCACAATTAATCGATGATGCTGGAAATCTTGCAGCTACTGGACTGTTGGAATATGATAAAGTCTTTAGAATTTTATCATATCTAGCTAATGAGGATGAGTATGTTCCATGGTTGGCTGCATCGAGAACTCTTGCTCAATTAGAACGTGCATTACGTGGATACAGCAACCATGATCTAATGGAGAAATTCTTGGCAAATATTACAACACACGTCTATAAAAATAAATTATCTGTATTGGATTATAATAACACTGATCATGTTATCAGAATGCATCGTCTTGCGACGCTGGAGTGGGCCTGTAAATTTGGTTTGAAGGAATGTCTTGACGATGTCAATATTGCTCTGGATTACATAGTAACAATACCTACAAAATTAATTGAAATTGAAACTTATTAATAATTCATTCAATTTTAGATTAATAATATCGAGGAGGAAGTCGGTAAACCATTTATTCCATATGAAATTAGAACACAAATCTATTGTGCTGCTGCGAAGTACTCTGATCCTGATAACAAGTTTACAGAGAAACTGTACGAGTATCTCAAACAAATTGCGGTAGGTAGATCAGTAACAGATAAACAATTAGATGAGGCTCGTCGTGTTATTGGTGGTTTAGGATGCTCACTAGATGAGGAGTTTTTAACAGAGTAAGATTTACCTGCATTACATAATAAATTCGGATCTAACGGTGAATTCAGGTTTTTAGGAATGACATTGAATAAATGGGAACCAGGATATGAATATCTTAGAGAAGAGCGAATGACTATATTTAATGCTGTAGCACAATCGAGTTATATTGGTACAAAATCAGCCATGGATTTTATACAGAACTATCATTCTGGAATGAAATTTGAGTAAACTCATCCATTTTTAATTAATCTCGATAAATTGAACTAATTATTTCTGGTTTATTTTCAGATATGACAATGTCCATTTAATCTTTAATACCATTAGCAATTACATTAATTCCGATTATTTATTAACTAAGGTACTTAATTCTAATGATAATTAATTACAAAATTAATTATTCTATCGATTGATTTTAGTTGAGAATGATAATGTCAATGTATGTGACTCTATTAGACGAGGAATCCTTGAATGCAGCCGAGAAAGCAGTGGCGATTGGTGAACAATCAGTTAAATGGTTAGATCAATACAGTGATTCTATTAATGATTGGCTAATCAATAATTCTGGCAATCAGGAAGATGAAGATGATGGTAGTGCAACTATTGCTGTCAGTTTATCACTGCTTATCACTTCTGTAATTGTATTTATATTCAACTGATAATTGTTCCTTTTTAATATTACCTTTGCAAATGAATTGATTCATTTTAAAGGATTCTATAATAAAAATTTAATTATCTTTTGATATTGGCTATTAAATATTTAAAATACTCACTCAACAATAATGACATTTGGGTATTTTACAATATAGAATTTAATGAATTGCAATACTATCTACCTAAGTACTTCATCAATCAATACAAATAACAATTGAAAATTGGACCGGATTATCGGCAATTATTATTTCAAATAGGGAAAATAACGTAGCGATAATTAGTCTATAAAACAAGATAATGGAAATACTGATAAGTTGATAAAAATGAACTTTAAGCATTCATTAAGCTTTATAATCAGTTGATTCGTGAATTTCCATTCAGTTCGAGTTTGACGTTCAAAGTGTTTAATCAAAATGTTTCGTTACAGTGATAGGTTTAAATTGTTTGTAATCACATGTTTATTAGTGAATTTCGTTATAATTTCAAGTGCGTTAGATGATCCAGGTGCTGATTCACCGTATCGTTTACCATTGAACAATGCAAATCCACACTTATTGAAATTGTCATTGAAATTGGATTTAAGTGATATGTCAGTGGAGAAAATTCCTTATGAGGGATATCTTACATATAACATGTATTTGGAAGAACCACTGCAAACATTGTCATTTAATTATCATGAGATCGATGTGGATTGGTGGAACCATACAATGAATGAAATCACAGATGAACCGAGAGATCCAATTGTATATAATCCAGTTAATGTTACAGAACGTCCAGTAAATCAAATTACGGACATTGTCTATGACAAGGAATTGCAAATTGGTAAACATCTTGGAATCTTTTCATTCTCTGGTACTGTTCGTACAGATCAAACAGGTCTTTATCGAAGCAATTATACGGTTGATGGTGTTGTCAAGTAAAATATTTAAAGATTTCAATTCCATTATTTCCTTTCAATATTTTAATCTTGATTTTAGGCATTTAATAACAACCCAACTGGAACCAGCTTATGCAAGATCAATTTTCCCAGCATTTGATGAGCCACGATTTCGTCTATGGACAGATGTGACAATAAGTCATAACAATCCAAATTATCATGTTATTTCTAATATGCCAATCTACAATATCACGTCAGTACAATGATAACATTTATGTAGTCATAATTGATAACTAATAGTCATTGTTTTCTATTAGAACTGAAGACGGATATACAACGACACGATTTGAACGTACAGTAAAAATGCCACTGTATCTGTTAGCAATTTTGATATCTGAATATGAACCACAAGAATCAAATGATTCACGCGTAAACACTTATGTTCCGGTAAAAGTCTCATTAATTATCAATTTATAGATTTATTAATAGATTTCTGTTTTTAAAAATCATTCAGGTACATTTGAAAGACCAGGCTCGATATTCGGTAGAATTCGGTGAAAAATCATTAAGCTATTTGGAATCATATCTCAATTCGAGTTATCAACTGCCGAAAATAGATTTTGCAGCCATACCACATTTTACGTTTGGTGCAATGGAGAATTGGGGTTTGGTTACCTATCGAACTCCGGTGATATTGTACGATCAGGAAATGCCAACTAAAACACTAGTAAACAATATACAATCACAAGCTCTACTGATCACCCATGAATTAACTCATATGTGGTTTGGGAATGAAGTGACACCCTACTATTGGCATTACGTCTGGTTAAGCGAAGGATTCGCCAGATATTTTGAATATATGGCAACTGACCAAGTAAAATGATTTATAATTTCTATAAATTGCATGAGATCTGATAAAAGTCTTTATTATAATTATAGTTGGAGACTAGTTGGAAGCTAAAGGAACAATTCGTTGTACGAAATGTTCAAGCAGCTCTAGCTGAAGATGATCGTCTTGGAGTACGGTCAATGTCTGGATATATCGATGAACCAGCTAAAATTGCAAATATGTTCAATTATGTTGTCTACGCTAAATGTAATTATCAACTCATATTATGGTATATATCAGTTATGTCTTAATATCTTTATTTTAGCATCGTCTATCATCAAGATGTTGCACTCTGTTATCGGAGAAACAGCATTCCGTAATGCAATAATTAATTATATAAGTAACCAGTAAGTGAAATCAATAATTGGACTTTTTGAAGAACAAAAATTTCATTAGACCGTCATCTTTTAGATCATTTAATTATACGGTACCCGACGCTCTATATTCGCATTTACAAGATGAAGTAAATAATGTAGAAGGTTTAGAACTACCAGCCAGTATCGCTGAAATATTTGACTCATGGGCTGACTTTGAAGGATACCCAATAGTCACAGTCACACGTAACTATACTACTGAAGAGGTGACATTTTCACAAACTCGATTCCTTATTAGACCGGAAGAACGTCCTCTTGGTAATGTAGCGTCAAAATATTTCATTCCGGTCTCCTATAGTGATCTATGGAGTGAGGAAAGATTAGTTTGGCTTACAGATACGGAACCGTCCGTTGCCGTCAAATACTCAACAAAAGAGAATTTCTTTGTTATGGCTAATCTACATCAGAATGGTTTTTATCGTGTTAACTACGATGAAAGAAATTGGCAATTGATAATTACACAATTGCACAGTTCTGCTGGTCTCATTTCTGTAGAAAATCGAGCCCAATTAATAGATGATGCAGGAAATCTTGCTTATGCTGGACTATTGGATTATGATAAAGTCTTTAGAATTTTATCATATCTAGCTAATGAAGATGAATATGTACCATGGTTGGCAGCATCACGAACTCTCAGTCAGTTAGAACGTTTATTACGTGGAACCAACAACTACAAATTAATAGAGAGATTTTTAGTAAACATTACAACAAACATCTATAAAAATAAATTAACTGTATTGGATTATAATAATACGGATCATGTTATCAGAATGCATCGCCTTACCGCATTGGAGTGGGCCTGTAAATTTGGATCGAAAGAATGTCTTGAAGATGTTGATACAGCCTTAGATTTAATAGTAAAGGACACCGACTTGTTGATTAAACATCCGACTGATCATTTATATAATTTTAGATTGATAATTACGAGGAAGAAATCGGTAAACCATTCATCCCATATGAAATTAGACCTCAAATATTTTGTGCTGCTGCGAAGTACTCCGATTCGGAAAATAGATTTTCAGTGAAACTGTACGATTATTTAAGACTAATTGCTGAAGGTAGATCAGTAACAGATAAACAATTAGATGAGGCTCGTCGTGTTATTGCTGGTTTAGGATGTTCACCAGATGAGAATTTCTTAAAACAGTAAGGCTCCACTATATTAATTGGAAATCATTTCATTCTAACTTTTATTTCATTCAGATTCTTACAAATGTCATTAAATGTGTTGGCTCCAGGATATGAATATCTTAGAGCCGAGAGAAGTTCTATATTCAATGCAGTAGCACAATCCAGTTATGCTGGTACTAAAGTAGCACTCGATTTTATAAAAGACAATTATTCGGGAATGAAAGTGCAGTAAGCAAAAATACATTAAAACATTTAAAACATTTCCAGTAATCAAATCTTAAAAATATTACAGATATGATGCTGTACATACCGTATTCAATACAGTAGCAAATTATATCAATACGAAAGAACTTTTGGACAAGGTATTAAATTCCAACTGTTAAATATACGATAGCGATAGTAATTTTTTCTTCGGTTTTAGCTACTTGACATAATGGATTTTCATTTTTCTCGATTTGATGATGCTTCACAACTGGCACTTGAATTGGCAATTCTAAAAGGAGAAGAAACTATAAGTTGGTTGAACCAACATAGTGAAACGATAGACGATTGGTTAGTTGAAAATTTTGGAACACCTGATGATGACGACGATGGAAGTACTACCATTGCTGTAAGCATTTCCTTACAAATTTTGTCTGGAATTTTTCTTATTATTTATTGGTGAGACTTAGTTAATATATTGAGATTTTTAACAATATTGATAGTTTTATTGAAACGATATAGAATATTATATGAAATTATAATTAGTACACTTTTGTAAATATTACTGAATGATATTATTGTAAAGCATTTATCATGTCATGAAACTTTTGAAACTTACACTGTTGGAATGCTTTAATAAAATTTCGTTTTTGTTCATTATCTAAACGGCTATAAAAGTCTTGTAAACTGTAGAAAAGATTGGTAAGGTCTTCTGTATTCACTTGAATTTTCAGTGCTTTATGTTGCGCTAACACCAATGGAAATAGTTTTATTAATTGAACATTAATCGAAGCCGATATAAATATAATGTTTAGGCACCAAACAGCTTTTCCAATAGGCAACACTACAAAATTTGGTAGTGAACAGATTAACCATTCTTGTAATAGCTGATGGTATGATGAATCAATCGCAGATCGAAACACTTGATAGAGAATTTTTGCAATCACATCACAATATGGTTGGCTTAGCGTTAATAACTCCTTTATAACTTTTGTAAGAATTTCTTTAGGTGGTACAAGATCTCTTATAATTTGGCACAATACGTCACCAATCACACCAGCGGCAACTGGTGTAGACGTTTTAATCCGTTGAAATAGTAAATCGATTTTTTCAGTTAACTGAACAATCACTTCAGGATCATCTTGTACAACTCCGTTGTGCCGTTCGGTGTTTTCCAGTTGTTGCGAAGCACCTGTTTGATTAAATTTCATCAATAAAACGAATTGTACAATACGGAAGATTTTCTTTGGTTACTTACCAACATACATGCATGAAATCAGAAGTTTAAGACCCGGTAAGGCAAAATTTTCATTTTCAATTTTCACAAGTTCCATGGTAATTTTCTCAATTTTATTTCGTTCAACAGGTCCAACAATATTTAGTACAATCAGTCGCTCCAAACCCTATGACATCAAAAATATAAATATAATCATACATTATGAGTATCGATGTTTTAAATAATTACCAAAAGAATACACCGATAAAGATCCAATTTACATGATTGTTTCAAATATGTGCTTGCCATTTTAATCGTATTCTGTAATAAATTACAATCTGGAACAAATCTTGATGTTGTTTCAATTATATAGAAGTTGAGGCTCCAAACTAACGTTAGGTGAGTCTCACTGTATGTGCTAGTATTTTCCTTATCGATTCCATGTTTTTGTAAATATGGAATTGCAACATTTCTCAATAAAACCAATTCTTCACTGAGGGTGCCGAGTGAGGTGTTTTGTTTTACGCAACATTCAAATAAACATAATAGACCCCTAAGAGTTGAATTCCTTATAAATAAATGAGTGCTCTTCAAATATGTTGATATCAATGAACACAAATGTTGTAATTCATTTAATGATGGAACCAATACTGCATAAGATCGACACAATAAATATATAATGTACTAAAATAAAACGAATTGATGAAACTTTAATGAATAAAAACCGATATAACAATCAAATACCTGATGACAAATAGTATTATCCATTGGTATTGATGTTTGTTCCTTTAAAATTGTATCTTTTATCCAACGGAATTGTTCTTGGTTTTCACAGATTTCAATCAACTTCATTAAATATGGTAACGCTAATAATTTGTTAGTCTGTAAGGATTAAAATCAGGAAATGAAATAATCAAGTTGCGATCTGATATAAACAGTAACTTACTTCAATTATCTGTGAAAATACATCAAAGATCAATTGAATACTACTCTTACGATCAATGCCAGATTGTTCGATAACATTAACACCGTTTATCATCAGCACATTTTTCAGCATTTGTGCCTTACACTCTATAATACTCCACACATAATTCAAATCAAATTGATTCGAATTAAATGATAACGAACCAACATCTATTCTTGTCTTATTGTCCTCTGTTATACGTTCTATATTTGTTACATTAAAAACAGTTCTATTCGGAATTAATTGATGAATCTGATGCAGTTTCTTTATACTAAAATCAAAGATTATCATTAATAACAATGAAATTATAAGGGATTATAAGAAATTTATTACCAGATTGAATTAAACTTAAACTTCTCCATTCTCGAGTAATGTTGGAAACGATTACGATGATCACCAATTTGTGGATAGGTATGACATGATAATAACAACTCTATTATAGCTGTTAAACATAAATGCCGAATTTCATACTCTTCTGAGGGATCGATCATATTAACATCATTCGTTTTGTTTACTAGCACCAATAAAGTCATAAAAAATTCTTCAAATTGTTGACGTGAGGTAAATCCAAAAATATTCATTCTAAAATTATTAACACACTTTGTATAATTTACCGAAACTAATTTGAAATATTTGAAACCTTTTTATAAATTTCTCTAACGTCTCTGCATCATTCAGATGATCAATAGAAATTGATGGTAATCGCATTAATTTCGCATCATCTAAATTCAATTTGCAATTTACCAAAATCTCAAACGGTGTTACAGCGATTGTATAGAACATATCAGTTCTAAGAATAAGTTCAACAACCGGAATAAGTGAATCCTGAAGCCAGAAAGATTTCTTTGAAATTATTGTGAATTAAATATTAAATAACAGTAATTGTACCTGTATGCTAAAATTTCCTAACGGTTTGATCACTTCATTCACTTGTGGATTATTCATATGTTTTTTACCTAAAACTTCTAATAATTTTGATAAAAATAAAGCTTTACAACCATTTTCCTTTGCAATGTAATCGGATGATTCAAAAATATCGACGATATAATACTTTTTCACAAAGCTGTTATCAACCGTTATGTGTTTGGTAACATCAAATACCGTATTGACAATTTTTGAAATACTCTCTTTATACTTTTCCAATTGATTCAACTCTGTCCAGATCACTGGTTGTCTAAGTATCGTATGAATCGCAATCATGCAAAAAATTATTTCATCATAAGGACAATTTTGATTTGCTTGATGTAACTGTGTGATATGATCAATATATAGAGCACAACGCACTACCACTTCAATAAAGGTTTTTAATAAATCTGGTTTCAAGAAATTGTCACTAAAGAATTTCTCAATTATACGCTTTTCAAGGAACGAGTGACATACAGTTTCCAATTTTTCTAAATTTCTTAACAATTTAGTGAAAACTAAAATTGTCTTTAGAAAAATGTCTTGTCCATTAGGTGTAACATTTTGAAAACCATCCTCAGTTAATAGTAAATTAATATGTTTGATTAATGTATCAAATGACACAGTCAATAAAATCGGTATCTTCAGATAGTTTATATGAGGACTGTAGAGAATACAATTATTTTTAAATGTCCTGATCATTGACTGAATACTATAAGCAAAGAAGTCACCACAATCCTTTAAATTAAAACCAACAGTTGATATTATTTGATATAATTTGGCTTCAGGCTTAATCTCATTTAGTATAATTGCTTTGTTGAAGCCATCAATGTTATCCATTAATGATACTCGTATTGCCTAAGAGTTTTTAATTATAAATCAATATATACAATAATTAAAACAAAGTATTACCTGTTCCTGAAACCAGGTTTCATCAAGGATAGTCTTAACATGTTCCATTTGTTTAATTTCATTTGAATTTGGATTAATACCGTCATTTAACCAATGATATAAAGTTGATAATGTAGACCTAAAGTAACAAGTAATTAATATTATGTATTAGAATATGAAGGAAATATACTTACGATTTTTGCAAGCCATTAGATTCAATTACATTTAAAATCCTAAGCCGTTCATCCTTTGTGAAACAATCTGTCTTATTAGTTTCCTGCAATTTCATTATTATATCTTTACATATTTCATCTGCTATCAATTCTACTGCAGTATTTCGCAGAGGAATTATGTTAGTTATCACAAACTCTAACGTTCTAACCATATTTTGATCATTACAATTGTGAAGTGAATGCAAAATGAATAACATGTCTCTCTGAAATAAAAAATATGTTATTCAAATACAATGTGACAAAAAGTTTCAATTCTTACAGGTGGTAGCTGAACTACAGTTATATTTTGTAATTTATCCATTAATGTATCGTAAAGATCGGATGACGATAAGAGATTATTAAACACATCATACGGGATATATTTGATAATTAAACCAAAATGATTTTCAATTAGCCATTGATATGATGGTACGTTCCAATTCTTATATGAAGCCTAAAAATTGTATTCATTGTTAAATGTTTTGGACCATAATCTTATATATTTCAATGACTCACTTGTTTCAGTTTATCCCTTGTAATAATCAATGCAACAATTTCTTTGTCAATAGCTTTCCTACTGTCGTCATCTATTAGTAGTGTAGATACATCAAAATTAATATCTAATAAAAAGTCAATGATCATTCTCGCTAGCACTTCATTGTCCCTTTGTAATTGATTTAACATTGAGCTAACATTGCATCTCAGTTCGTTGATAAATGCTGTTGCAAATGACGGAAAATTTTTTATTGCACGAAGTTTGTATAAAACAACTCTTGCAGAACTCATATAACTATTCTTCTTGACCTCAGTTTCTATTAAAAAGAATGTAACCATCTGTGATAGCAAATTAGAAAGAGATTTTGCAAAAAACACTTCAACACTTTCGTTGATACTCTGTCCATGACTTTTCATATAAAAACCAATTTCTTCAGTCAGTCTTTCATCATTATCACAAATAAATAATATATTCTCAACGTAAAGTGTCATCAATAAGAGAGTACTAATTTCAGTTATATGCTAAAATAGAAGAATGATTTTACAATTTAGTGAAACAAATGATATTGTATTTACTTACCTCTTGCTTAGAAATTTCAAAATATTGAAGTAAAACGATGGGAAGCAATCGCTTCTCTCGAATTACATTTTCATTAAACGATTTACATAAATTGCTAAGACTGTGATACTCAGACAAATTATTTATTGTTATTCTAACTTCATTTATAGAAGTAAAGAGAGACGTGTAAAATTCAGACTCATTAATTAATGGATTTTCTTTATGTAGCATCTGTACAACTGAAATTGTATTCTGAATCTGGGGAAGATAATTGCAATATTTTAAAAGTAATATTTTTAGAAAATCACTTAATTTAATAATTGCTTACGGTTGGAGAATTTATCATTTTGGTTAGCATAGAAAGCACAACCTCTTGTTGAGTGTCCATTTCTCTCAGCTCTACTGAATTCGAACGTGTAACAGATACGTTACTATCGCTGGAATCCTTTGCATGCGGTTTCACCGATTTGAAAAACATTTCTGATGCAAGTTCATTTAAACCTAATATACTTCCTTCTAAAATTACGCTGTTGGCCAGTAAATTGTCAGTTATATGAATTATTTTTGGTACATTAATTAACTTCTTATCTCGATTTCGTGTCAGGTGGAAGAATAATCTGATAATTTTCGGTATTATTAATTCACATTTTCTATAATTAAATTAATTGATTAAATAAAGTATTCTTGCAACTAGAATTCAAGTGTAAAATCTTACCTGATAGTTCCATTTTCTATCATTTCAAGTTGGTTCAATATAAAGTCAATTAACAAACCGTTGGGATCCAATAAAGAATAGTTTACATTGAATTCAAGTAATTGACATAGTGTATCCAATACTGCAGATTGTACCCGAGAATTAAATTTGGTGAACAGCTAAAACCAAAAAGAATTGTTTAATAAATGCTGATTTTCATTATCAGAAAGTCTTATAATTTACCCGTAAACATTGTATTACTAAAGGTTCAAATAATTTAATATTCTGAAAATCTAGATGCTTTATTTGCAAGTGTTGTGTATCGAGACGAGCAAACTTCCAAAATTCATTTACTGCGGCTACCACATTTTTCAATTCAATTGATTGCACATTATCAGCTTCAATCATTTCCATGAAGTATTTATAATAATTTCTTTTTGCAATAAAATTAGCACCGAACGAAAATTTTAACATTTGTTTCAAACATATAATACTTTCAACGGGTAGAACATTTATTAGACCTGATAGATAACTAATTAATTCCTCAATGAATTTGAGGGATTTCGTATAGTCTTGCGGAGTGCTTACTTCCATCAGAGTACCGAGAGATGTTAAGCAAGTTTTTAATAAAGTCATTAGTCTGACACTTGCATCTTTGGTAATTGAAATCTTATACGTTTCAAGCGAATAACGCAATAATTGATACAATCGCATATAAAAAGGATTGTCACCAAAATATCCTACACTATTAATCTGTTGTTGTTCCTTAGCATTTACAAATAAATCATTCTTCTGGCTCTTTGGAATGCTAATTGGTTTAAAGTCTTTAAATAAGTGATGATAAATGTTCAACACCTTCATGATATGTTCCACTAATCCATCTCTTTCAACGCATTCAATCTTTACATTTTTTATATCACCAATAATATCACCTAAAAATGAAACAGAACTACAATTAGATACGAAAAATAAGAAGTTATTTCATTATTACCTAAAATCAACTGTGTTGTTATTAAGATAAGATCGCTTTGATTGTTTAAATCGGTTGCCAGTGAATAATGTGTGGTGAAGTAATTTGAACAGATTTTAAGTAGATTAAACTCATTCCATGTTTTAAAGAAATTCAATGGTGAATATTTTTGCATCAATTGTTTAATAGCATTAACTACTCCCATCTGAAAAATCAAACAAAATTATTTCCTTTGAATTTTGTTGAGATGATCAATATAACATACCTGACAGTTTCTATCTTCCACTTTTAACAATTGATTTGATAGAATAAATACATCAACTACTAATTTTTTATTTATCGTTTCTGCCGCCCAAGAATTTCGATTTTCACAGCTTAGTACTTGTATCATTTCAGGCAATTCTTTGAATACCATTCGATTTAAGAAATCCCGATATAACGCTGAAGTACCATCATTTATAATACATTTGAATTTTTGATGTGAGTTTATTGAATGTTCTGTATTATTTGCTATCGCAATAGCGGCAGCATTTCGTACTCGAGAATCAGGTTCACTTAAAAACTCATAAAGACTACCTGTCAGTTTCGTCTGTAATTGAAATGTTTAAATACAATTAAATTAATAAATGATTAATAACAGTTTTTCCCAAAATACCTCAATAATTCGGCCATAATGTGTCTCATACATTTTTTTCATTTGATCATAATCAAATGTAGCAATTAGCTCAGATAATTTACACTGAACCAGCCAATATTTATTCTTCTTCACCAAGATTAATTGAGCCATAAATTCATGATATTTGCGTTCATAGAATTCTGATCTTTTTAAACCTGGACTATTATTTATCACTGTAGATCCATCTTCTTGCATTTCAATTTTAGTAGACATTAATAAAGGAAATATTTTCTCAGCGGTATTTAGCGCGTGTTTAACTACTGTATGGATTTCATCTTTCAAACCCTAAATCAGAAAGTAGTAATGAAAAGAAATGTGTGAATTGAATGACAAAATTCCTTACCTTAATAACAATATCTATAAACTCTTCGATAGTAAAACGAATATGTGAAATTTGTTTGATATCAAAGTCGAACACCTGCAAAAAGTTCTCTAAAGATGAATACTCTTGATTGTGAATACTTTTAAGAAAGTTCCCAATAATCAGTTGGGAATCGCCTCTAATAATTGGATCAGAATGATCAGCGTAGATTAAAATATCAGCTAGTAGTTGTTGATTTTCACTATTATTAATATTTTGATTAACACTTTGATTAATTGCTTGATTCTCAGTGAAGGATAATTTACGTGTTTCAATTATTTCTGATTTTGACATAACTACATTTAAACCCTTTGACGAAGATACTGAAGTAGATTCAACTGGTTCATTCAGATGTTTCGTATTCAACTTTTGTAATTGCTCAATTAACAGTTGATCAGCACTTCGACTTAACGGTGCTAAAAATTCTTTCGATATTCTATTGTTTTTGCTTGAATCTTCACCAAAATGATCATCTTTCATATCCAATAATTGATCATCTATATTATCATCCTTTGATTTTGGTTTTTCTTCTCGCAATATAACTGAACTGTCTTCCATTATGTTAGATTTCTTATGTTCACTAATATCAGTGTCAATTAACACTACATTTTGGGATACACCGAAAAACTGTAAGGCCAGCAACAGTACTTCAGGACTCAATGATATACATTCAGCTATAACAGTTAAAGATAAATTCTTTATAGATACCCGCACCATACTATCTAAGGTCAAATGACCTGGTTTGCCAGTAAGTAAGAAATTAGAAGTAACCACACGGGCCGTATAATCAATCAATGTTTGATCATAAATAGTTCCAATTGTTATTATATTAGAACAACCTTCCCCATCTATTCTATCATCAATTAGTTCTACTGGACTGCTATGTAATGAGGTGCACTCAATTCCGATTTCATCGTTGTCAACATCCAATATTAAATTATTCATTGACAATGGTTTGTCCTTTAATAGATCATCTCGTCGCATATGTTCTTCATGAATTTCATTTAAACCAGTACTATGAGGTGTGTCATTAAAAAATGAATTCGACATGTAACTTCCAGTAGACAAGTGGCTGCTTAGTGATTCAATTGATAATGTGTCATCATCAGCACGTAATGTAGAAACTGCAATTGGTACCGGCTCCACAACTTTTTCGTCTCTTATAAAGAATCTTGATTTCTTTGGAGTATTCGGGTTTGAATCCGTTGATTTTTGGGCCCGAAAGAAATTTGAAACTGTCTCTGTGCTCGGATGAGTCAGCAATGAATTAAAAAATGTTCCAATTGACTCTGTTGATTTTTGTTTGTGCCAAGGTTCACCGCTAGCTTCTGGGTTTGGATTACTCTTCTTTGGGGTTCTTTCTTCGTCCGTTGACATTTGAATTGGTTCACAATCACCTGTTATATTAAATGGATCTGTATCGCACTCACTGAAGTTCAAAAATTGCTCATCTTCTTCTACTGATAATTTAGTTTCAACACCTTCGTCCCTTTGATCAATCCCTCCAATATTCTTAAAATCACTTTGAATCATTGTGGAATTGGATATCGATGCGAATTCATCCAATTTTGGATTCACAATTGCTGTATTGTTCACTTCAAAAATAGCTCGTTTCAATTTACTTTCTAAGAGTATCTGTTTGTGTTCCAGTAAGGGATTAGTCAAGATTCTTTTAAGGTCTCCATGTGCATTGGATATCATAACAAGTATCACCTCTAATGATGCATTTATAATACTGTGATTCTTTTCATTGAGATACTGTAAACATACTTCATAAAACTCAATTACTTTGCCAACGTCACACGATTTCATGTTCAACATTAACGGCATCAATAATCGTAAGAATCCTAACGAGCCAACTACAGTATTGGTTCTTTGGTCCTTCATCAGGATATCTAAAATTCCAAAAATAATTGTAAACAAGATCTCTTGACGCCAATATAATTATTGATATACCCATAACATAGTTGAAGGTCATTCTAATAAGACCATCACGTTTCCTTGAATTTCCTATAATGGTTATGACGTTCTGAGCAGAACAACGGCGTTTAACAGCACAGTCGGAGATCGTATCATTGATGAAGACCTAGAAGAGATATATAACTTACAGATTTGAAAAGAAATTAATTAATACTAATTTCTACCTGCATCAGTTTAACAGTTTCATTTTCATTCATAACAATTTGAAAGTATTTGCAGAAAGTTTTTAAGAATTCTGCCAATGTTTCAATTAACAACGTTTCTTTTCGTAATGCGATTGCATTTATGCATGGTAATAGATTCAAAGCGTATGAACGAATACGCCGTTGTTTAATTAGATGACAATTGTTGGCAAATAGATTCATACTGATTCGTAACGATCGTTCATTCCCATTCTTTCTGATTTCTTGGTATAAATCAATTTGGACACGAAACATGTAGCCATTCCGCTCACAAAATCGCACCACTTTGTAAAGAGATTCTTCAGCATTCATACGAACTGTGTCTACAAATGATTGAAATAAGTATAATCGTAAGAAATATATTCCAAAATACTTACCAGGATTATCTTCACAAAACATCAAAAGAATGGTCACCGCACTAGGAAGGTAGTTTTTCAAATAATTGCTGTTCGAGCGTACCGATGGGGCTTGAATCAATTCAACTATTTGTCCGAATAGAGCAATTTTTTCTTTGGAACTACACAAACAAAGGAATTAAAGTAATAAATTTCTCTGAAGGTAGTTTTTCAAATAATTGCTGTAATAAATAAATATTTGATTTGAATTTGGGTCCTCGCTAAATAATCACGGACACGTCGTTGGTTACGCGGTTTTTGCCAAATAACATCGTATAAAGTAGGTGCGGGAAAATCGACGCAAATTGTTGCGAAAAACGATTAATTTGAATAGCATTTGGTTCCTCTCATTCCTATCACATTATAAGGACGTATTGAACTCTATTTAACACTTTCGACTACTTCAAATTAATTAAAATAAAAATTTTTATTAGTCAATTTAATTTTAAAAATATCGAGGACACTCATTACTACTATTTTTTCAAATAATTGCTGTTCGAACGTACAGATGGGGCTTGAATCAATTCAACTATATGACCGAATTGAGTAATTTTTTCTTTGGAACTACACAAACAAAGAGATTAAAGTAATAAAATTCTCGATTAATTTCCATTTTCGTCTTATATAACTCTACACTCATTTGAACCACAGTTATAGAACCATATTAGAGTAGAAATTAATTGACTTTTGATATTCAAAATTAAAGAAATCACAAGAAACAGCAACAAGTACCTGCATTCTGTATTTTTCAATAAATCCACTGCCTTCTGCAAATTATGAATATTGGTTGTTAATTTATCCATCCTGCAATCACTGGACAATACTATTTAAGCACTAAAAACTATTAATTTCAGGTTTTATTAGCCAAAACCGATTATTTAATTACGCGTCTTTCCATTTTACCCAAAATTTATGATTCACCAAAATGACACTTGATTGTTTACATCTGACAGACAGCTGTTCGGCAGCGGGGTATGTTTCCATCCACCGGAAAATTCAGGATTTCTTGGACCTGCTTAATAACCAAGGAATAATAATCGGTGAATGATTAAAGTCGATCATCTTCAAAGTGTTTAATTGAATTTCACAGTTACACATTATTAATTGAATAAACAAACTACCGGTGTTTTTACTATTAATTGATAATACTCGTGATACTTAATTAATTTAGTGATAATTCATGTTATTAATGAAATGATTAAAATGTAAGATTTGCTGAGTTATCAATAACATAACGAAATCAAATTGAAAAAGAAAAATGTGTTAATAAAGCAATATACGGCAGAGGAATAATACATTGGGGTTAAACCAGAGCAGCAGACAGTGCAACAGAACTGATTCTGATATAAAAATCGGTAAATAAGTAGTCGATCTATTCGATCGTGGATTACGATTTTAGAGATACTTATCGTATCCAACAGTGATCAATTTGCAATTGTGTGTTATCGATTTCATACAATTTCAATTTACAACTTCAAATGTTTATCTCTCACAGTTAAATTGATTAGTTTTGAGTTTTCGACGTTTCAATAAAATTTGGCGGCAATTTTACGAATGGCAAAACAACATTTTAAGAACTTGTGAAATAATCCTAATTAAATAAAACTTTGTGCATAATGCCGGAAATTTTAGTAAACGAAGTACCGATATCATTTCCATTTGATCCGTATGAACTGCAAAAAGTTTACATGTCCCGAGTGATAGACTGTTTACAAAATGGCACGAATGGTGTTCTGGAATCACCTACAGGTACAGGAAAAACATTGTGTTTGTTATGCGCCACTATGGGCTGGATACTTGTTAGAAAAGCAGCAGTAAGTATTCGTCAATGACTTCTGTCTTTCCAAATATTTAAACTCTTCCAATTCTTCTTCAGTTTCAAGCAAAGATGAGATTATTGAAAACAAAATCAGGAAATAATAAAGATGATATTATGGGTCAGCTGGAAGATGCATCTGGCGATTCATCAAACTTGGCAGTTCCTAAAGTGATTTATGCGTCACGAACGCATTCGCAGTTAACTCAGGTGATGCAGGAATTGAAACGGACGCAGTATAATCATGTTAAAACAGCCGTGATTGGCTCTAGAGATCAATTATGTATCCATCCAGATGTGACCAAGGAGCCAAACAATTCTGCTAAGGTAACATAAGTTAATAATATGCAACATGAATACAATTAAATTTCTTTTATCTTCTAGATCCAAATGTGCCGATTGAAAGTAAATTCTCGGAGTTGTCATTTTTATAATCGTGTAGATAAGATGAAAGATGATCCCAAGTTTCACAGCGGTATTATGGACATTGAAGATTTAGTAAAAGCTGGCGAGAAAGCAAAAGTTTGTCCGTTTTTTATGTCCAAGGATATGGTACAACATGCAGATATAACATTTATGCCATACAATTATTTGCTTGACCCAAAAGCAAGACGATCAAATCAAATTGAATTGGAAAATACAATAATCATACTTGATGAAGCCCACAATGTTGAAAAAATGTGTGAAGAGTCTGCATCAAATATGATAACATCGGCTGATCTAGCGCTGTGTATTCAAGATGTGACTTTTGTAGGATTTAAATTGAATAATAACATTGAATACACTTTGAATGGATTTTTAATTTACAGGCAATGAAAAAAATGGCTGATAATGCAGCAATTCCAGCGGAAATCGATGAAATGACTAGCGATTTTTCAATTGATGACTTAGCTATACTAAAGGACATGGTATTATGTCTTGAAAAGGAATTGGACAATATTGAGGTGAAAACATTACAAGACGGTGTGACCTTCGATGGTGATTTTATGATAGAATTTCTTGCAAAAGCGAAGGTAATTTAGATATTGTTATTGAATCTATAACTTATTAATACTTATGAGGTTTCTGTTTATAGATAACTACTGGAAGTGCAGCATTTATCATTGCTTTGTTAGATAAACTTATTCAATTTATTACTGCGGTTAGTATTTAATATTACAAGAAGTTAGAATTATTCCTAGTTAAATTTCTATGATTGTAGTCAACAGCAGAACAAGGTTTTGCCCGGTCTGGTGGTGGTTTACAAAAACTAAGTGATCTATTGTTAACTGTTTTCGATGAGAAATCCCCTGATTTTATACAACGGTTAAAGAAATGTTATAGAGTGCACATTGTCTTAGAAGAGCCTGATAAAAATTCAAAAACTATGAACAAGACGGTCCAATCGAAAGTAATTGGAAAAATTTTAAACTTTTGGTGCTTTAATCCTGGATTTGGGTAAGTTTTACCATCAATTCAATATGACAATAATTATCAATTATTAAACTATTGTAGAATGCAAAAATTGTTGAGAAAAAATGTTCGCAGTATTATACTAACAAGTGGTACACTAGCACCATTGAAACCACTAATTACTGAATTAGCCATTCCAATTAACATACGTTTAGAGAATCCCCACATTATTGACGCATCACAAGTTTGCGTTAAAATAATTTCGCATGGTCCAGATAAAGAACCGTTACTGTCCAACTACAAAAATAGAGATAATCCAAAATATATGTCATCGATGGGACGAACTGTAATGTCCATAGTACAAGTAGTTCCAGATGGTGTTTTAGTATTCTTTCCATCTTATACAATGCTACTGAAGTGTAAGGAGGCATGGCAGGTAAATGCAACTAATATTTTTTTTATTTTGAACGAAAAATTTGTAAAACTAACGTATTACAGGAATTGGGACTGTGGGATCAAATTCAGAGGCATAAAACAATTTTCGTAGAACCTAGAATAAAAGAAGATTTTGTCAGTACTATGGCAGAGTATTATAGTCGTATTAGTCAATCGAAGGGTGCAGTATTCATGGCGGTGTGTCGCGGTAAAGTCTCTGAAGGTCTAGATTTTAATGACACCAATGCGAGAGCTGTAATTATAACAGGAATTCCATATGCACCGGTAATGGATCCACGCGTTGTCTTGAAGAAGAAGTATTTGGAAAGAAACAGGACTAAGGAAAATGAAGTATAAATGTAGGTTATAGTTATACGATTCATTTATTTAATATTTATATTTTTATAGTTAATGACCGGTGATGAGTGGTATCAACTAGAAGCAATTAGAGCAGTAAATCAAGCAATTGGCAGAGTAATTCGACACAAAAATGATTACGGTGCAATTTTATTGTGCGATCAACGTTTTGGTTATTCATTTCAAAAACAAAAACTGTCAGTATGGATTCAGGATCACTTAAAGCAACCACAACCACAAACATTTGGCCCAGCCATTGGATACATTGCACGATTTTTTAGAAGTGCAGAAAAAACGGTAAAATTGTTTTCTGTACACTTAAATGTTTTCAACTAATGTTTTGATTTTAGTTACCAGCGCCAATAATAAAAGCACCACCTAAATATAGCCCATCAAAAAAACAAGAGCCAATAAGTCCATCGAAAGGAAAAATAAATAAAGCGAACATAAAACCTTCTAATTTAACACTTGATGATGATTTAGAGTTACCGAGAAAAGTAAAATCAATTGATATTGAACAATATATTGATTTCACTGATACTGATTCCTTACAAAACGCCAGTCTCGATACTGAAGTTAAGGTATACATGAATTGAATATGTTAAGATTTTAATTGGAACTATATTAAGTGTTCTTTCTGGGTTCATTATACATGTAGACTATAAATTTTAATACCATGCCGTCATCATCCGCTCATTTAACAGCATTCGGTGTAATGCACAAGAGAAATCGAGAGGATCAAACAGCATCATCTTCATCACAGGATACATCTGGAAAACGGAAAAAATTTAAATTAATGCCGAATAAAATTATTTCTGTTGATATCTCGCAGGAATCCTCTGTTAACAGTTCTGCAGAAAGTAATGAGGACCAATCATTGGAAGCCAAAAAAACAGAAAAACGACGATTACTAAAAGAAGTGAGTTCAATTAAATTTTAACTATTGCAATGTTATTGATTTATCAATTTTATTAACTGTCAGATAAAAGCAACTTTAGATTCTGAAACCTATCAGCAATTTGTGTTACGCTTAACGCAGTACCATTCAAAAGATTCATTACAAGAGTTACTTGATTTCCTGAAGAAATCCATTATGAATGGTGCAATATCAAAGGAGTTACCAACCAGTAAGGCATTATTCATTAAACAAATTGAAATTATCATTGTTATAATAAATATCTTTTTATTGCAGAACTTAAAATATTCATAAAATCAAAAGACCAACTAAAACTAATAGATTTTATTGATATGTTATAAATATGAAATCATTTCACTAGAATAAACTTATTTGCGAAGCTTTTACTCTTGTGTTTTCATTGAAGGTTCGTTTCTAAGCTCTCAGGACTGTTAAAAGTTTTGGGTGACATTGAGATTGCGTAAAATTGATTTATATGCCTCCCAAAACGGTGTACTGGAAAATGCACAAATAAAAGCTTCACGCTGAGAGCATCGACGATCCTTAAAAATAAAAAAGCTTAACAATTCCAATGAAATTGTAGAGTGTTACACTGAGAGTTCTCTTCAATGTGTAAAGATTTTTTCCTATTTAGGTTGCGCAATGGATGGAAAATGTTTTTCAAAATTGACTAAAACAGGTACAGTGATTCTGTGGTCCGAAGAGAACTGTCGTGGGATTCTAGTCGTGCCGGTTATTAGTGCAGAAATTCTTTTAAACCAAATCTAAAATAAAAAAGAAAAATTCTTAAAATTAATTCATCTGACTTTATTTTAATAATAAAATTTAAGGATGAATTCAAGTGTTTATCGACAGACAATTTATATTATCAATAAAATAGACCGAATAAACAGTGGTAATGTAAATTTATATAATTTTTTGTTCGCTCGTGTACTCGGATAGGTGGGTTATAAGGAAGCAGAAAAAATAGATTTTTTTTTTCTGTCGAAGGATTTCGTATTTAATACAACAAAAAAGAAGAAAAAAGAAATAAATATAAAAGAGAATGGTGTATTCAACCCCTGTGAATGGAAAATAAGAACGAAAATCGGAATCATGAATCGCTGTTCACACACAACTTATAACATATTTTATGTTGGGGGTCTGTAAAAATCACTTCATGTTGCCAATTTATGTAATAAATAATTCTCATATGGCAGCTATTTGAAAAAAAAAGAATCTTTTATTTAAGGAGAATTAATTGAATTATCAACATCGTAACAGATTTCTTACGAATCAAAACAGATAATAAAAAATAATAATTTTGAACTGTATCATCTCAGTGTGTCACTGTAAATCATTTCAAGTACAGTTTTAATGTCTCTTATGGTTTGAAATAGTAAGCGAAAAAATATAAAAAAGTGTGTCTTCTAGTTCTTCTTTAATTTTATTCTTTGTTTTTGTTTTTGTTATTGTGACAACTCATTAGTGATTTAACAGCGTAATAAAGCAGTGTAAAATTGATTAATATTTTTTAATTTGCAATAAGGAAAGTAAACGATAATAATTAATAAAATACGAATCATGTTATAAATGTGTCATTGTTGTTGGAATTGATGTTCTTAAAAAGGGTTTCATATTGGATGCAAATGGTAATTTTATTGCCATTTTACTTATTAGTGCCAATACCTATAAATGAATAATAACAAAATATAAACGTAATTAGACCATAAATGATTTTCAAGTAAATTTTAATTCTTAATTTACTAGTACGATAATAATACGGTACCAAAGATAACATCAATTAAACAGCCGTTTATATTCAGTCAACTATAACAATATTTAAGGTGAAACAAAATGCGGTTATTTGTTTCAAGGTGTTGTGATACCAAAATTTCATATAATTTGTGTTCAAATATTTTAATTATTTATGTGATTTTAATAATCGGTGGTAGTGTTATGATAAATGGTGATCTACTGTACGATTCACAGCATACAACACCGATTTATACAAATCGGTTTGGACGTTATCCAACGGAGAAGCCAGTCCTGATAGATCTTAAGGAGCATCAACGCAGAAAAACGGGCAACAATGGTAAAACTGGATTCCATAAACGAGGTAAATTCTTATTCCCATAATACTCATACTCTAATTGTGATGGAAATGATTTATTCCATACAACAATTTTTATGGAGAGCTTTTATTTGTCATGACATATAGTCAAAAAGTAAATGAACCAAAACGAAATACCTTTTGATTCTTTTGAGAAACGGAAACTGACAACAACAAATAAGAAATGTATCCGTATCAAAATTACTCAAAAAAATTTCAATTTCCCTAAATTTTTGTTAAAAGAATTTGTATCTGTTCGTGAATATTGATGTAATAGAAGCGTAAACATCTATTTTATGAAATTTATGGGTTGTTTATCATATCATGAAATCCACTAAAGTGTCATCCATCTTAACACGGTGGAATCAAAATAGCAGCCAAGTGCGTTTATATGCAAATTGTCTTATATGCGTGTGGATTTTTCTTTTATTCGTACGGTATACAACCAATACGGATGTCATACAGACGGTAATATGAAAAACCGTTGCTTGAAATTATCATCTAATGTGAATGTCCCAGAACCCCAATTTGCAAATCGAATAATCAGTCCCAATGGAATTTGAACTGGTGATGCCTTAATAATTTTTCCTTATAGATGTATGATGTACTGTATTTTTACACATCCACTCATTCCATAACATAAATGTATTATTTGCATAACCTACATATACCTTGGAGACCTTCTTCGTTACCTTCTTATATTCATACAACATTAAAATAAGAGAAAAATAAAATATTTCATAATCATATTTGTTTGGCCCGCTGAAATATGAGTTCATCCTGAGCACAGTCAGTTTATGGTTGGGTATTCGACGAATTTAGATCTTTGATGACGTTCCACTTTACTTTATGTGTTGAATATTTTTGGTATTATTGAATACGAATTCAACTCTTCACGTATCCATCAAGAAAACAGAAATTCTGTTTTTTACATTTTACTTTCATAGAAATTGGTACACATCACTGAATATTCTCAGTCGTTTGAATTTGTATGTTCTGTCTGATGAACCATGGAAGCCGATGGCATTAGACCGTGGAAATGTCAGTCATATTCACATACCTTCTTAAAATTCTTTTTTCTTTATTTTTTGAGAATCCATCAACTGTATTATGCTAATGTAGTTCACATTGATTTCAAATCCAGAATGTGTTGAGCTATTAATGGTATTATCAATTTATGTGTCAGCCTTATCGGTCAATGATTTCTAAAGTGAATTATTGGTACAATTTCCAAGATATTGATTGTATTCTGTATTAATTGAATTGAGAACAATCCGTCAGGTGATTCTTAGTTGATGAACTAAAATTTCCTTGTTATCCTATGATAATTATAAGGAAAATGCAACTACTTTGAATAGTTCAGTAATAAAGTTTTTAAATATTCTTTCCATTAAATTGTTTACGTATTTTCCATTTAAAAGATCCATACTAAAACTGGTGCATACTTTATTAAAATAATCATTTGGTACGCAAGAGACGAGTATTTATTGATTGGAAATGTTCCTAATAAGTATTTTCTTCTCGTACAATAAATATTCATAATGAGTTCATCTCAATTTATTGCTGTCCAATATCAAATCATTTTAAAATTCAACCAAATAGGATGAACAGTGGGAAGAGGTTTTAACAACGGAGTCATGAAATTTTCTCAATTGAACACAAATCAATTTTCCATAGAGAAAAAGAAAAGATTTTCTCTCATTCTCGTTCAATGCATGTACTCATTTTGAGAAATGAATTTGTGCCATCAAATGAAAATTCTTCATTTATTTTTCGTGTGCCAATACTTCAATGGTTAAATGAAAATTATGTGTTGGTACAATTGAAATTAACTCATGTTGTTTGGGCTCAATGTACCAGAACCGTTTATTAAAAAAAAAAATCCCGCTTTAATGCCTTGAGTAACATTTGTTAGCCATCATTTTGGATTCAATCAAATGATTCGGGAAAAAGTCCATTTGTCATTTGAATCAATGTGATTCCCTAGTTTTCATATCTTTCTTATTTTTCCATTTATGTTTTTCCTATTTTTTATGAGTTTTAAACACGATTTTTATATCGTTTAAATTCCACCTAAAAAAAAAATAAAATTTACTAAACAATGGTGATTTTATATTTTCTAATAATTCGATCAATACAACGGAGAATACACAACCAAGAATCAATTTTCAAATGAAAAATAGATGCTATAATTCAGGGGGGACAATTGAATTTCTAATTGGATTTTATGTGACTCAATAAAAGATGGCAATAAACCAAGTAATTGATGAAAGATAATGCTTAATTGATTTATCTATCAATAAAACCGCCTTAATATTTATTGATTATGGGGGCTGATGGTATTTTAAACATTTCGTCCCATTATCAGGCAACTTGTCAATTCATCAAAACCACTTAAGTTTAATTTCTTGGGCGTACAATCAATATATGGGGATAACATAAACGTAATTTAACCGATTTTCTATCAAAATGGTGAAAAGAATTCAATTGTGTTTTTAATTATCACACAGTTGAAATGTGTACTGAAAATTCCAATTAATATTCAGTATACAGGGTTATGATTTTGTAATTAGAAAATATGTTTTCTATTTGTGGTGTTGAGCATAAAAAAAAAGGAAAGAATATTGAGTTCATATGTGATCGATAAACTAATTAATTATTAAACACACTGATTTTTACTCTCATATTCACTCTCTGGGTATTATGAAACTACTTTAAATCATCATATGAATGGAATCTTTATGCAATGGATTTCTCAATTATATTTTATGTGAATTAACAAAAAAGAATCAGTTCATTGAAAATAATGTTTTTTTTTTTTTTGGGGAAAACAATGTGAGAAAATTATTTGTTAACTTTAATAGAAAAAAAGAAAAACTATGCGGATAAAGTAAAACCATTTTGTATAGAAATAATGTTAACTGAAATGAAAATTCACTGTATGTATTCTATGATTCAAAGTTAAAATTATTATGTGTGTGTTTTAACTCCTGTACTGATTTTTTTTTTTAATTTCTCTTCTGTATGTTTGAAGTAAAATGGAGAAAATTTTCCATAACCGCAATTTTTACTAGTGGTTTAATGATGTTTCATAACAATCACTGTGACTTTCTGCATATGAATTTGTATAAATACAAACGGAACTATCGACATAGAAACAAAACAAAAAAAAAACACACACAGAATTCTCTGAGAAATTTTGTATTTTGGTATGAGAAATACCAATACCTGTAAAGGTATTTCAACTAGGTGATATAGGATGATTTGGTGTTACAATTTACCACCCATCACAGCATCACAGTTAATTTTATATTGTCGGTTTCCATTCCATTGCAAACACTTTTTTTTTCCTTATTTCATTTCAAACAAAATTTTCATATACGATCGCATTTTTTTTTTTGCTTCTGTTCACTCACTAGCATTAACTGTGCCTCTAAAGGGATGGCAGCTGGAATGGAAAATTATATATTGAATGAGTTTTTCAACTTGCTCTTACATTGAAGTTTCAGTTTTTTCTTCTTTTTTTTTGCACCATAAAACGAATGTTATTTATTTTTGTACTAAATTGCAACTTTTACCGCGCGGAGTTTTTTTTTTTTTGCTCTCTGTGTATTTCATAATGTTTTCTCCCTATCGTTAGAACCAACTCATATGTTAAGTGTGGAATCAATGGGGATGGTGCAACATAACATGGATGAAAAAAAAAAATTTATTATAATAATTCAACTCTCATGCATAATGAATGTATCAAAAAATGTAAAAAAAAAAAATATGAAATGGAAGGAATAATGTTGTATGTAAAATGTTGAAAAATATTATTACAACATAAGTGAATTGCATATTCATATTAGATATTAAATGATGTTTCACTGGTATAATATTGAATCATTATGATCGATATTGTACGATATTTTTGGTTGACACAATGTTATCAATATCACAACGGATGAGATTGAATTTTGATGATTTTCAATAAATTTGTTTTTTTTTTTTGTTCAACGAAGAACATTTTCTATTAGTGATGTGAAAAATGGTGACGAATTTTCCTAGTTATCCTTTCTTTTGTTGTGTTCTATGCAATTCCTCCGGTTGAAAAAAAAAAAAATTCAATAAAAATGGGTCAAGTGACGAAAGCACTTTGTAAGTGTGGGAAAACATGTTAAATAAATTCAAAATTATTGAATGCAAAAATTGCAAACGGATTGTATAACATTGAATGGGCATTGAAACAGTGTTGACATTTAATGTGGTTTAGTTTCACTTTGGTTCTCTATATATTTAGATATGGTTGGTATCAATTGATTTATAATTGTAATTTATTCGTTTGATAATAAATAATCGATATGCATCAAATGGAACAAACAGATTTATTTAATGATAACAACAAATGAAATTAAATTGATAAAAAAACAAAAATGAGAATTTTTAAATGAATTTATTGTATTTTATCATGTTTTTATGTTAGTTAATAATGATGCAGTTGATACATCAATTTATATTCATAATTTTATTTTGAAAAGAAAATTAAGTTTACTGATACTATAATAACCAGAAGGACATAATTTTTATTTTAGTCCTCATTGTACTTGAATAGGAGGAAACATTGCAGTTGAATTTATTGGAAAAACCGATAAATGAATGGTCATAAAATTGATTGTATACCACTAATTTATAGTGAATTTATGTAGAAAATCAAAGTAAACTTAATTATATTCGCATTTACTATATAAAACTCATCATCATTCGATTTAATATCATTTTAGTGTTAGATTGTATGTGTTTGATGGTATCTCCATCTACCATATCGTATCATCATGATCGATATTGAACAAAAACTTCATTTGAAATGAGTCCATTCCTGTTGGTCCAATAGTGTTTCCTATTACATTATGTTTGAAAACCATTGATTTAATTATGCGGTATTCAATTCCAATTATCAATCTAGCAATATAAACTTCATTCACTTTGTTTCAAAATAAATTCTGTCACCAACTACTGAATACTGTTCACATTGTATCATCTACCTAGTCATTGTGTCATTGATGTGCATCAAATTTACTCTTCAATCTCAGTTGATGGTTTGTTATAGTACAAACCAAATGATTAGTTGGAACACTATGAATAAAAATTTAATTTTTTTTTTTTCGCTTCATAATTTAATGATTATGATTGAATTATAAAATACTGTTCATATAAAACATTATTACCTAGACTATATCAAATGGATGATGTTGTTACACAACAACTAGATCTTTTCTATCTGTGATAGATATTTGTAAATTTCTATTTTAAAAAATACTAGAGATTCACATTGAACTCAAATTGTTAAACTGTTCTTCCCCTTATTATGCGGTAGTTTCACGATTGTTTTACGGTCCATATTTGTAGCGATCATTCCAACAATGAACTATTACAGTAAAAAATAGAAACAAGTACATCATAGATGAAGTTACCAGTAAAATATTTTCATCTAAAAAAAAATGTATGCCACTAGCCATTGTCTGGATGTGTAACACACCAAAAAATTTATATGAAAAATTCACTAGGAAAATGAATGAGAGCTAGTACCAGTGAAAAGAGAAAGAGAGTAGAATGAAAATTTATAAAAATTTATCCGGAAATGCATCTTATACTTGCCATTTTATTTGAATCCTCTTGCTATCTGACTATCCACTTGGATTTGATGTTACATTGGTTGCAATGTTACGGGTGTACTGAAGCGACTGTTCTAATTCTTCTCTGCTTTTTAGTTTTTTTTAAAAACGAAAAAAAAAAACACGATGAAATGACAGATAGAATAAATATAAAACACAGTCTCATTGAATGTTTGTTGGATATGTTTTTCACTTATTTTTTTCCACCCCATTCGAATGAATATACAGTAAAACGCCTAAGCACTGGATAAAAGTAATTCACATTAAATTATTTGAAATGGAACTGTCTCTATGTGTCCAATCATGAACCATTTCGACAACATTATAGTAACTCCATACATAGAATTGCAATTCCATTCAAATAATTTCTATTCTTTGATTCAATAGGTTGGGAATGAGGTGGTTGACACGATATGAGAGTATATCCTGGGATAAGGTTTTTTCAGTAGAAATTTTTTTTTTATTAAAGGTGATAAGTAACGATGATGTTGCACTGTATTAAATGTAACACATACGGTAAACAAAACTAAATAATACAACATACAATCATAACAATACATGAGCTTTTGTATTCAATGGACTTTAGATACACTTATAAATCTACATAAACACATCTTCGACATTGCATCAAGTTATTTATATTCAAACTCAAAATAACAGTGAATTTGACAAAAAAAAAAATAGAAAATTTCTATAAAATTATGAATTTTCTTCCGCTTCTTTGAATTATAACGAAATCTAGATGAAAAGAAGGAAATATTCTAAAGAAAAGAATGGTGTTGACTCTACAAGGGATGAGATTAAATGTTATTATTGTCTCTCTCTCCTTTTTCTTAGCTTAAGATTAACATGACTGTATGCGTAAATATGGAAGAGTGTATAAAATGTTTAGACACATTGTATTGTTTGTGGATAATTTCATTTATACTCTTAGTTTTTTTTATAATTTTAAAGATAATTCTATGGTGTTTTCATATATCCATGAAAATAGATTTCCTTTCTCTTTATACACTTTTCTACTAGCACAACAATTACATTTTCCATAATAATAATACACTGGGAAAATTGAAAAGAAAACGTCTCCTCCGAAATGAAATGAATGTGTACATCGTTGAATTGCTAGTATACGTAGATGGATATTATCAAAAAATAAAAAAGAAGGATGTTAAATTATAATATAAGGTGATGTGCACTGTAACATATCTATCTGTAAAGGTGTTTGCTATTCAAACACCGCGAATATATGACGAAGAACATGAAATTGTGTATTTTATTTAATGTTCTAAGAGAGTTTTTTTTTCTTATTTTTTTTTTCAATGCTCTTGATATCATAAATTTTATGTAATATAAATAATGCAGTATCATCCGCATTATGTTTATGATATACAAAGATTTTTATTTAGTTGAATGTATGCATGAATTTCTATATATTTTCATATTTTAAATAAAAAAAAAATTGTTTTCCATATAATTTTCTCTATGTAACCCATAAGAGTTAAGAATAAAAATGTATAGCATAAAATGATAAAGAAAAATATACGTTGAGACATGGAATATTGAAGTACCAAAGAAAATCTAGTGACATCGGTACTTCAATCTCAATGAATTCCATGTTTGTGCATTATTTAATACGACATTCTGGTAACCGTGGAAATTGTTTTTGTTTTCTGGTGCCAATGAGCTCTGTGTATTGCAGTTGAATGCAACCTGGTCTGATGCCATCACCGTGTGTAATGTAAATGACCGATTTCTATAGTCATAAATAAGAAACAACAAGAGAGAAAGATCTTTAGTTCAATGAATATGCGGATACTCTTTCATTACAATTCCCAATCCCATGCATACACACTAAATGTATCCCAAATGATTTATACATTTTTATTGTTTCACATTGTGGCTCTTGGTACCACAAAAAACCTTTCCACCTATAATACCAATGTAGTACAATGCATCGTATTGTCATAAATTGGTATGCATTGTTATTCAACGCCAATGCATCGTATATGATAATATTTGATTCTTCTATCATATCCGTTAAAATATTATTTTGATAGTGTCTAAAAAATTGAATGAAATATCGAAGTCAATCTTGAATAGTTTCAATGTTTTTTCTTTCACTTTTGTGTGGTGGTGGGGAGGAGAAAACTCTACATTTGATAGAGTGTTTTACCTCGAACCATATCACTGTGTACTATCTGAACTACTGTCAAGATCGTTACATGAGCATGAAAAAAAAACCACTAAATGATTCATTTCATTTCTTGAATAGTTGAATTTCTTTCTCTATTCATAGTTGTATAAGATCATTTATCATTGTTGTAAGGATCGTATACTCTAGAGATGGTGGTTGAGACTCCCCAATTGAAATGGATTGAAATTTCAGTTTCTTTCTTTCGTAATTCAACAATTGATTTATCCATCGGTTAAATGGAAATATTTTTCCAATGTAGATTGGTAACCATAGTTCACCTTTCTCAATGGTAAATCAAATTATATGATTATAATAAATTGTGATTGTTAAATTACAATCATCGTTAAAGCTATGCACTGTAATAAATCAAAACTTTTTTTGTTCAATGATTATTATTGTTTGCAGTAAGTGCACTCTCTTTTCAATGTGTTATGTTTAATAATGATAGTAATTAAAATACATTTAATTTTTATATGATAAAGAGTCAATTTATCTACTACTTGTACTGTATCACACAATATTTTATTATAAACTGACTGGATGTGGTTCGTTTTTGTCTCCTAGTTTAAGTCCAAAATATTTGAATTATTCGTCTCGTCAATCTGTTTTTTTTTTTTGTTTAATATTTTACACGTGCTTGATTCACTGACAAGGGTGATTCTTCACTATGTAAATTTTTGTATGTTCAACAAAAATTTTCAAGTGAAAATAGCTTTGTAGTAGAAAAATTCACAATAAAAAAAATGTTTTTTGGTCCAATGTAATAGAAGTCTCCTGATGGGTTTTTCAAGTGTCGCTTGTTAGTGGTGATCACAAGCACTATAGAATGATGATTTCTGTTAAAATGATTTTTTTTTTCTGTGCGATATGAATTTACTATGACAATATTTTTGGTGGGTGTTCGCCTAACCATTTACAACGGTATGCATAATATTATAAATTGTAGGACTGAGATGAATTTTTTAGCGAACAATATGATGTACAGATTAATTGGAAAATTTTCTTCCATATGGATGAGAATTGAGTCAGAGTTTTCATCGTATAGAAACTGGGAATGGGGTGTTGGGAATATATCAGAGAACAAAAATTCGAGAGCCATCACTTGGCTACAATAGAATTGAATAGCGAATATGATCCACTTTTAAAATTTCGGCCTCGATTGCCAAACCATACAGAAATGACTTAAAATGTGAATTCAGTTTTTTTTTTTTTTTTTAATTTTGGTTCTGGTGTATTCACGTCCGACATGCAAATTAAATTGAATCGTCAAAAACAGATATAAATCGTAGCAAAACCACGAAAACCATAAGCAATTTTTTTTCTATCCACTCTAATTGAAATTAGAAATTCTGAAATGAAAATAGAAAATTTTTCTATTTTGACCCACGTTTTGTTCAATGTCATTGGTAAAATAACTGATGATAGGGAGATATGGTCGATTGAAATTAAGTTTCATTAATTTTATGATAATCAAAGAATTCTAATAACCTCGAGAATTAAATTAAATATTAAAGTGACATTAAATTGAATAAATTATTTGTTTTGTACCATTGAACATTTCAGTACCATTGAACAATAATGTTTTATAATTGTATTGCACTTTAAGTGTTATCCATTTGCCAAGTGTTACGATTAAAAGTCGTATGATGTTCAACAAAACTCTTCAAACATTATAGTTTTGACAAAAACGCAAAAAAAAAAAAATGTGGGAATAATCATAGATCTACATGACTCTCATAAGCATTCATTTAATGTAATAATAAATTTCAATTTTCAATCGGTTTTTACCATTTTCATATCAAACACGTACCAAAAAATGATAATATTCTTCGTGTACCACCATCATTGAACTATTGTTATTGGTTGGGGGTGGTGATGAGACACGAGAAATTGGAAATTAAACTAATATGCCATTTAATGTGAATTCGATTTGCATCTCCACTGAATGTGGAAAACACATTATTATTGTGTGTGAGTGTATGTGATTATTAGATTAGGTATATATGGTGAAAACTCTTGAATATGTCGCAACTGATAACGAATTGTAAAGTGCATTATAATGTGAATACAATATTGTATATTGGATTGAATCAGACAATTTAATCGGTTTGCAACAGTTTTCTAGGTGCGGTTTTATCCTCAAATGATGTTGATGTTTGTAGAACGGGACAGGAAGATTTTAAACGAGTCGAAATACGAAATGATATTAGTATGATGTCCATAACAGTTGAAAATAAATTTTTCATTATGGATAGATAGTAAGTATTCTGCCTGGTTGAATGCGGTATGCCATCGGTACACATATTGTCTCACCAGTGGTATTCTATTGACCAGATGCCTTGGTTTTGTTACGAAATATTCCATCATTCAAGAAAATATCGTTTTGTTGTGGTTACGGTTACAGATGGGATGATAAAAAAGACGAATACTAATTGGCTTGCAAATGGTTAATACCGGGAAACGAAATACAAGTTAACCGGATAGAAGTGATACGCGAACTATAACTCTATTCAGATTAAAGAGTGGCGCTGGCACATTTCAAGTGAGGTCTGTTCTGCCCACCGATTTGCAAGGTGTTTCACTAATATTTACAATGGAATGGCTTTTGAATGAAAAAAAAAATGGAATTTTAGTACCAAAAATATTTTACTGTAGACGCATTGGCGTTTGATTTAAAAATTCCTATCTCAATACTAAAAGTTTTTCATATTTTTTTTTTGGTTGGGACTTTTGGATACCACTTTGTCATTTGCATATCGAGACAACAACAGAGACCAAAAATGATTATTTAGAGAGTCACACTTTTTCTTCTAACTGTATTGAATAGAAAAACGGAAAAAATATCGGATTCAGTAGAAAATTCAACGGAAAAAAAGAAAAACTAAAATATACGGATAGTCAATTTCAACTCTAATGCACAGACATTGAATTATGGCAGCAAATAACAATACTTTTTTTTTTTATTATTCCTTTAGCATATTTACATATTTTCCTAGTTATGTTGAATATCAATGTTGGTTAGAATGAACCACTCTTTTGTCGGTTCGTTTCTTTATATATTTTTATTCGGTTCCTCCTGGGCGATAATTTAATGTGTGATCAAAATAGTAAAAAATTATGTTGATGTCACAAGGAAAAAGTTTGGTTTGTTAGATTGTTGTATTGGTTGGGTCTTTCATTACTTCTGATGTGGGGTTGCCAAAAATAAAAAAAAAGAAATTCTGAGATGAAAATGTTCCAGGATGAGGATGTTAGTTTCTTTTTATGGTAATTCAGTTATCTAAACCAGTGCTGTAATATTATAATCATATATGAGAAAACTGTTAAATTATCCATAGAGAATAATGATGGCAAATTAGCAGAATTCCTTTTTTTCTTGGTTCAGGTTACATCAAATGTGATTGCAATTTTAAAGTGATACAGACGATCCAATCAACTTCTCCCCAATAACCCATAAGGTGTTTATCGTGGAATCATTTAAACTGGAGCTCAAAACGTTTCATAAATTTATGAATATGGAATTGAGGGAATTATATGGACAATGAAGAAGGAAATAAAGAGGAGACGATTCTCTCCTTGACACACGTATACCGAATCCAATCTATAGATGACTTTAAGCCAGTTGTCATTCACAAACCACTCAACCCTCTCAAAATAAAATTCTTGAATAAAAAAGAATTCGTATAACCCCAATGTGGTAACTCCATAGAGGTCCCACACATTTAACATGCCTTCGACATTATCACAGTGAAATGAAAACAAACGACAGAAAACATAATAATATGCTATCAAAGGAAAAAAAAAAGAAGAAAACTGTCACATGTAACGAGTATGGTGTAACGTTTAAGTGAATCATTTAGTATGCCACCACATTGTTTGAATGTGTTACACAAAAGAGACAGTAACATTAGAGTGGCAAAAAATAATAATAAAAAAAAAGAAGAAAATATCTTCGACGATGGCGACAAACATTAGAAGTGAAAGAACAAAAAAAAAAAACCGAAACGACATTGTGGATAGGAAAATAACAACAAGGGTATGTCGGTTATAAGACAAAATTCCTATATGTTCGCTGATACAGCATTATGGATGTATGATAAGAAAATTTGAGTTACACATAAAAATTATGTTTTTGTATTATTTCTGATGTTGATTTCACTATTATTCCGGTTTCTTATTTTGGATGGTCGAAACGGGTTCTCATATTATCCAAAATGATATTCATAAACAACAACATACAGACTCCATCAACGATGGAACAGTGAAAAACTTTAATTCCAATTTTTTGTGTTGTACATATGAAAATACCATTCTACTTGAAATTGGCGCATAAAGGATACATAGAACATAAAAAGGTTATCATGGCTGTGGTACATTTTGGCTTTTTTGTTGCCACTACACAGTTAGGAGTCTAAAAATGACATCTAAGAGAAATTTGTTGACTTATTATGTCTGTTAAATGAGTGAATTAAACATGATTTTTTTTTATATTTTCGGTTTTACCTGGATTTTAAGATCCAAAATAATGATATCTATCTAGTGCTGGTTCTAAATTGTTACGAGATATTTATCTTAAAGTAACATTGTTCTGATGTTTTAATAAAAGCCATCTTTTAGTTGCATTACCATTCGGATTTGGTAACAGGAAATGACTTCAGATACCATTCAGGTGTGTTAAAGAATTATAAAAGAAGTACTACACATTAATGGGGTAGAAATCTATATAAAAGCTGCTTTTGACTCCTATTACATTATAGTGTAACGACACTGTATTTGATTACGGTAGTTAGAAACCAACTTAAAGAGATATAAAATATTTTTAATATTTCGTTCATTTTTTGTTTCGTTAACTCTCATGCAATTTCATTTCAATTACCTGCATTATATAAATCGACTAATGATTCAACCACAAATTGAATGAAATAAGTTCAAGTACCTTTTGTTCAATGTGTTAGGTGATAATGATGGGTTTTTTTTCTATTCTGATGTTAGTGTATGCATTCAGGTTGATTAGAATTTCATTTTCTTTTTTCTCGTTCAAACAAATTGCAACTACTGTATATTCTATTTGAGTTGTAAAAACAAATTGAATGTTCTTATCACTGTTACAATTCCAGCCACTAAACATAAATGACATACTTTGGACTGTGATACTGATAAAAATAAAAAACAAACAGAAAATTTCCCATTATTCAGCAGAAATAAAGAAGAAATTGAGATACTATGAATCCAGGAATTTTGATGGAATATAATTTATTGAAATATTGCATTCCTTTGCAAAATAGCGTATTCATTGTTTCAAATTCATGTACATTTACTACTGTTCAACCTAAGATGTATTCAATTTAAAATTTCAATCAAAATCACTGTATTGTATAGTTTAAGTGAATATTTTGATAATAAAATTCAATAAATTTTATTATGAACATTATAATCAAAAAGTACATGAAATTGCAATGATTTTCATATGAAAATTTATTGATTTATGACAAAACAATTATATTAAGTATATTGGCGTTTAAGATGCAATACTAAATGGTTTATCTGGTTAGATATGGGAATGGGGGAGTAAATAATCAAAACTAAATTTTGATGACATATAATTTAATGGTTTAACTGGTATCGTTTAATTTGAATCCGGTTATAATGATATCTAAAATGGCAAGATATTAGTGATAATTGAAATTAATTTTGATTTTATTAACCTCTTTATATAAATGAGACCGTTGACATGGTGAGATCATTGTACCAAAATTGAATTAGATACGTAAATAATGAATAAGACTAGAAACCAAAGAGAGATAAGTCTTGATAAAATCTGTTTAGCGTATATTAATAACAAAATCTATGGGATTACAGTTACCATGAACGTTACAAAGTGATGAGATGGCCACTCAGTGTATGCAACAATGCTCAAATTAGTAGAGTATTAATTGGCCACCAATTTAGTTGGAATCGGATAAAGTTTTATCGTCTCATAATAATCGCATAGAAGGTTAAACTAAATGAACTGCAATTTCACTGAAAATTAATACTAACTCATTGGGTTAATGAATACGATATAACACACAGTTCAACATTCATATTTTCTCCACAGAAATTCAATATAATTCGGAATAATTTGAAAGAATATCCAAGGTACTGATTATGTTGAAGTATATTTCATTCTCTATTGTATAAATTGTTTATGACCAATATAATTCACTTGTGGTACTTGAATATATCACTGGACTTAAATTGAAATCCAAGTCAAAGTGATTATTATTTTTATTCAATATCACATTGACAGTACAATAAAATATCATCTCAATCTATTTTTTTTTTCCGTTTTATCCACTTGTAAATGTCGCAAAAATGAAACAACAATTTTTGCTATTTTATCTCATTCGACTGATAAAATGTATCACAAAAAAAAAATTGAAGAAGAAAATCACTTTAAATTCAAACAGAATTGAAGTACATTGAAGATCCTAGATGAAGTACCCAATACAAAAATAATAATAAAACGAAATGAAAGAATTATACAGAATATAATTTTGTTGTCAGACAGTCTTTGTATTATTATTGTATCAAATGGTACAAAACAATGTTATTTCATCCAAATGGATGATGTATTTTCATCTCTTGGATTGTTTGTCAATGGAAAACATGCATTTCATACAATAAAAAACAATTTGTGAAAAAGAAATGTACATCACAAAGGCATACCAACATTTGAACAAAATATAAAAAATTGTACAACAAACACGAATGAAATATTAGGTAACGTTTTCTAACAAATTGATAACTGTTTTATTATACAGGACGTTGTAAACTCAGAAAAATCCTAAATCATGTTATCAAGGAAAATACAAAAGAAAAAATAAAGAAAACCGTTACATCCAGATGATCTCAATATTCTATGCAGCGTATTTTTAATGTTTTATCCATTTTTATTTTGCAACAAACAACTGAATTTATTTGATTGGAGATTAAGTAAATTGCATTTTGATAAGACCAAATCAAAGTCATTTGAGATTGTAAAATTATAACGTTTGAATTATTAAAATCGGATCACTGTAATATGTGTCATTTTCAATCAATCCCATAGTCATGAAATGTCATAATATAAATAATAATGATCAATAAATGTTAATAAATTAGCAAATAAAATCAGTGAGATTGAACGAATAAATGAATCACGGATAATGATAAATAATTCATTAAAACTACTGTAACATAATTTACCACACTCTGTATGTTGTATGTAATACAAAATCTAATTTTATATTATTATTTTCCTTTTTATTTTTTTAACGTTGAATGAATCAAAATTCCAATGTATTTTAAATTATGTCACAAAATATATTCCCATAAACATAACATACACAATCAGTTATCGTTAAATAAAACATGAATTGGCTTCAATAAGTTTCCTGTTTGATATAAACAACAATTTTTTGTTTTTTGAATTTATTACAAATTTTACTGAATATATATAAATTAAAATATATAAAAGTAAATTAATAGTTTCATTTCAATGCATAATATTTTATAACGTATTCAATTTTTATTTATATTAAATCATAAATAATTTATAAAGTTTTAAAATCCACAAATAACAGTAACAACAAGAAAACATTAACCTCATCTCGTATAGTGGAATTATGTTGTTGCTGCACTGCCAATAATTCAGGTGTAATGAAAACTGGAAAATTTATTTTTGTTATTAATAGAAACTAAATGCACATAGAAACCCATCCATAGAATAAACATCTGTTATGCAGTCAATGAATTTTCTGAACCGAATGGTAAACGATTCTTTTCCCGTTTTTTTTTTTTTTTTATTAGTTCAGATTATATTTTATGATACAGTGAACAGTTTATTATTGATTGAATGCTGATATATAATTTTGTTCTATTGTTGATACTAAACTATTTATGATCACGTAGTAATTCGTTTAGTGTTTGTTCTTATTAAATTTTATCATTGTTGTTATTACATAAATGTAAATAAGAACTTAAGTCTATTGGAATGACTTGATGGAACTTTCATATATTTGTAACACCTGGAATCAGAGTGCATTGCACCAGAATAATACACTGTATTCATCTTATGAGAAAATGCAGATGAAAACCACTAGAACTTTTAAGTGACTTCAAATAATCGTCAACCTGAAATGTTTTATTTCTGTTACCACTATAATCGATTCAAATCAATATTGTTGATATACTGTGAACTCGGAAAATGTTTTTCTTTATGCAAATTTACATATTTCGCTATCTTTAATTCCGAAGGAAATCAGGTGGATACGACACCATCAAAACGGTCGATTAAATGTAAGTGGAAATTTAAAGAAGAGAAAATACATAAAGATTGCTTGCCAATGTTGATTGAATACAATTAATTTAACACGTTGATTTTATGAAATCTTCTTTTTACTATCCACTTCTTTGATTGAACTAAACAAACTGTCAATCTAAAGTGTTTGTATTTTTCTTTCTTTTTTTTTCCTACCATCCACCCACCAATGTCTGTTTCTTGCGCTATGTTCCCATTTATAATTCAAATCCATTCGCCAACAGAAAATCTAATTGAATTGTTTAAAATAAAAACGAGGAAAAAAAAATACAACGAAATTCAATTGAATACATTGGAATTGTGCCAGTTGTGAACTTCTTTCTAGCGCATTCAGTTATAAAGGTGACGACAATTGCACATGCAAATAAGAAAATTTTCGTAAATGTTTTTTTTTTTTATTTCTTTTACGTTTTGGTATTGTAACGGATTTGTACTTAAATCTGGTGCATATGGATGCATGTAATTGAAAATTACAAGATAGTTGTGACTGCAGATATGTTTTATGTCTTTAAACAACGTAATGTGAAATGAAATAGACGGTGGAAAAAAACAGGGTATTTTTGTTCAAAGAATCATATTTAACAATTCATTTATAACCCCACCAGATGAAGTCAACCCGTTTAGGGTCACAGACTGGGCTGCGAAGGCCACAGCAATGTTCTCTCTGAATAAGAAAAAAAGAAAACGCAAAGGAAATCAACGTCCATAAATTATTACATCTGTGAATGCGATTGAAAACAGTTGAAACACATGAAGTTGTAAAAATCGTTTGGTTTATTTTTCATTCTTTTCTTTGGGGTTTATTTTTCTTTTTTCTATTCGTTCCTACTGTTTTCATCAGTTAGTGGCTGGCTGGTTACCATCTTTATTTCCATTTTTTTTTTTTTTTCTCTTTGCTTCACTCATAAAATTCCATTAGTTTCAGAAGAACAAATTCATAAGAAGCTTATTTGTTATGCATACAATGTATGCTAAGTGAATTATGCATTTATGTGTATGTCTTACTTTATGTTTTTTATGTAACATCTTATAGTATGGAATTTCTTTTCGGTGATTTTTCTCATACTCCATGTTCTCGTTGTCTGCGTTGCCATTTCTGCTTATAAGAAAAAAAAAAGAAATTGGTATAAGAGTATTAGATTCTTTCAGTTAACTTATGCAGAAATTCTGATGATATAAGAAATAAAATGGAAAAAAATTTGTGAATGTTTCTTTCTGTTCTTACACAAAATGTATGCCAATGGAAGAGAAAAACGAAATGATATTTCATGATAAAGAAATTGAGCTTTTTTTTTTGCCTCTTGTTGTTTCATCGTATGAAGCTGTTCGTTTGCACCACGTTTTGTGGCTGCATTTAGTGGCATAGGAAAAATCACTTAATTTAAAGTTTCATTTTCTATTCGTTATATCTGATGATGGGAAATAATGCCACCATTACGACTGGTTAACATTTTATTCATACGCTCTCCTGAGCTTTTAACTATTTTCTAACTCCCAATGGTCTAACTAATTTCATTGCCAGCTCATGGCGGTGAATTTAAACGGAATAATTTGCTAAAAAATAATTTTTTTATTATTCGTTAAATGGAGAAACGACATGACACTGGGTTCAACACTTTGCATTTTAAATTTTGTTTGATTTGAGTGACTTTTATTAATTTTGAAACTGTACCACATTCAGTAATTATTCAATTGGTTGTTTATCGCTATCTGTCTTATAAAATCTCCATCTTCTCTAATATTTAAATTAAGAGATACATAAACTATTTGTTCATTTCGTTGTTGCACGTTTTAAATGTTATATCATCTTAGTATTTGTTGTATCATAAAAATCCAGTTCATTTTGTTTCCATGGATTATCATGAAACTAAATTCCAGTCAAGGCAACCATTTCCTATTTATTTTCGATCCCATTTTTAACTATGGATGAGTCAATTTTACTATGGGTTGGTAAAGCTCAAGTTGTCCGTGACCATTATACTCAAAAATACAAGAACCAGCAACTGGAATACTAAAATAAAGAATAAAAATAACAACTAACACAACAAATTAAGCCTTTTACAATAATGTACAGTTTTATTTCTCCATGGAATCCATTATTCTTCCTTACCCGTAATCCTCCTGACAATTTATTATTCATGCAATATAGCAGCAAAAAAATGTTTTCTGCTTATTCTCTTTGTATGGTTGTAAATTTTCCAAACAGTAGAAACATCAACAGCCACAACAACAACAACAACTAAATATGTATTTTAATGTTGAAGTGAAACGATATTTAGTGTATCTGAATGTGATCTCAAATGGCTGTTATGCCAAATGAAAAGTAATCATGACGGATTGTAAAGTATTGTGAGATCCTCTTAGTACCTTTGCAATAGAGACATGGAGAGCTCTAAGGCGATAGAAAGAGAACAATACTCTCCTTTGCCGTATTGACCTCATTTCTAATTTCTTCGTTTTTTTTTTAAACCGTGAAGCCAAACAGCTGACAGTACTGACACGATAGCCATTCCTGATGGAATCTATTTGAAACTATCACCGAGATTCTTCATCCTTCAGTGCATAGTAAATCGCAAATGAATATGAAAAAAATCGGACACATAATGTTTTCGTTTGCACATAAGTGTATCGAGTTTATACTCTTCGTTTTTGATATTTCGTCCAACAATATAAAAGTTTCGCATCTTTAGTTGGAAAAGATGAAAAAATTTCTAATTGAGTCAAAGTCTTTTTAGGTCCTTATTCTTTTGCCAGCTATAAACCTTTAGGGGATTATATTTAAGTGAAGTATCTCGCAATAAAATGTTTTTCTTTTTATACTTCAACAATTGCATATCACCCATTGAGATGTAAAGAAGAATGTTGTACTCATGATTGCTTTGAATTTATTGATCTGATGTTCTTAGTCTCTTAAGGCAACTATCAAACGAAACTTTTTTTTTTACTCTCTCACAAACTATATGTGAGATTGTAGGTGGCTGGCTGGCTGGTTAGTTGTAACTCTACACTCGAAAACCGAATGAGTACAAGTGCCACCATATCTTTATATTTTATATTATAGAGAAAGTGCAGTTTACAATCAACTCTAAAATGAAAATAAATTACTCTTTGTGGCTTCTTCAAATTGTCGCCGGAAGGTAAAAATCAATTCAACGGAACTGCCGCCCATCCACTCGTACCACATTGTAGAGAAATAATAGTGTTGGATACGATGAGCGTAGCAAGAAAACTAAAAAAAAAAATTTAATATATCTGGTTGATGTCAACCAATTGCTCCATCTTATTGTCTTGTTCCATCCTATCTTCAATTTTCGGGCTAAAAAGAAACTGGAAAAGAAATTATCCTTAGACATGACAATCAAATTTGTATTGCACAACCGTATCATCAACAGAATTTTTTATTAACAAAATCGTACTGAATACTGTTGAGTAGACTCACAATTGTCTGGTTGAATGTAATCATACGGTTAATCTCATTGTTGGATGGTGCAACTCATTGCAATTTATCCGTAATGAATTCTAAAAATAACTAAATTATTTATGCGGTTTGTGTTTAAATTCAACATTAAATTAAATCGAGTTTTATACGATAAACCTGGTGTCTTACCGTTGTATATCTCGTGACCAAAATTGTCTGGCTAATAATTTGCAAAATATATGTAGAGTTGAAACAAAATGCAAACATATTTAATGCATTTATAATTTCATTTAGATTTTATCTGAATTATTTTTTAAGGCACCACACAATTCAGTTATTTCATTTAATTTTTTTGTTTTTCTTCGTTGTTGTTGTTGTTATTCATCCGAAAACCACTTAGATGTGCATTCAATGCATTATGAAATTATTCTGAAATTCAACATACAAATTAAAATACAGAGATTAGTTTATTCGTTGTAATTTGTAATTCACCAGTTTTATGGTGTCACTCATAATAAACGTCTCACTGTCTGTACGCCACTCTATTTTAACTGTGATACACAGTGTGCTAGGCTAAAGGTGGATGTTATTTAATTAGAATTTTTGCTTAATTTTCGATAGCCATTAAACTGTATGAGTCCCAGTGTGAAGTGTACTCATATCCACATACATCAGTACAGTGAGTGTTGAATGAATAATTGTTTGCCCGTGATTGAAAACAATAACCATTCAGTTTATATGTGATCCACTGTATAGGTTGGTTTAAATGAAAATTTTATTTATTACACGTTTTTTGGTACACCGTCAACTTTACAGAATTAAATGAGCTGGTTTTCTGTGTATTGAACAATGCCAATCAACGATTAGAATTTCTATTGTTTATGTTCAATATTTGGCGGGAGTCATTAATTTTCTACGGGTAGATGGCACATTAAATTGGGCTGTGGTATGCTGGAAGCTGGACAATTTCGAACGGTCTGGTTGTCAAATTTTGGTCTGCTCATGAGTCCGGTTGTCATTTAACAATTTTTAATCTAAAGTGGAACTTATTAAATTTTTTATCGTATTTGGAAGTAAGAAAATGTTGTTAAATTAGTGAATTATGTCAATTTATTTTATTTATCAAGAACTGGAGATTGAATTCATGTTATCCGTAGAAGAAAATTCTTTGGGAATAAATGCAACCTAGTGCAAGTTACATTCATGTTATAGATTCAAGGGATGAATTACAAGATGTAATTACCCATTTCAATGTGTTGACCATGACTGAATATACAAAAATCATAATAATTATCATTTATAAATCACGAAATTCTCAAATTCCCAAATTCAAGAAATCAATTCCAGCGAACAAAATATCTTGAACCAAAGTTTTCTTACTAGCGCCAAAAAAGTACCGCGCAAAGAAGAGTAAACAAATTCAAGTTGGTCAGACCAATTTTTGGTCAATTTTGTTTACTTGCTAGTTGATCAATCAAATTGCTGTGAGTAAAAAGAATTATTAATTATTATTCCACTCTTAATTTTCTGCAGTAGACTAAAATGCACACTGTGTGATCAGTTGTTAGTAGATAAAACTAAAATTTATTATAACAAGTGGTGTACTTAAAAATTTGTTACATGAATAAGAAGTGTGGTGCCCGTAGTGTTACAATTATTAGTTTTTATGGGGCGTTCACTATAAAATGCATCTGGTGATCAATTTTTCTTTTTTAATTTTATTGTTGCAATTGTTATAAAGAAATTTGTCTTTCGTATTAAAACAATGGTGAATATTATGTTTTTGTGCTACTAAGAAAAGTATGTGTTTTGTGTAGATTTTATTATTTTCGGAAAAGGTAGTGAACTGGAATCAACAAAATAATAGAGAAAAAAAAACCATCTGAGTGAGTTTACTTGTTTTATACATTTTCTCTTAACGATAATTAATTAAATTTCATATATAATTTTAAGGGAAATGTAATGAAAATATTGTAAGCATTTTAGTACGGTAACATCATCGTTCTGTTGCCATGGATGAAAAGTTTAAATTCTGTATTTTTCTAATTGTTTCAAAATAGAAAATAGGTAAAAGGTTAATACTTGTGTTCAGTTGCCTCGGTGATGTATTTTCATTCTACTGGAAAAGTTCTCTCTATAGCAAATGAATGAAAGTTATTCATTTATTCCGGTCGTTGTTGTTATGGTTTTTTTTTTTTTATTATTTAATTCAATGTATTCCTCATTCACCTGAATGCAATTAATTTGATGGTGCTGGTAAAACATTTAATTTGGTTTTGATTAACCACCAGATATTTTATACAGGCAATGACTCTTTAAACTTTTCCAACAAATAATTTTGTTTTTTTTTTTTCCATTTTAATAATAACGAATGGTAGTTGTTTACTGTTAAAATCTTTTTGAGTTGTTGATGAGTTATGGGCAATAATGAAGAATGTATTTAGTGTATCGTAAGGACGATTGTGCTGCCAAATGATGGTGATGTTGGGCAACTCAAAGAGCAGACACAAATTTACAATTTGATATACAGTGCCACCTACTGTTGTATGCGAAATTACTGTAATCGTAAATCTGCATAATACGGAGAGTAAAATTCCAATTCCATTAAGCGACATGTTGAGAGATTCAATTTAATGCAAGAAAATAAAATTAAAATGAATGAATTCCTTTTATTATTCGGATGAAATTTCCTTCCATTTGGCGTATTACGGATTGAATTTTCACACACACACGCAACGAAAATTGTGTCGAAGATTATTTTCTAATTCTCTTAACCATTTTCTTTTCATCAAAATCGAGTTATTCGTCGTTTATGGACGTTGTAATTTTACCAAATATTGTGTCTGCAACCATCCTATTTCCTTTTAATCTGAGGATACATTTTATAAAAGTGTAGTTAGATGGGTTACACCCGTAAATGAATATTTAAAATGAACAAAACCACTCATAAATTGGGCATTATATTGAATCGATGTTGATCATATTGCAAATTTTTTTGCTATTTAGCTATCGTTTGCTGTTCATTTACTGGTTCATTGCTAATCATTTGCATACGAAAAATGTTCCGAAGGATTTTTAGTCAATCTTTTTCCATTTTTTTCTGTTTTGTTTTAATTTTTAATTAACTATAATATTTTAGCCATTGCCATGGTTTTAAATTAAGATTCACTGTAAATATACATAATCGAAATACCCTTGGATCACTGTTGAATTGTTAAAACAACCAGCAACAATATGAAGAGTGTGAGTAGAAAAAACTTTACATTAATTATGGAATAATAAAAACCGGAGAGGATGGATAATTATCGTTTAATTGAACTTTATGCTGGATATATTGAAGGGAAATTGCGGAAATGTCAAACACAACTATTCAATGTTTTCCTTATTTTTTATTTTCCATATTCTATCCCTCCATTAATGTGTGTTTGTTCGTTTTGGTGAATGTCTTCATTAAAAAAGAATTAATATGTTTTAATTTCTTTTTTTTTTCTTTCAACTACATTGTTTACGTGTTGTTTTTACGATATCCTTCCACCCTGCGTTTATGGTACTGAGTGTTAACCTATGATTTCTATTATACGTGGGGGGCTATAAACAGTATACATTTCACTTGTAATGTGAAGATCACAATAATTTTTTTTCTCAATTTTCTTGTTTCACGAATTGATTAATTAGACCATGAGACTTGAGAGTATGCAATGACTTTATCATTATCATTGGTGGGGCGGACATGCCGAAGGGAATATTTTAAGGGAAAATGAAAATTATCTGGATTAACAGTTGTTGTTGTTGTGAATAAAATTTTTCGTGTAAATTTGTTCAACGATTGTCAGTGGTGGGAACAAAAATGGGTTCGTCTAGGTGTCTAGAAGGCATATTTATACGCTAAACGAACAATCTTTTGCTGTTTTTTTTATTTTGTATTCCATCTCTTATTATTTTATGTATCGTGCATTGCAGTGTCGTTTACTCTCATATTCTCGGTGTGTATGTTTCCTACTATTTGCCATTGAAAATTTTAATGAATGTTCATTTAGCACGTTTTTTTTTTCTTTTAATTCATTTGGTGCTGTATTTCTGGGTGCATATTTAACATTTACAAATTGTACATTATGTGAATTTAAATTAGGATAATCCCAAACATCTAAATATCTTATTTCGCGTTTACTTACAAACATGCTGATGGTATAATTATGCATACGATGCTTTTGGATAATAGTATCTTTACTTATGGGGGTTATACTATTTGCTGAGTGGGAATTGGTATCCATTTCGAGAAGCTTTATGAAGTTTAAATACGGTGGAATTGTTCTTGTTACTGGTTTTATCATTTGATTGGGTGTGGGTGGTTCAGTACTTTTCTTCTGTAATATGAAATGCATTTAAAAAAATTCTTTTTTTTTTTGGTTGCAAATCCTCTTGTTTTTTTTTATTTTATTTGGTTTGGTTGGATACGCTTTTATCAAACGAATGAGAAAATAGCTACGTTCTCATTTACTTTTGAACTAGAGAAAATGTTGGCTTTAGATGTACGAAAATCCAATTTGGACCACTTAAAGAAAATCTGTAATTGGCACACAGAGAGAAAAGTGTAGTGTAAATTCATATTGGATGAGAACAGTTGAAATTGTGTCTGTTGGTGTTCGTTTTTTTTTTTTTTTTGGTCTTTAGATATTCTGACTGGCATTGCGGGTATTCGTAATAGTGGATACGATTGGAATATTGCAATCGTTGCGAAAATATCAGTTAAGGGAATCTCATATAATATTGGGGCTTTACGTAGTTGGCACACAAGATATTTGATATTGGTCAGTGGAAAAGGTCGAAGGTGCATCGTAAACAACTACAACACATTCAACTTTCGATGGGAGGTGGGGGAGGTGATTTTCAGAATTCATTTGAGATGGTTATGGTTCCGATATGAACGATTTTATTTATTTTCTGGTAAAAGTGGATTCCTATCAGTTATTTTTTTTTTTTGGATCATTTTTAGCGTATTTGTATCATTTGTCTATGTGGATTGGTGGGTGAACTGTTCAGTTTTTGTGGTTAAACAAATAGCAATTTGTTCTCATATGAGGCAGTTTTGGAGAACATCCATAAACGATTGGAGACCACAAAAATTACTATTTTCATCTTTTTTATTTTTTTTAGTGTGTGGTAGAGAATGAAATGGAAACTAAGTGGAGTAAAGGAAAAATAATATTCTCATCCGGTTTTCTTTTATTATATTTTGGTTTTTCCGCGTAAAAAAAATTGACCAGATAGAAAGATTAGATATTTATGAATCCTTTTTTTCCATTTGACTCATCGTAAAATATAAATAGTTTGAACAATAAAAACCCCAAAAATATAAAAATTGTTATTATAATCATTCCGTTTTAGTTGGAATAGCGCAATGAAATAACAACGAAGAATTGTAATGTTTATTTTCTGTTATGTATTTTGGTTATCAAAAGCACTGAGTTGATTTTTGTTTTTTTTTTCAGTTCGAATAAAACGAACTTTTCAAATAGATGTGGTTGTTAAAAAACGATACGAAGATTGCAATCCATTTGAATATTCATTCAAGCATAATTCCTGTGGTCATTAATGCTTTTATTTATTTCACCTGTATGGTACGTAAAATATGCGTTAAACTAAATTTCGATTGTTTCATCATAATTTTTCTGCTTTTCTCTATTTATATTCTGTCTATTGTTTGTTCTAGTGAATTTTTCTATTTTGGTATGGTTTTTCTTTCACTTTTTTCTGTGTTTCGAATTCTAGTGAAAGTTAAAAATATCTGAAACCGACATAACAAATATTATGGATTTCAGTAAATTTTTCACTTTGATCATAGTTAATGTTTTTGATATAAACATTTTTGGTTCAATTATAACTTGGGTTTTTAATCCGAATATTACTATTCAATGAATTAATGTTTGTGAGTAGTTTTATATTAACCGTTTTCTACTATTATCCACTAGGTAAAAACCATAAATTTTACAAATGGAATGTTATTACTTTTGTTGTAAAAAATAATTGGAATATTTATGGATGGAAAATTAAGTTGAGCCCCTGCGATCGTGGCTAATGTTAAACATGATGATTTACTGATTTACCAATCTTTTTTGCTTTTTTTTTTTTAATTTCATGTGTTATTGTTATTCCAATTTGATTAGAATTGTAATCGAATTTTACAATTCACGGTGTGTAGTGTACTTTGAATTGGAATTTTAGGTTATGCGTGTTTCACTTTTTTTTTTATGTTGGCCAATCTATGGTTAATTATGCACACCATTCAGCATGTCATCAGAGTCCAAACACATTAATATTGTTTTAATGGATTTGAATTCATATTATGAATGTTTTTTTTTTTCGCTTCTAACCCAATCCATTTTTCACGTTTTGGTTACAATCAACCATCTCTCAAACCAATTGTTCTGTGTATAATGAATGGTCTTTCGTATTAAGCATAATCATTTCTGTGACAATGCTATATGGATTTCAATGGTTCTCTAGCTCTCTAATATACGTACATACTCAGATGTCGTGGATCATTGGACCGAAAATAACATGCATTTTATTCCATACATATCTATTGAGGCTGGTTGAGGGGTTAGGGGGTGGATGGTTGAAAAGGCATTCCTCTAAAATAACGGTAAACTTAATGCACGGTCGATGGAGTACAAGTGTATGATATTACGAATAAATAATTTTCCTAACCACTGATGGCATAATTTTATGTTACCATGATGATGGGTAGCAATTCTTTTTTTTTTTTTATTTCTGCGCTTTCTATTCTTGTGAATATGTGAAAATAGATGGAGTTTTGAATAGAGTTTGTGCCACCAACTGCACACGTCCACACTTTAATATATGACTTGGAGATGGCTTATGTGGAATTTACATTGACTCTCTTATAAACAATAATAGTTATGCATTTAGCATTGCATACCAGGAATAATATAGCGAATCATATTTCGCGTTATTCATTGGTATAATTCTGCATTGGGGATTTTTCACTACGGTAGTTCAACTTCAAATGGTTGAATTGTCTTAGTGTAGTAAAAACAATTCGCCGTACGATATAGATCATAAAGTGTACTTTTCTACAGTTTCTAGTTAGATGAAAATTTGAGAATATGCTAAAATAATGGTAATAAATTTAATTCGTTTTACATCGTAGTCTACATAAATTGTCAGTAAAATGAAATTGTTTACAATATGAAAATCTTCAACTTTACTCTTTTGGTTCTTTTGGTAGTGGACTATGACTGTGATTTTTCTTCAAAAAAAAAAATCTTTGATTTAATAAAGGTAATGCCCACCTTACTGTATTTTAGATTTTCTTTTTTCATATGAAATTGGTTTTCTCTTGATTTTCTAATTTTATTTCATTTTTCTCTGTGTAATGCAATTCAATTCATGGCATTTGAGGAAGTGTACTGTGAATCACAGAGTGATTGTGTGGTTTTCAACGGATATTCTGTTTCTTTTTTTTTTTCACTGTAACGGTAACGTGCTTTGGGGTTTCCTTTAGAGACCTCAAAGTGGGCGAAACGAGTAAAATTTCTTGCTCTCATGCATGGGATCGCAAGTAAATAGTAATTGAAAGGAAACATATAAATTCAACATACCTGAATTGTGGTAAGACTGTTGGTATAAACTCGTGAATATGTTGTAGAATCTATTAGTGGAGCTTTTGTGTCATAGTCATAAACAATAGGGTTTTCTGCCAAATTGAAACATATTCAACATATAAAAAGTTTTGTCGTTACTATTTTATTATATTGCTATGCTGCTTGATGTTCTTGTATTTTTGGTTGTGGTATAGAAAATAAATTCTTCTTTTCTTTTTTTTTTTTGAAACAAGAAAAGTTATTCAGAGTCATTGGCGGCAGGAAGCTTAATTACACGTTGTTGTTGTCTTGTTTGACTACCATACAATTCATATGGATAAAATTAAACCGAAAAGAAATATAGAAATAATATCCAACAACGATAATATGTCATCATGTTGATTTTTGTGCTCAATCATTTTACCATCGACATGGAGTATTGAATTCCTGATTTCATAAATAATGTTACGTTTCTGTTAGTATTACATGTACCACAAGTCACCATTCAATCCATTTATAGATGTTTTCTTTTAGATTATTTTATTTTTATTTTAAGTTGTTCATCAGTTACAATTTCAATAGATTGGAATTAAAATAATAGAAGAGAAATATGAGATAATGGCATAAAAAAGTTTATCTTATGGTTCTGTTCGTCTCCAATCTGATCCATTATGGAATTAATATGAAAATATTTTACTAATTTGTATGCTTTTACACTGAGACTACACATTTCCATGTATGGATTTCCCTAATTCTAGTGGCTTTGGTATGTCTTTTTTTTAACGTTGTCGTTAGATCTTTTGACGTGTTTGTGTGTGTGTGTGTATGAGGCGGAAGGGAGAAAGAATATGTCGAATTAGTTAGACGTTTTGAAGACATGTTCATTCATATAAATAAGGGATCTAGGCCATGGGAAAAACAATACCAGGGAATATATGGGAAAACAGAAAACAATAATCATCTTTTAGCATGTCACATGAATAAATAGATTGAAGGACGAATAAATGGGGTTATATCATAATGTTTCTTTATGATTCTGTTTCAATACTTCAAATTATGTTTTTTTTTTTTTTCATTTTGCTCCTTTTGCAATGATATTGTGCGTTTGTATTTCTGATTAGTCAGTGTATGGATCTGTGGAAAATCTAAAGACACATTCACACATACATAAACGGAAACATAAAAGAATGGGATTATATGAAGAATGGCAAAATACAGTAAAAGAAACATGGAAAATGGAAAATTATAGTATTCGTATCGTTAAATATAAAGTGAAATCGTAAAAGAATCTTAAGCATTATGCAAATTACGATATTATTTTCTTTCATTTCTATAACGTAACCATTGGAGCATTAATCGGTATCCATATTCACCATCAAAATGATAGATATCCATAAGAATAATAATAGACTTTGATGCTGAAGATGACTAACAGATGGAAATCAATTAACCAGTAAGAATAGTAAAAAAAAATCTTATGAAATGGTATAAAGTAGCAAGAATAAGGATATGGATACGGCTACTACAACGTTAGAGAGAAGTTCCATAATTCTACAGTGGTAGATGTGCCTTCTGTATGGTTTAATGGTTTGTATTTAACCAGCATGGAATATTTAGAATACCATAAATAGTTTTCCCACTGATATATTCATATTGCCAATGATTCCATGCATAACTGTGGCATACACATTTCACCGTGAGATATCCAATTGATGTTATTCTTGAATTTCATTTTCTATCTCTCTATTTCTATTGATTCTATAGGGTTTTCATTTTACCATGTTTCTGCAATACTATTCAATGTGGATGACAAGAGGAAAACGAATTCGAAAGAATAGAATTCAACCATCTTATAAATTTTCTATCTTTTGGATTCAGTTTTTCCTGTTTTCCCGTTGACTTCTTCTCTGTTAGCTGCAATGTATTGTGACGTATAGAAAAATTCTTCGACGTCTTTACTATCGGTCGATGATAAAATAAAATTGAATGAAAAGAAAATAGAATTTTCACGTATTTCATATTTTCTGCCAAAAAAAAATTTTTTAATATTTTCTTTTGGCTTTTCCTCTCAACTTATGAGATCAACGAATATGAATGATTCGTCAACGTAGTTTTCCTTTTAGTTTGTCGTGTTCCATTTGATTTCGGTTATGTTATAATATTTATATTTTTCTTGTTTTCGCATCGAAGGAAATTCGGTCACCAGTGCAAAGTGAAAAGAAAGGGTAAATCTTAATATCTATATAGCTAATGTAACCGGTAGGGAAAACTAACGAACCTGAAATCAAGATAAATGTGTATTTTTAACCAATTGAATTCCTTTTTCTTCTTTTGCATAACATATATACGTTCACTTCTTACCAAATGCCATCATCATAACGGGAAAAATTGAATGAATGGTTGAATTTGAGGAATAAGGAAAAAAACAGGAATACTCTCTATTGAGCCAACCAAAAATGGAATAGAAATAAAGTAAAACACATCTCATATTTATTCTTTCCTTTTCGAGTTTTAATATAAATATTCATATTGGAGTGTACATAAGAAAATGCAAACCTTTTGTGTATGTATAATTTTACTCTGTTTGTCCTCTCTACCGTTATTTATGTTTAAATTTAAATTTTTTAACCTTCTTACACTATAGCATCAATGCTTTATATGTTCATCAAATGATTAAAGTGAATCACAATGTTAAAAATGAAAAATAATTTTCTTTACATTAACAAGAAAATATTTTTATTTTTTGCACACTCAGTGGAAAAACAATTTTCACTGTGTTTACGAGCTCAAGAACGGAATCAAATAGAAAATCACAGGGAAATAAAATGCAAAAAAAAAAAAAGTACAGAAAATCAAGAAAAGTTTTTCCTTTCGCTGGTTTCTGGTTTTAATTTCCTTCTTTTGACTGTGAATTATTTCATTAATTCTATCATTCAGCAGTGTAGTAGAGTAGAAAGACCTCTTTTCAATTTAATTGAAATAATCAATCAAGCTGGTTTGTGTATCCCCTCGTTTATTATTCACTGTAATCGAGAAAATTCATTTTCAATTAAAATATTCAATTGGATAAAGTAAATAAAATTTTCTTTTTGCCACCCGCACATACATACAATCTGTGATTTAATTCCTCTTTTTTGGTACCAAATAAAAATAGAGGAAATGCTCAATGTGATGAGAATAATATTTTTGGGGAACACTCTGATCTAAATCAGTTTTCTTTTGAATGCGAATTATGTAAGTGTCTCTTGGTATATTGAGGGATCCCCAGCTGGTTAGAAATTTTTTTTACGATGGATTTGTAATTGATCCGACACGAATATTTGTTGTTTTATGGTTTATAGATTGGAATATCATTTTATTTTATTTTTTTCTTGGTTGTTGTTGGAACCAATCAATTTGGCATAAGTTTTTCATTTTGGTATGTTTCCTCTATAAGAAGCAGTATATCTTTAAATCAATTTTCTTTTGATGTAAAGCAATCTACAGTAAAACAACAACAAAAAAACAGAAAATGATATATAAAATCTGATGATTTTCATCGGTTTCCTATACAATTTTCTTTTTTTTATATTTTTGTTTCCTCATTTCCTCTCATTTTCTAGCAAAACGAAATAATAACTTACGGTACTTTGCCTTCCATTTGATAAGATGCGCGGTAAACTCTGCGCTACGGTGATTTTGAATTGAATGTTACCAAAAAATTGATGTAAAACATTGAATGGATTCCTTTGGTACTGATTTCTGTTAGTTTTTTTTCTTGATTTTGATTTGGTTTCCATATAGAGACAATCTTTGTTGGATAATATTTCGTATCAAATAATATTTTGTTTGTTTATTTTTTATTGTACTCCGTTGCTACAGATAAAAAAACGAGAGAGAAGAAAATCAGTTTTGTATAAAGAATGTTGGATATGCTAAATAATCGACGACTATTCATTTGGGTTATATTGTGGCTCAAAGATCTTTGAGTAGGATGGGGTGGTAGTATGAGATATTTGGATGTTATTCGCACATATGAAACGGTAGCATTACAGAATCACACACAAAGATCGATAAAAGACAAAAATATCACATTTTACTCGTCACAATAGAAAGCATCGATGTGCATATTTCAGTTTTGCTGTGTGAAAATGATATCTTTTAGTCTGTTGTTGTTGGTTTTTTCCTAACTATATGTTTATTACATCCCTTGCGCCATCAACCAGGAGATAATAAGACCAATGTAACATTGATTCTGTCATATGTATATATGGTTGGTTTATACACTTTGATGTACACAATACAATGAATGACTTTAACATCATTATGTTGATTTGGTCCTCTGCATCGTCACACAGGTTGAATTTTTATTTGTTGTTAAAAACGGAACAAATATAAAAGCGTTAGTATTGTGTAGTTAATGTTTGTTACGGTGAAAAAAAAATGGACATAAAGACGAAAAAAGAAATACGGTGAACAGTGAAATAACAAGAGAATGGTAGACACGCGATCAAATGGAGGGTAAGCGTAAAGTATCAACATTGGGATATAAATTACGATGCTTAGTTTTGTTTTGTATCCAAACATACATCGTTCACTGGGTGAATTATTATCCCATTGCAATGCGACAGAATCTCTCATAGGATTTTACCTCTGATGTTGATGAAAAATAAAAATAAAAAAGAAGGAAAACCGAATAAGAGAATACCTTGACGCATACCCACAACAGATGGCAATAATTTTCATTTATTTTGTTGTTGTTGTCTCGCTATTTTTATTTGATTCGTCTCATCCATTCAATTTTCTTTGCCTTCAGGATGAATGTGAAACGGTTTTTAGCTTTCAGTTATTACTTGGTTATGCCAAAATAACTGAATTTTGTGAGAGCGCAAAAAATAAACGTTTGGTAACAGGTTCTATACTAGAGGAAAATCATTTAATTCACCATGTTTCAATAAAATCCGGATACGATGGATATGCAATTATTCCTATCAGATGTGTTCAATTTATTTCTTAATTATAATAACTGGAGGCTGTATTATCCTATCGGTTGCCATTGGTATTAGTCATCAATTGATGAAACTTTTTCTTTTATCGTCAAGTGATTTAGGGTGATATTCATTTGGTATATCTCATATGACATCGAAATGGTATGAGAAAGTTATACATCTATCACCTTGACGATTTCATTTGATTTCAACACTTTGAACAACATCAATTGTATAGTACTCGGAAATAATTTAAGTCTCCCACTCCCAACAATTTGGGAGAAAAAACTCTTCTAGCAGTTAATAATTCAATTTTCAATTTGGAAAATTTTATATTGAAATATAGAGAATGGTATATTGAAACGCCTTGGCTATTTTCTGTATAATTTGGGATTACTGTCACTTCGTTTTCAATATACCAAACCTGATTCTATTCAAATTGTTTATTGCATTTTATGTGTGTCGTATGTATATTCTTTAATTTTATTTTTAGTTGTGTTGAATGAAAACACACACTTTTTGGTTGTGATTGATTTTTCCATCAAAACAATTTTCCGAATTGAATTTTCAATATTGTTAAGCCAAATAAATGAATTGACAAATAATTTGGTTATAAACCTGAATTGACCATAAATTTTCTACTGTCAAATAAAAAAAAGTAGAAACTTGACTTGATGCCTGCTGATTCTGAATTTTCATATTGATTTTCATCGTTCAATAAAATTTATTTTTTGTTTTCATTTAGTTGTGATAACGTTAAGCGATGAACAAGTGAGTTAACCGAAAGTTTTCCATCATAAAACTTAATATTTTCACTGATATTATAAATATGATCAACGTTGTTCAAACTTAACCGAAAAAATTACTTGAACTGTATGTGTTGAATAGAGTAAAAGTAGTCAAGTGTATTTTATACAGACGATATGATTGAACGGCCTTCTGGAAATCGTTTATCCACGGATATGCATAAGAGTGGGATCTAAGTACGTAATAACTCACCTTTTTGATAAAGTCTTATGGTATTGCTGTTAGGAAAATAAAAGTTTCTTATTTTCTTTTATCAATCGTTAGTATGGCGATTACTATATGCCATAGTATTGTAGTATTTAACGCCCTTACGCTAGAGAGAAATAAAAACTGAGGATTAGTTGGTATCAACAATTGAACTTGATGGGTATTTTTGCAAATACCAGAAGATGAAGTATGAAATATACAATGCGTGAAATTGGTAACAAAGTATCAAATCAATTTTTCTCGTTCCTACTGTGTATATAGTTCATCTGTTACCATGGATCAGTAATGGTAGATCACGTAGTGATGGAAGAAGAAAAATCTATTGATGAAAATATAAGTATTTCACGTTCTTAAGATTATGTTTTGTACTCTTATTAAATTTACCATTATAATCTAACCAAAATATAGACGATAACGAGACTAAGAAAATATGTTTGTTGTATAAAACTGTACTGCGGAAACCAAAGGGCATAACACTATGCAGAGGCCAAATATTAGAGAGGCAAAACATAGAACCAAAAGAAGAAAAAAAAAATTATCTCGTGTATTGATTAAGTCACTTCTAAAAGGACCTTTTGACCGAAAAGCCAAAGAAAATGGTTGAAAAAAAAAACGAAATAAAACTGAAACTTTTCTTCACAGTAAATTGAATTTTTCCAAGTTTACGTCCTCATCAATGAGTGATAAGACTTCTGATGATTTTATTCTACGGTGTTCGTTGTTGTGTCGTTTAAATTTACTCGATTTCTGTATTTTTTTTTCTACTTATTTTCTTGTTGTGTATGTCAGATGTACGTAACCTAAACTATATGGATGTTAAAAGAAGTCCAATCTAATGAAATTGATGGAACGTAGAAAGCTTTTTGATATTCGATGCTTTAGTGAAAGGTTTAGTAATTTCATCTAAATGATAAAAATAAAAGAAGAAACTTCGTTGTTTGGCCTATAGTTCTTATTACTTACGTTTTGTCTCTGTTGAGGTGCCAAACCAGTTCAATCAAACGGATATTTGTTTTTTTTTCCTTTCTCGCTTTTTAATTCTCGGAATGAATTAAAAAGACACACAAAGTCTCATTTGGGCGGAAAATTAAAATTGAAATACAAATTTTCCTGTTAATCGAAATTTTAAAGATTAAATTGAAATCATTTGGAAAAAAAACGAAGGAAAAATTCTTAAACGATGAATGAAGATTGATGGAGTGTGATGGATATCAGTGTGTATGTATTTTCATTAATCGGATCATTTTACGATGTTAAATCTCTGAATAATTTATGCTGGCCACATTTTCAAATAAACTAAATTGACAGCCGTCTCACGTTCATGTTAATTTAACGTTTAACTAAACAGAAGAAATGAAAGATGCATAAAATCCAAGAAGGAATAACAGCAATTCATTTAAATAACAGAACAGCAAGAATTTTGTTGGTTTTTTTTGCTTAACCAAATTAAACTTTCACTTTAATTAAAAATTATTTCTATTCCATATTGGCTTATACATTCGATCTAACATGTTGTCGGAATTGGTGGTTTTGTACAACAAATTTCTATGTCACACCTTTAAATTTCATTCTATTTCGATGGGAAATTAATCTCAGTGTCTTTCATTCAATGATTCATTTAAAGATTTTTTGGTTACGATTCATGGAGCAAAGGCTATCGAGAATGGTTTGGTTTTTTGTGTGGGGATGATACAATTGACTCTAGGTATTTCTTTGGATTAGTTCATACCACCAATCCCATGAGCATTTAAGGATTTCAAATTTTCTGTGTTTTTTTTTCTGATTTTATTTATTTGATTCTATGTTATCGTTCTCCGTTTAGGTTTAATTCATTCCTATAAAAATAATTTATATACTGGATAGCGTTAAATCCACGTACCAAAAATAATTTTCTAAGGACGAAATCCATCTGCATTGAAAAACATTTCTCTCGTCGTCACAGATTTTGTTGTTGTTCTCATTTAGATTTTGGTTTTTTCTTCTTTTTTTTTTTTTGGAAAATTTAATGCAAACGATCGGTACAAACAACTTAATCTTTATAAGATTTATTTATGCACATCTATTTACCTTTTAAATTTTGTACTGTTTTATTCGTTTTGTGTTATTACTGGTATATGTGAATGGTGGTATTTTCAGTGGTGTTCCATTATTCGACGAATATATTTAAATTGGGTTTTCTTTGAGAGTTTTCTTATTTTGGACAGAAAGGCCAAAGTATTCGCGCGCGCGGCTGGTTTGTTAATAATATGAATGCATTTCACCGCGAAGAAAATGGGAAAAAAAATATTTCTGTTCGTCTCTCTTTAAGAAGCGTCAGCCAAGAGAGATGGGAAAAGTTTTGATGAATTATTTTCTTTTTACTTTTTCGGTACTTCTTTTTATTTTCTACTTATTTCCACTTTCTTTTTTTTTTCTGCTCTCGTCTTTGATAAAAATACAGAAAAACTGAAGTAGAAAACACACATACACCATTGAAAGTGAAGAAATTTTATTTAAAGGAAAATCGTCCAGATTGAAATCGGTACAGATTTACCTTTTAACTTAAATCCGTGGGATTCAGTTTCACATTGAACGAATAATCAAAATGAATATTTTAATTTGGAAAACACAATCGTGAATAAGCTTTTCTTTTGCCATTTCTATAAAGAAGTTGGCGTAAAAACCACCATTACATGAATGGCCATGAATCACTCATACCTATGTATAAGTCTTTTTACCACCTTCCTTTGGTACGGTTCCAGAAATAAGATGCAAAAAAAGAGAAGAAATAAATGAGACCGGGAAACATAAAGATACACAAAAAGTATACAAATAAACATTGCTACCACGAAAAGAAATAATTTTTATATCAAGACGACGCGTACCTTCATAATCAAGTGGAGTATGAGAAGACAGAGAATTAGAATCCATCAACGATTTTCTTACTTTTTTTTTTTGTTTTTGATTAAAACTCCAAGTAACAAAATAAGAAGCAACTGGAATGAGAATCAGTGAGTAAAGTGGAAAAATTTATAGTAAAATTTCGAAGAAACGCGGACTTTAGACAGTGTCTGTCTTATACGAAAATATTTGCTTGAGAGAAAATTTTCTGTTTTTTTTTTGATCCAATGTTCCAGTATGAAAGTTTAATTACTTTAACACAAAATTTTATAACAAACATTGTTTGCATACATGATGAAAAGTTTGATCAGAAATCAATAAATGTTGTCTCCATTGGGATTTTAAGCTGAAGAGTGTGGGTGGTTAGTAAGGATCAATGTATGACACAGCAATCGTCTTACCATCCCGTTATAGAGCAATGAGGATGAGGGGGGAACCAAACGAATTTTCATTTACAGACAAATATGAGAAAACTTGCTGAGCCTACATTCCTCCTGTGTGTAATATTAATGCCAATCGAAAAGGGAATATCAATCCATATCATTAAGTGTTCAGTTTGTGTTACACACAATCTACAAAATTCTCCCCAATCTGATAACACTGTGATAATGGTCTGGATTGGGGTTATTCCTGTATATGAAAATGAATAAAAAAAACTAGGAATCTAACAAACATACAAAATCGAAATTGAAATGGTAATCAAACTAACAGATAATGAACTTTATTTGAATCAACCAAAATACAGAATGAAAAAAAAAATGCTAAAAGTTGAAGGATTTTCTTCATGTTCCTAGAACTAGAAGAACGCGTATTTGTTCAACTATTTGTTAACCGAGTAGAATTTCAAAATGGAAATACGATGAATTTCATTTGTATGCACTATTTGATTTGATTTACTTAATATTGCTGACACATCATCGGTAAATCAGAAATTTTGTGTTCACCAATGTATGTTTTTCTACAGTGAAAACAGTTTTCCCACATTAGACATTATTGTTTGATGGGGCTAAAAATTCACTACACACACACATTCACTCAGAAGAATGCCAATGATAAGGAAAATAGTTCTTATTGGTCTTGGATGGGTAACGATAGACCAGCATTTCAAGTCTATCGTTAGATGGTAAAACTATAGAGTTGAATTCACCCCGTATAACTGGAAAAATGATCAACCAATGGGCATATAACAATTTTCTGTTTTTCTCTCACGTCAACTTTATGTACAACACATGTTTGCAATTTTCTAACCATCAGGTTTATTATTATCCCGGGGATAAGATGTATGACAAAAAGATTCATTTCATCAACTAGCGAATTTACAATCTTCTTCTCTATTTGGTAACATGCAGAACCATATTCATGGAATGGCCGGCTGCTGTTTGTAATTTGGAATGGAAAAATTATTCAATGAATATGAACTGAAAAGGTGAAGATATTTGTTTTTTTTTTACTTGTATTGTTGGTATGGCTAAAGACTGAAATTTATGAAGTGCAATGGTTGGCCAAAGAATCATAAATGGTGTTGAATACTAAAATATATTTGATGAGTTCTGGGTATGAGGCCTGGAATATTTATGAATTGAACGTGAAAATATCAGCCAATGGTTACATAAATTTCTATACTATCTGCATATGATAATGTGTAACAATTGTCCATTCGGTAAAGGTGAATATATCAGATGGATTTTATACCATCGTTCATTTGATGGTTGAAGAAGAATACTATTACTGGCAACAATATACTTATTAATTCCTCTGTACCCTTTCTGTTTTCTACCTATTCGGGATACATAAAATTTCTTCTATTACATCTAACTTGAATAGAATCATTACAGAATCGCGTATTTAATGATGTGCCACTGAAATATTCCACATATCAACATTTTATGTTTCAGCTAGCACCATAAAGTGTTATAACATATTTTCTTATAAAATCCGATTTCTATAGTTTGCTATGTGACAATATAATAAGCCACATAGTTTCATTGAAGCATAACTTGCATCACAAGCATAAAGGTAGTTTTCATCTCCTGTACTTCTAATTTTCCTTTTTTCTGGGGATGAAGAGAATAACACTGAAAACATTGCAAATATGAAACAAAATTGAGGAGAAAAACCAACATGAAAGATTATAACATTGTATTAGAGCCATTCATGTTACATCATAATTTTTCCTAATGCCGTACTGAAAAATCCAACATGAAATACCCAAAAATAATCTGTAATGCACGAATGGCAGTAGGTAGTAATTGTCAACATTTTATGGTACAGTAACTCTTGTACCATAAATTATAGTGTTTCTCCTCATATATCCACGAACAACTCAGACTTTAGTTGGTTTATTGTATTCGGTTTTTTTTGGAAAAACTCTCAGTACATTCCTGTTTGTTTCATTTTAGTCCTGTTTTTGTGCCGCTAGTTTTATATTAAACCAGCATGGAAGCTAACAATTTTCTCTAAATTTTCATATAATATGGCAACAATTCACATAAAATGAGAAAATCAAGGGAATATACTAGTACTGTGTGGGAAAACAATTCAACCTAACGGTATTGAAACGAAAACACTATAAATTTTGATTGCTTCTTTTCGGTATTACATATTTGGTTGTTTGTAAAATGTTAAACTTTTTCTCTTTTCTTTTTTTTTTGTTCCGTTTCTCTCCATTGCAACTTTTATTTTTATGTAGTCTCGATTGATGATGGTATTTCACGAGGTTGAAATTTCAGATGATGGTTACCCATACCAATTGTCTAAGCACGTTGCATTCAATGCCGAAATTTATGGTTTTTTGGCCTCGATTGATTTCAATTGATGCCTCATTTTGTAACCTCCAAATAAGAATCAATAAAAACCGTAAAATTTGTTGGCAAATAAATTCTTGTTCCGTATAAAATGTAATTTGATTCTGTACATCTTGAATGTTTTTTTTTTTTCCGATAAAAATCAATTTGATTCTTTATATTGATGATGAAGAAATTTGTTCAATTTTTGTGAATGTAAATAAATATTAATAAACGAACAAATTGTATAAACGTGAAAATTCAACTGTTTTCACATTAAAACTTTTCCATAAACATTTAATGTTACGTTGTCCAGGGGATCTGACTAAATGGCTCTGATGAAATCAAAAGAATTGAAGAAAATAAGTCAGCAATAGTCAGATAAGAAAATCCTATACAATTAAGGGATTTCATTTCGACCGGTGGATTAGTTCTTATTACCCAATTCCAAGTTTTTTCTTCCATATCCAACTCAATCGAAAATATTCAAATCCGTATGTGAACCAATTTATATTATTTGAACGAAAGAGACGACACACATTCATCCTTTTTGGTATTTCGAATGAAATGACCGACGACAGATGAAACGATGAAAAATTGGTTAAATGGTAACACAATTTGGATACCAACAACAACATAAATAAAGTACAGACAAAACGGTTAAAGGAAACGATAGATGAAATACACTGTCAATGTTACGGACCAAGAGAGTGAGAGAGTTAGAACGAAAGGAACAAAAAGGTCTATGGATCAATCCGTTTATTTGGTTGAATAAAATTCTTAGTAAGGTAGAAACTTAGAGAAGATGCTTATGTATCAGTAGGTCCATTCAAGTTTATATTGTGCCAGCAATATATTGTGGATGGATACCATAAGACGAATCGTTTCGATGGTTCAGATAAAAGTACAGTCTTATATTGTTCAGTTTTTATGGTACCTATCTACCTACCTACAACCAGATAGAACACCATATCAGAATATATTTTATATGACCACCACGAACCTAATTTGGGGAAGAAGTTGTAGACATACGTGATATGAATGGATTATTCTTTTGTCCCCGATTATGTTCTTTTTCCAATTTTTTTTTTACTGAGAATAACAGTGTACTTTAGTTGCTGTTCGATTCCCATTCCTGGTTACAATATTGTGTTGGTATGTTTGACTTACACCTAAAGGTCTATAGCTGATGCCATCTCACAGTTTTTCTTTTTTTTTGGGGTTTTACTCAATATAGAGGTTGGAATTGTTTAAAAAAAAAATAGAAGACCAAAAACTTTTTCTCTATAGTCACATTTATCTTCTTTTTGGGTTCGTGCATTTGGTAAAGATGATGGTAGCCTCCTTGTATTTACAACCTGAATGAAAATAATAATAATTTCCATCTATAATAAAATGACTGATTTGAAGAACTTAGGAAAAAAAAATTAAAGAAAAATAATAAACCAAAACTTTGTTGGTGCCAAACAATGAGAATATTGAATATAACAACTACATAGACTCAACGACTGGTCTCATCAAGTGCATGAAATTAATAACATAGACATACTTATAATGTAGTTGATTTTTAACAGGATTCCTAGAAAAAGAGTTGAACAGCATAACACATTTTCCGTTTCTATTTGAATTGGCATCAAATTTCTCTCAATACGTTTGAGTGTGGTTAATTCAAAGAGCAAAGATGAAAAACGATTTCAATTCATTTCCATTCTATTGAATGGACACAATAGGATTGCAATTGATTCAATTTGATAGAACCGCATTTAAATTAGATTTAGTGGGGTGGTTTTTCTAGTCCATTTTCCACACAACTATTGAAACACTGACCTAATAACCAACAAAAAATTTTGAATATGAAAATGCTTTATCATGAATTGTTCATCTTCATAAAATAATCAGATTATGTGTTCATAATAAAACTTGTGTATTATATCAATTCTACTATTTACTGCAATTCATAATTCGGTTTCATATTACTTATCATTGGCCTGGGAAATCCATCATTTGTTATGCTTTAAATAAAGAATTCATTGTTTCAAATTGATTTGATTATTTAACTAATCAAAACTTGTATAATTTACTTATTTACAATTGTCTCTAGCCAAGAAGTGAACAATTTAGAAATAAAAATAAAAAGAAAACTCTTAGTGGCAGACCTCATCATTACTAGAATTTGATGGGTAGAAAACTCCACAATGGAGTGAAAAGAGACACAAAGTACAGAAGATGAGAAAAAATAAAAAAAAAACAGTCTGGTGATGACATAAAACTCAAGGATCTTCATTAAGTTATGCGGTTATGTAAATGTAAGAAATATGCAACCACTGACTTGAAGACAGCTATGATTGACAAAAGCATAATGAAGTGAAGTGTATAGTTGTTGTGGATGCTGACTAATAACTAGATATCATTTGACTTATGTTTTATCCACCAACGGGGTTTCATAACGAGAAAATATCTCTTCTATCTGCTATATTGAATTTATTTTTCTTGCGATAATAATATTCTTGTCATTGTTAAAATGCATAATTTTATGTTTCATCTATTCCTTTATGTCTCCTTTCATTTGTTCTATTACAAGAAAACAGTATCAGTTGAGTAGTTGCATTAGTTCTTACAATTATTTTACTTCATCTGATTGTTAATGGTGATGAATTTTATTCAAGTGACAGTTAGTTTAGAGTCCATACAATTTCATCTCCCCCCCAAAATAATACCGTATTGCTTCCAGTTATTTCATCCAACAATCGACTAGAATTTTTATTATAAAAACTAACCGTATAGCCATCTTCTAGAAATGTATTCATGGCTGAGACAAAACTCGTTTATCATTCAGTTGCAATTGTAGCAAAAAAAAAAAGCAAAGAACTTTAAAGATTCATTGGTTTTACTGTTCTGGATCTCATTCTATTTAACTTCATTGCGTTTTCTGAATCTCAGTATGTAGTCCATACCGGAACAATAGAGATCACATCTATTTACGGTCTCATTAGAGGTTCTTTACTTGTGTATTTGTATTTCTGTTCAGTTCTTTAGAATGAGAGTCCCAATCTCTTCTTCCTTCTTTTCTATTTGTAAAGTTTCTCAGTCAAATAAAAAAGTGTGACTATTTAAGTGAAAATTGTTCAACTAAATCCCATCAGTGGTTTTGCGTTCATTGATTTCATTTCAGACAATTTTTCGTTTCTATTTGTGGGGGTTGATAAATTCACTCGTTTTCTAATCCAGTGGGTGTGGTTGTATAGACCAACTGGTTAGTAGTTGATGATTTTGTTTCTAAACTTCATCTCCCAAACCCCATCGTTAGATGAATGTTGTGTACCAAATTATCTATCGTCAGACAAGTGGGAATAATATTTTTACTGTTTCCTTGAACTTGTTTTTTATGTCGTATCTCTTAGGGACATACTGAGTTTTACAACGACACCGAATAAGGTGATGATGAATTGAGTAAAGGAGTAAGAAACAATCTAAAATGTGTTGTTATACTACACATGTTTTTTGTTTGCATTTTGTTATCATGAATCGTCTCTCTTTCTGTGTAACACATGTGCATATGTGATTCATAGTGAAATTGATAAAGAATGGGAGGCATAAGGCTATGATTCCAGTAAGAATAAGGATAAAAATTTAAAGTATAAACTAACATAACATTCGATGTTTTTCCATTTAAGCACATGCTACTTAAACAATGAATGAAATAAAACACATTTATGTGTTAGAACATACTTAAATGCCAATGAAACTGAATTTGACTAAGGAAAATCATACTCAAAGTGATAGGAAATGGTGGAAAAACAAACTAACCCACCAGACGAATGAATTTCACACAATTGTTTATCTAAATTTTAGCGTCTTTTTTTCCCTCTTGTTCTAAAATGGTAAATCTACTTGTTTTCTAGTTACCACCACATATTTTTCAACATGATAAAATATCATCATGTTTGAAAATGAAAACATTTCATGTCTTCTGTCCGTTAGCAATGCAAAACTTGTGCAAAATTATGTTTTTGTTCCATCTGAGATGTTCGTCATGAAAAACCAAAGACGGAAAAAACAAAAACCTCATTCGATAGTAGAATAAAGAAAATAGATTCAAAGTTCTTACAACATCTTCAACTATTTTCTATCTTTTATCATCTGGTGGTGTCTATTAACATTTTCCTTCAACAAAACCAATTGGAATTTTCTTTTATTTTTTTCTTCTGTTTTTGTTTTCTTATACTTTGGATAGAAATTGTCATTTCTTCGTCCACTTGGGAATTATCACTGTATGAAATGCTCAGTTATTTGCATCGTTTACATCATAAAATGTTTCACTTGAATTTAGTACGAATGAATTAAGTATGGTAAAAAACACATACAGCCAAAAGAATTCAATAACCGTAATTTATCTAACACTAACTTCTTATCCTTTTTATGCTTAGTGATGGTATAAACGTGGGAATGATGTTTTCATCACATCCCGATTAATTTATATTTTCTACTTTCAATTTTCTTTTTCTTATTTTGACGGTGGAATGATAAAGAAAGTTGATGAACCCAATCTATTTTCATACTAAATGAGAGAGGTTAGCACAATTTTTTTCTATTTTTATTAAATATGAAATGCCATTAACAAATTCAATGGGTGTGCATCCATTAAATACCAACGAACTATGGAATTAGCGTGAATTTCTTTTAAATAAGCTCTTAAATTTAATCCTATTTTCACAAATTATTTATTTTATTTAGAATGATGAGATCAAATAACCTGACAATTTTCATAAACATAACTTAATATTATAAATGAAAAATTTTCTCATCAAATTATTGGCTTTTCCATTTGGTTTTATGTGTGTTATACCTCATATGATATTAAATAAAATTGTAATTCAACTGTGACCATGTTCGAAGGGAATGTACATTTGAGTCGATTTCACTGTAATGCATGTTATGAAATATTCGTATACAGAAGTTTATAAAGTTGGTTGGTGAGTTATTTGGTAACCGTTTTTTTTTTATTTTAAATCCCCCATACTGTGTGCCCATGTATATTATTTGCCATTATTCATATGTTATGTATGTGTATTTGTTTCATCTATTTTCTATTTCAAATATAATTTTTTTTCTTCCTTTATTTTGGCAAAATTTTACGGTAACATATTGAAAAGTTTTCTTTCATCTAATGCTTAATATGTTGAGGACATTGAATTTAGTCAAATTTTTTTTTTTTGTTTTTTAATAAAAATTTTCCATATATTTTCTCTGTTCTGTTCTTAAATCCTTCGAATACCCATCGTATTACAAGTTTATATAGAAAAATCATATAATATTTGAATGATATTATAATGAATCTATCTTTGATTCAATATATTAAAGTATACCATCCATGTTGTATGGATAAAAAATTCTCAATTTTTCTGTTGTACATTTCTACTTACAGTTCTATGTTTTCTCTGTCTGTATGTTTTAATGTTATGTGTATCGTAAATTTGTCGTTCATGATTCGAATATGAGTAAGAGAGGAAGGATAAAAGAATAGATTCAAAATGTAACGTGAAATGTCCTTTTAAAATTATCATGTTATGATCATAGTTTTGTGTGTCCCAGATTGTGTCTTCTTTTCTTTTTTTTTGGCTGTTGGACACATGGTTGACTATCGGATAACATGAAAATGGATTTAGTTACCTTTAGTCAGTATTTTTTGAGTTTTTTTTTTTGATGATTTGGAGAGAAAAGTGAACAGTTAGTCAGAGCAAAAAAAGGGACATTTTTCGTAAAATCCTCGATGCAGAGATCCCATCCGTTTGGTCATTCATCATCCACGAAACTCTATGGTACTTCTCTTTTATTCAACATTCACATTTTAATCCATTTGGCAAATAAACTTTTTATACCAAATATGGTTTGAACATCACAATAATAATAAAAAATCATAGAAATTCTAACGAAAATTCAATGCCGATTTTGCCATTAAAAAAATTGAAGAATAACTAGAAATTGAATTTCACTAGAAAAGTTCGTTATAACAAACAAATTTTCCCATCATAAGAGTGGAATAATAATATTTGCTTAAATTTATGTTTTTCCGTGTGTACTTTAATCAGAAATATGTAAACCTTTTTCTCTAACTAAACGGTAACTTCATTCATATTGATGGTCAGTTGCAACAGAAGAATATAAGGTTAATTGTATGGAATACTGGATAACTGAATTGTAGTCAACTACATCATGTTTTCATTTAATGAATCCAATATGAATTAATTTTTACTGTACATACAAATCGATAGTTAGCCAATTGATATCAATAACATAAAATCATATGTGAATGTATAATGTTTATTACATGGTATTTACTAAAACATTAATATTTTAATTTTTATTTTATCGTTAAGGGATGCTGTACACAGGAAATGTTATATTAATGCTCATCTAATGAATATATCACGTTTATATTGGTAAAATTTTCGAATCTAAAAATTATCATTTGATAACGAAGAATATTTTTCTCATTTAAACATTAAAATCACAGCATATAGACATAAACATATAAAATAAATCATTGCCATTTCATGGTACAGTTACCCTAATATTTCTCTGAATCTCTCTATCAATAACTGGATGATGTAAAAGTCCTCTTATTGCTGTCAATTCATGTGTGTTTCAACATTTTTTTTTTTATTTCATGTTTTTTCTCATAATGCTATTGGGATTGTGTGGCATCCACATACCACCCACCCATAACACAATATCTATCAGTTTTCCTATGAAATTTAATGTTTGCTTAAAAATATTGGAAATCAAATCAGTATGCATATTAATCATGTGCATTTTTCACGAGGTATGGATGTTACATATATCATAATAATGGTATGAGTGTATAAGAGAGGAGATTATGTTGGTTATGTAACCATATCGAATTGTACTCACAGCGTATATTTCATCACATTTTCATTCAACTTCCACTATTTGGTTTAAGTGAGGATGGTGGTTGATGGCTGTTTTTCTTTGCCACCAGTTTTTAACTCGTTCTCTCTCTCTGTCTCTATCTGGCTTGGTTCATTGTCTGGCAGTGGCATAACATTGGATTTTCTCCATATTAATTCACAAATATATTCCAATGGGTGATTGATTGATGGACACTAATTTAAAATTGAAATCAACTACGAATAGACGAACGTAACGATAGAAAATTCCCAATCTATAGAACTCTGAGGCTTTTTTCATATTTATCAAGGATCATCATCATCATCAGAAATGGTATAATTCCCATATTGAATATTCTTGTGTAATATAATTTGGTTATTCTTTGCATGACTGTTTCAAATTCAACTTTCAAATGTTTTTGGTGTTGTTACATCTGATGACGGTATTTTTTGGTTCCTAAGATACCGATGGATCTTCTTTCTTTTTTTGGCTTAAAGAACAAGAAATGGGAAAAATAAGAGAAAAACTAAAGTAAACTTTTATTATGGGAAAAGATAGAGAGGCCGAATTAAATGGAAACTTTTACGACACCCTGAATGTTAAAGAATGGGCCTTCTGGTGTAGAGTTTTGAATTTTCCTTTTTGGGGTATCAGTAAGATGGTGAGGATGAGATAGTGAAACCATGCGAACCATCATTGTCATCTTGAATATGAACAAACAAGCAACACATTTAAGAGTTTTGTGGACGCCTTCTGTATGTGTTTATATCAGAATTCTTTTATTTTTTGGTTTATTTTTGACTTGTTTTTCTATTTGGTTTATGGATAATAATGAACTCTTTTCATTCATCGGTTGCTATTGGGAATAAACCATTTCGGTTACTATTAACCAATTATTTATTCAGTTCACATATGACCGTTTTGTCTTACAATAAAAGCTTTTCTTGGCACACGCATTTACTTCGGGATTGAATGTTATCAAATTTTATTAGGAAAAACACAACAAGAAGAGTTTCTTCTTCGTTAAATGTTATTTTGTGTAGATGAAATTAAAATAATTGTATTGACTTAAATGAAATCGTCTTTAATTATTTTATGCCAAATTATGGTTACAACATAAATTATTATCTCATACTCATGCAACGGTTGTTCAGTTAACGAAGAATAAAAATTATATTTTGAGGTTAAATTTAATTCATAATACAAAATATTGTGCCCATTGGCATAAATGAGAATTATCACTAAATTATTGTTTTGTGTATGTGCTGGATGGTAACATTTTCCAATTTGGTTTACCGAAAATTATCTAAAAACATAAAATTATTAACCATTAATGTTATATGAATAATAATGTACGAATTAGTTGGTCTTAATGATATTGTTGACGACATTTTTTGTTTTTATATTCGGAATAGACAATGTGGGGTTTGTGTTTCCCATCATTTTATGCGTTTTTCTGAGAGTGGGTGAGACGTAAACGCAGGTGTGTTCTAGTTCCCTATTTGATTGCGGTAAAATGATACGAGGACCAAAAAAAAATTATTTCGATGTATCGTCTATAGTCTCTGTTATCCAACTCTTGTTGTGGCAATTTAACTCTGGGGTTTTTTGTATATTCATTTTTATGACAAAATATGCTCTCAGCATCCGTTGGCACTCGTTAGATGTGACTGTTTTGATGGAGTTGAGTGGATGGTTGATGGTATAGAAAAAAACAGAAAACTACATACAATTTATTTTTATGTAATTCGATTGGTGGTATCAAATATGCATTTAAATCATAAACAAAATTGAAACCACCAGGTTACTTGTTTTTATTTAGAATCAATTTTACTGTTTTGTAATACATCCAACATCAATTTTAAGGATATTCTCCAAAGCTTTTTTATTAGTCACAGAGAGTAATAAAATTTCAAAATAGTATATTACTTATACTGGACATGGT